>OX393579.1:20523211-21065477 GCA_947652605.1 Elmis aenea
GGACCAAATAAATAATTTCAAAAAACAGCTGTCACTAACTGGTATATGGCATACAGCTACGATGACCATATTTTCTTAGAAAAAATAAAGGATAAATAGCGCAACCCTTTTAGTCTCTGTTTCTAGTGGTCTTACAAAAAGCATCTCCTGAGCCAAACTTTTGTCTTTGATAAAACGGACATAAGTTAAAAACAAAGCACCATTACTTGGCTCAATCCACTTATGATGAACATAAACACGCCAGTGAAATGATTATAACTAAAGGACCATCATCAGACAAAATTCATTTTTAGAGAATCCTGTCACGATCAGAACCAAATTAATAAGTGAAAAAACAAATTGATCGGTTAAAAATCAAATTATATTTAGCCAAAAGTGTGCATATCGGATTTAGCTTTATTTACATCCACTTTAATTTACATATGACTATAAAGAACGCACGTCAAACACTGTTTTAAAATAATCAAATTGATTTTGAATTTGTTGGTTTTAAACCTCTGATATGAAATTCTTAAAAGGGTGATTGATTTAGACCGGGACTTAAAAATATATGAAGAATGAAAAAGGGTATTGATCTAAAATTTTGGGTATGACCATAATGGCATCTGATCTGTTTATTAAAATTATTTTCAATATGACGACACTTCCGGAAATACGGGAAGTTGACGTCTACTTTCTTATTTCCAGCACAATGGTCTATTTTTTATTGCGTATTTGGATTTAAAACGTTATTTTAGATGAACTTTTATTAGCATTCTCTATACCTAAGTGCAGTCATTTTTTAGATTTTTGGACTTTTTTTGATTTTCATCGTGATGCTTAATATTATCTAACGCCACCATTTTTGAAAATAAAACAACGCTTAAATTTAGACCATGCCAAGAAGAAACCTTGGAGTACATCCTGGAATTTTTGCAATCGATGCATTACTTACAGGGTGTCCAAAATTTAATTTTGTTTTAATACAACGCAGCGCAAGACTCGGTTTTAACATACTATGGCTATGCTGTACAAGCTACATTAAAAATGCACAACTATTCGTTCGCTCTTTCAATAATTTTGTGATATTGCATATGAATGTAAAATAAATGCAAAATATCCGTGTTTGAATACTCTTGATATTCCATTTTTATGGATACTTTAGACAAACGCAATAAAAGTGGTTTACAGTCATTAATACTGGCATTTGTTGTTATTTCCAAGGCTTTTTATTTAAAAATGTTGCAATTTCTCAACTTTATCAAAAATTCTTAATAACTCGAAAATTGTTGCAGATACCTAGTTATACGAAACGCTAATACAGATTGATGCAGAATGTAATTTTGCATTAGAAAATTAAAAAAATGTTTGGGCATTGTATTTGAAAAAAACGAGTTTTAGTGGTCTGAAGTTGTAATAAAAGAAAATTAAATTTTGGACATCCTGTAAGTAACGCATCGATTGCAAAAATTTCAGGATGTAGGATACTCCAAGGTTTTTTCTAGGCCTAGTCTAAATTTAAGCGTTTTTTTCTTCTTGAAAAATGCGGCGTTAGATAATATTAAGCATCACGATGAAAATCATTTTTTTCTAAAGTCCAAAGATCTAAAAAATGACTGCACTTAGGCACTTAGGTATTATAGAGAATGCTAATAAGTGTTTATCTAAAATAACGTTTTAAATCTAAATACGCAATAAAAAATAGACCATTGTATTTGAAATAAGAAAGTATTGACGTCTACTTTCTTATTTCCCGGTGTCTCTGGAAGTGTCGCCATATTGAAAATATTTTCAATAAACAGATCAGATGCCATTATGGTCATAACCAAAATTTCAGATCCATACCCTTTTTCATTCTTCATATATTTTTAAGTCCCGGTCTCAATCAATCACCCTGTATGTTTTATCACTACAATACTCTATTGAACAAATAATCATGTCTAAGGCGAACAAATAAATAAATGCTACTACAATAAAGTTTAAGAAATCATCAGCATTAATTAAAGATTTCTTCAGGTCGCAAACAACTGCAATAAAATCCACAAAGCTAGACGAAATTTACAAGTAATAAAACTCAAAAACCGTAAGAAAGGACAAAAATAATTTTCATGAGATCAGATGTTTTTATTAGTCATAAATCTGTTGTGATGGGTGAAACATAATGATATAAATATGTTTATATTTTTTACTACAGCTAGAAATTATTATTTTGCTAAGACATTATTAAAAGTAATAAAGTTGCGGTTATTTCATATTAAACCATGAAAAAAGTCTTGTTCAATGACGGTTACAGTAAATTATTTTGCCTTTGATAACACGCATTTGCACTATGGATGTTTTTTTTAATTGATTGAACATTTTGAATAAAATACAGATTGTCCAAGACAAGTGTGATAATAGTTTATTGAAGAATTCCAATAAGTTTTTACTCTTTTATTCGTTTTATATTTCCTTTTTCTTTAATCATAAAATAGTCTTTTGCAGAAGAAATGCAAACTGAGTAGGTATTATCAAATAGAAATTTATTGAGCTTTCAAATAATGTACTAAAAAACGTGGGGTATCATTTAAAAATAATAATTTTAAAATCAAATTATTTACTTTAATTTAAGTGAAATTATAATATACAAGACTTACAACTCTCTAAATAGTCTAAATGTTTTATAAATAACACCAAAGCTGTATCTTTTAATATAAAAAAGTTGCAGATTGAAACTTTTTGCAGACACACTTTACATGTAATTGCCAACAAATTAGGTACAGAAAATAAGTATAAAAATAAAAATGTAACCCAAAAAGATGTTATTATTTACATTTATGATTTAAAACAGTGGTTCCCAACCTTTTTTGCTGCCGACCCAACATTTTAAATAGCATTTTCTTCGCGACCCAACGAATGGATTGACAAAAATTTACGCAAAAAACTATGGTAATAAAATAATACAATAATATAAGTTAACAATACGTACGAAAATGCAAAAAATATAAATTAACATAAAAACACGATGGTAATAAATTATTATGACGATAAACAATACAAGCAACATTAGTGACATCCCTTACCACTTAAACTTGGGTGCCTTGTAGTTAAATGGCGTTTTAATTTATTTTCTTTCGCAGATGAGTTTGCCAAAACTTCCATGCACTTTACACATTGTACACAAGACACTCCACATCGATCTTTAACCTCAGTGAAACCATATTTTAAAAGTTCTAGTTTGGATGAGTATGTGTGTCAACGTTTTTGCGCCATTTTAATACGGAACTAAATTTTACAATTAACCGGTTGAACCCCGTTTTAGTCATTTGCATACTGCCAACTGCCATTGCGAAAATAGTGACAGGTAAAGATCTAAGCTTAGTTTTATGTAATAATGAATTATTCAAGCAGAAGAAAGTTTAAATAAGTAAATTATTAAAGAAAGTGTATTTTTTGTTATTTTCGATGTTAAACGATACAGCGGAGACAACTTATTTCAAATTGTTAATTATGTTGGCAATACGTAGCAGTAACTTCGGTCGTTACTAACGCGCGTTTGCACGTCGTATAAATTACAGATCGATTTTAGTCAAATGCGCATTAACTTCAGCATGTAAACGTAGTAATGTAATAACTGAAATTTTGAAAGGAATTAGATATTTTTACACAAGAAGATCATCCGTGGACTACTGTTTGACACTTTGACATAATGTAGTTTATTATCATTATAATTGAGAGGGTAGAGGTGAAAAAGTCTGGAGGAGTGCCACATAGCCATTTTATATCAAATTTTTCTTGAGACTGCTCAAAATCACTCACGACCCCCCTAAAATTTCTCGCGACCCAAAGGTTGGGAACCACTGATTTAAAAAGACCATGTTAATCGTTAATGACGATTTGAAAATTTCAGTTCTAGAAATTATAGCTATACGTTCTATGTTCTGTGACTAACTTTCAGTCAATTATTATTTTGTATCAAATTAAAAATTTCTGCATTACCTGAATATCAAGAGTCGTTTTTATAAAAGTGACGACTTCTTATAAAAAGTACTTTCCCTGTAAAAATGAATGAAGGCTGTATTTAATATAAACGCCCTTCTTTGGTCAATCAAAATATTGTTATAGTACAACAGAATGCTATAAAACAGTGTCTTCAAAAATTAAAGAGCTTGGATGGAAATGTTTCCGCATGCTGCCCACTCACCTTAATAACATCTTTAAGGCAAAATATGGTCATTAGTACTTATACAGTAGTAGTACCTATACAGTGAAATAATATATTTTCGTTAACTGCTTAGTGCTTAACAATTTTATAAAACATTTACCACGATCTGTTCCAAAATCGTAAATTTTTTAACGAAAATATATTATTTCACTGTATTTGTACCTATTGATTGCTTAGATTGTTAAGTTTGGCACGACTTTTTAAAATATTCAACAGCAGTAATGGATGAACTTTGTGAATTGAAGCTTTACACAGACATGTGACACAAGTTACGTTTAATGGTTAATATCTTGTTTTTGTCACAGAAACCTTATGCCAACATTCCACGAAACAAAATATAAAACAATTAACTTTTTTCTTATTTATTACATGTGACTGCAGTCAGTATACAATGCATAAATTACTATTTGTTATTTATTATGTATTATTTTGATATTGTTATACAACCACGACAAACCTTATAGGAAACATGGTTCAAAAATAAACATGTGGTAGTAATTTATTCCCCAAAATTTTATGGTAATGACAACAGTATTGTTGAACTAGAAATAATAATTTTACGTTCATATAGCGGCATATTACTAGAGTATTTGACGTCACACGACATGCATGACGGGCGAACGCATCTTTTTCTTATATCGCATTAGAGCAGGGGTTTCAAACACATGGCTTGAGGGTCGCTTGTGGCCTCCTGTGTATTTCGTGCGGCCCACTTGAATCAGGAGTTAAATCGGTCTGCGCGGTCATTTGTTAAGTAAATTAATGGCATTCAAACTACGAAATGCAAATGTTACAAAACACATTTTTAATTTGAATTTTTATCCTTGCTCTTCTAGAATTTTACGAAATCAAAAGTTTCAAAAGTATGTTAGGTATGTGGCTTTTCATGTGGCTCTCATAAATTTTGAGTTCTAGAAACCAGTACTAGAGGTCTTTCAAGATAAACTGAACTGTGACGTAGAAACCAAAACTCGTCTTAAGCGTTAATTACTGCGCCACCTAAAAACATACGTCTATATCGACAACGGGGTTATAACCTATAATAATATAATGTTTTTAGAAAGGTCTACATTTCAACCGCCATCCCCTCTCTTGGCGCATTTCGCGGTTTAGTTTATCTTGAAAGACCTCTAACATGGGATTATGAGTGCAATATGTAGCTATCACAGGCCACGTTACTTGTGAACAGCGCATGCGTGTAAAAATCCAGCGATAGTTCTTGCGTTTGTTCATGTACTGTTTTTACCGTCCACAAACTAGTTCATCAATCGATCTGAAAACTGGTACGCCGGCTAACCGTCCGATGAACTAACAGAGATTGTGCTGTAACGAGATATCGATACTGCGCAAACTCGTGATCGCTAATCGGATAGTATAGTCAGCGTCAAGTCTAATGGCGAGCGGTAGGTGTGCGCACTAAACACAATAGGAATTGAACACACCCACTTACTTAGTTGTATTGGTATACCCGCCAATGCTTTTAAGGTCCGTGGACCATATTGTAGCGTCTGCTGCGCGAAAACACCCCCACCGCTCGCCATTAGACTTGACGCTAACTATACAGGGGTCTTAAGCACGCAGCTCCTCTATACAGGGTGTCCCAGATTACATTTCCAGCATGGGGATCTCGCTTATTATAAGAGATAGAGGTTTGTTCAAATTAGATGAATTATTCCTTGGTATGAGAGAAGCCATAATCAATTTTTAAAAGTACAAAATACCTCGTGCTTCAGATGTTATAGCAAACAATATGAAAATGTCGAATATCTTTTTTCTCTCATAAATTTTTTATCGTAATCATTAGAACATTTTATTTGTACTTTCTTAAGGTACTTTTTAATGGAGTATGTAACTGTTATTTTAGATTATTTTTAAGACCTACCATTTTTGAGATATTACCCCTAAATTCATTTTTTCTTATGAGCCGCGAAGTTGGCTATGGAATAGTTGAATGTGATTTTTTTTTCTCTTTAAAATGAGATATTACTTGCTCCATCTATTTTCATAAATAAGTCACAAAATCAAGAAAAATCGTATTTTACCCATCACTTATCAATCTTTGAAAATAAAAACAAAAAAAAACTAATTAAATGTCAAATGACAGTTACCATTTGTCTGCGGTATCATTTATTAGAATTTCACATTATTGTTGTGTAATTCGATGGTTTTTGTAGTAATTGTTATAATGATGGCTACATTTAAAAATAGCGAAAAATTTGGCATGTTGCTACATTCCTTGCCATAAAAACTGTGTAGAAGCTGAGCGAATATACTTAGAGCTACATCCCGAGAAAAGGCAACGAAGGATGCGTAATTACAAAAATTTGGAAATAAATTTAAAAGTATATGTTTTTTTCGACAAACCAACCAAAAATCCAAAACAAATCAATAATTAATTAGAATTATTTATTTTACACAGTTTCAATTGCAAAGAATGTAGCATTTCAACATATAAAATTTTTAATTAGTTGTAAATGTGCCCATAATTATATGATAACAAATTTGCTACAAAGACTATGGAATTACACAACAATACTAAACAATTTTAATAAATCATACCGCAGACAAATGGTCATTTGACATTTAATTAGTTGTTTTTTGTTTTTATTTTCATAGATAGCTTGATAAGTGATGGGTAAAATTCGATTTTTCTTGATTTTGTGACGTATTTATAATATAAACGTAGCAAGTAATATCTCATTTTGAACAGAAAAAATAAGCACATTCAACTATTCCATAGCCAACTTCACGGCCCATAAGAAAAAATGAAATTAGGGGTAATATCTCGAAAAAGATAGGTGTTAAAAATAATCTAAAATAACAGTTACATTCTCCATTAAAAAGTACCTTAAGAAAGTACAAATAAAATTGTTCTAATGATAAAGACAAAAAAGTTATGAAAGAAAAAAGAAATTGAACATTTTCATATTTTTTGCTATAACATCTGAAGCACGAGGAATTTTGTACTTTTAAAAATTGATTGTGGCTCCTCTCATACTTGGGAATAATTCATCTAATTTAAGCAAACCTGTATCTCTTATAATAAGCGAGATCCCCATGCTGGAAATGTAATCTGGGACACCCTGTATATTTCGTGGGGACTTCCAAGTTATAATTACAAATTCAATGCGACCTACTTAAATTAGTAGTTTATTAAACGGTCTGCGTTGTCATTTGTCAAGTAAATTAATGGCGTTTGAACTACGACATACAAAAATATTAGGAGTAATACACTTCAAAAGCCAAAAAGGTATGGGAAAAAAGGCGAAAAATTTAATAAAATTTAAGTGACGTGCTTACTATTAGGAAAAGTCTTATGTGGCCCTCACACTTTGTGAGTTTGAGACCCCTGTATTATAGTGTAGCACAATGGATAGTAATATGGCATATTTTCAAACCAGCGTGCTGTGAAAACGCTATCAACAGCCTCTATTTTAGAAAAGCCATCAATAAATTCTCCAGCCCGTTTGAACTACATAATTACTTCACATAAATTCACCAATAAATATTCACATGAATATGACGTAAATGTATGATAAATGGTCATATTTTACTACAGATCATCGGTCCACGCGTCAAACTTCGCTATTATACCAAACAATTGCCTATATCGATACGATCAAGTGATTTTGTGTACATAATATCCTGTGTCAGTGTTCAAGATAATTTGATCGGCGTCAATCAAACTTATCGTTACGTGCTTTATATTTCCAATAATAACAAGCATGAATGTGTCGGTGTAAAATCAACGACGTTGTATTGTTGTTGATAAGGATAATGGTGCGGTCCTGTGTTTTACAATGGCTTACCCACAGTGTCAAACTCAATTATAATTTCATTATTTTCAATTAGGTTTAACTGGGCATTGACCAGCCCTTTCTCGCCCTTTCGAGATAATTGGGTCGTATATTTAACGGTCTTCGCACAAAGTTTATGCTCTGTATGATAATTTCAGTTGCAGTAGCTGACGACAATTTATAATCTACATTATACTGAAGTTGCAGTGGAAATTAAACACTTTACTGTTGTAACAAAAACGAAAAACATTTTTCAGTATAAAATTGCAACCGTTTTGTAGGGAAGGGACGTTAAAAAGCTAGAAATTAAATACATACCGATTTGTTGACTGCTAAATTGTTCCAGCAAAGTTTAGGTTGTTTCAAAATGTATCACTCTAATTGGAATTATGTTGTTAATGGCTTTGGAAATATGAATAATTTTTTATACTGTTGTTCCCTCAATGCTAGAACCGCTAAGAGAAGTCAATGGGTTAACTTAGATCTAAACTTCTTTAGTATACAAAGATAGAACTATATTTATTAGTCTAAATTAGATCGTTACATTCTTCTTCTTCTTCTTCTTCTTACATCTATTAGACCGTCACCCTTTCGGGTGTAAGGCCTCGCCTATCTACCCTCACGGGTGTAAGGCATTGGGTTTAGTTGAGTTTTCTTATTACTTTCCCATGCCCTTTTTCATTGATTGTGTCATTTCCGATATCTGCTTGTTATCTTTCTCATGTCCTTTTTCTTTGCCTGGGTCTTTGTCCTAATATTTCTGTTATTCTCTATCAGTTTTTTGAAGGTTATTGGTTTGTTGTAGTTTTATTTACTTTCAGCTTTTCCTGCTCCCTGTTCCATCTCCATTCTTTTCCATCTACTGTGATTTTTTGATATCCTATTTTCGTTGTTCTCCCTTTCTGTCTCTCTTCTTCCGCTATTTGTTTTAACTTCTTTTGAATTTCCAGTTCCTCCTTAGTCATTTCGTTGTTTATATAATTTTTTTCTTTATGTTGTTTTAACTTATACTTGTTTTTCATTACCTTTTCTTTTTCTAGTGATTTGTATAGTTCTAGCTTATATGATTTTGTTCCTTTCTGTATGGCGTTTTTAATCTGAAGTTTTATACCGGTTCCTCTTTCAATAAAGTGTTCGAATTCCTGTATGAGGTCTGCTTTGTTATCAGTTTTTATCTCCATGCCTGTCACAACGATATTGTTTTTGGTTCTATCTTTTTTTAATCTTCTAACTGTATCCTCTACAGATTTTATCTTCTCTTTTATTATCTTGTATTCGTTTTTCAGCAATTCATTTTCCTGTTTTAGTTCCTTCAGTACATTACATTACAAACATGGAGAAAATTTTACAGTAACAATTCGAGAGGAAGTGGAACTAAAGATAAAATCAATAAAAGACTGGGAAACTATGGAATTAGAACAAATGTGGAATATGCTAAAACAAATTATCCTGAAAACAGCAGAAAAAACATGCGGAATAACAAGAATAAACAAAAGAAAAAAACAGACGAGTTGGTGGAATCAGGACATTAAATATGAAGTCGGAATAAAGAAAAAACTGTGGAAGCAATACCTGGGCAGTAAGTCAAATGAAGAATATGAAAAATATAAACATCAAAGAACAAAAGTTAAAGAACTGATCAAAATAGAAAAGAACAAATCATGGGAAGAATTTGGCAGAAGAATGGAAATGAATAGCAGAACAAACCAAAAACTTTTTTACAAAGTACTACAAAAATTAAAAAAAGGCAAACAACAAGTAATAAAACACGTGAAAGCAAAAAACAATCAATTACTAACAAACGACGCAGAGATAATGGATAGATGGAGAGAATACTTTCAAGAGCTCTTAACCACAACAGAAGAAGAAGTAGAAGAGGATGATTATATGCCGGATAACATGGAAGAAGAAGCAAACATAAATAGAATAGAAGTTGTAGAAGCATTAAAACACCTAAAGCAAGGGAAATCGGCTGGACATGACGGTATCACTCCAGAAATGGTAAAGAATTTAGGAAATGAAGGAATAGACATAGTTACACACTTATTTAACAAAGCATGGACACAAGGAGAAGTGCCTAACGAATGGAAAATCGGAATAATAATACCAATATTTAAGAAAGGAGACAACCGACACTGCACAAACTACAGAGGGATCACACTATTAAGCATTATATCCAAAGCCTACGAGTTCATACTAGAGAGGAAACTGAAGAAAATAACCGAGAAACAATTAGCGGAAACACAAAGCGGATTTAGGAAAGGAAGAAGCACACACGACCATATCTTCACCGTGAAACAACTAATGGGAAAAAAGAAAACAAAAGAGGCAGAAGTATACCTGGCATTTTTGGACTTAGAGAAGGCTTTTGACAGAGTGTCACAAAAGACAATCTGGGAAGGATTAAAACGCAGAAATATTAACCACAAACTATTAAAGAGTATACAAAGCCTATACACTAACAACAAAAGTTACGTAAGAAAAGATAATCTAGAATCAAAGACCTTTGACTTAAATGACGGACTAAGGCAAGGAGGTGTACTAAGCCCGACACTATTCGTATTAGCCATGGATGACGTCATTAAAGCTGTAGAAACCAAGACTAGAAAGGTACATATAGGTTTCAATAAGTTAATGCCAGTGTACCTGTCAGAATGTGCCTTTGCTGATGACATGCTGATTTGTGCACCAACGGAAAAAGCCCTACAAGAAAACCTATTGGTATGGGAAGAAGAATTAAAGAAAAAGAAATTAAAGATTAACACGAATAAAACAAAGGTTATGATGATAGGTAAAGATCAAAAGCAACTCAACATAGAACTGAATCAGGAAAAATAGAACAGGTGGAAGAATATAAATATCTGGGAATTTGGATAGAGAGAGAAGGTAACATAGAAAACGAGATAAAAGAAAGAATAAGCAGTGCAGCTAAATTGTATTACAGTATGAATAGATCGATAATAAGAAAAAGAGAAATAAGCAGGAAAACAAAAATGACTATTTACAAAACAGTATTCATACCAACCCTGGTGTATGGAAGTGAGAGTTGGGTACTAAATCAGTCGCAGAGAAGTAGATTACAAGCGATGCAGATGAAATACTTAAGAGCAGTAAAGGGTGTCACACGTAGAGACAGGATAAGAAACGAACAGATCAGAGAAGAACTGGAGGTGGAGTCGATACATAGTGTGATCGAGAGAAACCAACTGAGATGGTTCGGACACCTCAACAGAATGGGGGAAGGAAGACAAGTGAAACGGATATGGGAGGCAAGGGATGGAAATAAACGAGGAAAGGGGAGACCGAGGAAGACATGGAACGATGAAGTGGCATTAATTTTAAAGAATCGAAATAAGAATTGGACAGAAGCAACAAGAATGGCGAAGAACAAAAAGGAATGGACGAAATTCGTTCACATAAGTTTAACATGAATAATTACAAATACCCTACACCTTAGGGTAACAAGGGTAACAGATTATATATAATATATATATACAATTCGCAGGTTAAGAGATCATTTTTGTGTGCATAACGGTCCGTCAAGGTCCGCTGTCAGTGCTACAGAACACCCAAACACCTCCATCCGTCATCGCGCCCAGGAATTAAACATCTACCGCAGTACTCTCCAGCGAATTCTGAAGAAGGATTTGCACCTTCATGCTTACAAAATCCAGTTGACACAAGAATTAAAGCCGGCCGACCATGGACAGCGCAGAAACTTTGCCAACTGGATCTTGGAACAACAGCAAGTTGACGATGCATTTCCTAACAAAATCATTTTTAGTGATGGGGCGCACTTTCACCTCAACGGCTACAGAATTGTCGAATCTGGGGAGCAGAAAATCCACAAGAACTATCGATGCATCCTGAAAAAGTGAGTGTGGTGTGCCATGTGGGCAGGAAAGATCATCGGACCGTACTTTTTTAAAAATGATGAAAGTGCCTCTATGACTGTCAATGGTGATCGCTACCATGGCATGTTGACAAACTTTTTTTGGCGTCAATTGGATGGAGTGGACTTGAATGGAATGTGGTTTCAACAGGATGGCGCGACCTGCCACACCGCACGTGAAACAATGGCGTTATTGCAAACGAAGTTCCAGGGTCGTGTCATCTCTCGTTTTGGAGGCCAAAACTGGCCACCAAGGATATGCGTTTTAACTCCCTTGGAGTTCTTTCTTTGGGGTTTTTTGAAAAGTAAGGTCTATGTGAACCACCCTGAGACAATTCAACAACTAAAAGAAGAAATCACACGTAAAATTCGTGAAATCCAGCCGCCCTTGCTACAAAACGTTTTCCAAAATTTCGTGGATCGAGTTCACACCTGCCAACAGAACCGTGGCGGTCATTTGACTGATATTATATTTTATCTTTAATGTCAATGTTCACTCTTTACAACAATATAAAAATTTCGAAGAATTTCGTTTAAGACTGTTTTTTTTTAAATTTTAAATTCAAGTTCTTGTTGAGTCACCCTTTATAGTCGTAGTGCAGTTGTGAGCGATAGTAAGTTTATGTAATATTAAAACTTTAGTAATATAAACAATATTACCTTCTCATATGTCAAGAATTACATTTTCATTGCGTTAAAAACTTCTTTCTAAGGATTTAAATTAATATAAGCAGGTCGTGGATTGTCGTAAAAATTTTGCTCTTAAACAATAAAATTTATGATCCGGATGTGGAAAGGACCAACTTAAAACTTAAATCTGGGTCAGGTATTCAAGCACAAAATAAAATTTTTATTGGCGTTTTATACGTCTTTAAGCAGCATAGTACAGCAATACATACTTTCGACTTAGGTCCTTTACAAAATATTTAATTAAACATGTTCAATCAAAATTTGTAAGCGAACTTGATTTAAATTAGACTTATAAAATCCTCTGAATTTATACGAAACATAAATAATTGTCACGATGACATAAAGAACCAGCTCTGCCATCGAATAGTTCCAAATAAACCGAGAAATAATTGTATCGCTGTATTTATGTTCAACGTTAATGACAAAATTACGAATTCCACAAAATCTGTCAGTTAAGAGAAACCAATTTGTGCATGCGGAATGATTAAACACGTTCAACAAATTAATATGAAAATTTGTCAATACAATGGACTAAGTAAATAATGTACTATTGTAATCAAGTGGAATAGTGAAATGCACTATTAAAGTGAATTGAGCTTTATTTTTTACGTAAAAGCGAATTTGTCAGGGAATGTAAATTAATTTAATTAAAATTGTTGCCATAAATAGTTGGGAAAAGTTTTTGTTCTTAACACTAAACAGAGATTCTGCGAAAACTTTTCAAATCATATACAGGGTGATTCATTAGTGCGTCGGGCTTTCATAGCCCCGCCCTTAGGAGATAGAAAAAAACTTAAATACATAAAATTATTGGTTTGAAAAGATCTACGTCGTACAATTATTTTCAGCTATACAGGGTGTCCATTTTTGCGCTATAACAAAAATTTTAAATGGAACCCTGTATATTTTTAGCTCTTCGGATGTAATTTTTTAACCTCTACACCTGAAAATTCGTTTTCCTCGGTAATGATAGGTTTGTTTCTTTCTTGTTTTTTGTACTTCACACTTCCCATTTCAATAAATCTATTCAGCAAGTTTCTAAAACATTTTTCTTCCGCATGTCTTCTTTCTGGATAACGTGTCGCATAAATTCTACTCGCCAATAAGCAATTTTTATCAGTCTCCCCTAGTACAAAAATCATGTCGACTAGTTCGTCATTTTCGAAATTCATTTCGATAATTTTCCGTCTTCTTTTACCACGAAATAGAGACTCTTGCAGCAAGTACCAATCTGGATGACTTTTACAACTTCCTAAAATATCACTGATAACAGCAGAAAAACACAAATCACCTTCGAAGCCTTTCAGGTTTTTTGGGCGTACGGCGTCAGCTTTTTAAACGGAATAAAAACCGTTTTACGTTTCGACATAAGAAAATGTATTCAAATGTCAAACTGACACTTGCTTACATTTTGGCACTTGTTTTGCATCAGCGCGCGGCCTACTTCGGTGCATACAAATGTAATTAAATGGCTACTTTTTTGAAAAGTGTTGAATATCTCAACAACTACAGGGTTTAGACATAGGACACCCCTCATAAAAATTAAAGGGGAGAAAAAAAGCTATCGAATAGTAAAATAAAATAAGGGAGTGTACATTTGAAAAAAAATGAGTTGTCACTTTGAAATTTGGAAAGTTTGGCATTTTTTTGTGAACACCCTGTGTCAATATTTTTAAATTTTTTAATATTAAAATGTTGCTCCCTAATTGGACTAACATTATTGCTAAAACTTATTACTTAACTTCAAAAAACCAGGTCGCTACGATTTTTTAAAGTTTTAAGCCTGCTTATGTAAGATTTTTCGGAAAAAAAATAATAAGTTGGCACACTGGCACAAAATCAAAAAATTAACAGAGTTTCATGTAGAGGTTAAAAAATGACATTCGAAGAGCTAAAAATATACAGGGTGTTCCATTTAAAAAATCTATGTTTTTGTTATAGCGCAAAAATGGGACACCCTGTATAGCTGAAAATAACTTTACGACATTCGTTAATTTCAAGGGAAACACGCAGTTTGTCGCTATCACATTAAGTTTTTCAGCAAAATGGAAAACAGATTATTGGTTTTTAAAGAAAAACAACACAATTAAATTTCAAAACTATCTACTTAAACAAAAAACTATTTGCACAATTTAAATTAGAATTGCTGTTCTTATATAAATCACATGCTCTACAATCAATGGCGTATACAGTTTTATCTATCTCATCAAGTTTTTCAGCAAAATGGAAAAAAAGATTAATAAGTCCAAAAAAATATTTTTTATCTTTAAAACTATTTAAACAAAAAACTATTTATATAATTTATATGAGAATTGCTGTTCTTATATAAATAACAAATTCAATGCCACACAGATTTTCGCTATCACATCAAGTTTTTCAGGAAAATGGAAAAATAGATTATAGAGTTTTCAAGCAATAAAATTTAATTTTAAAACTATTTAAACAAATACTATTTGTATAATTTATACTAAAATAGCTGTTCTTATATAAGTAACATGCTCTGAATTCAATGGCACACACAAGTTTTTCAGCAAACTGAAAAAACAGATTACTGCGTCTTCAAAAAACAAAAAATACTATTTGCATAATATATACATATTTAAAGGGTTAATACAACTACTGTTATTGTATTTTGACTGATTTCTAATTGTTACAAATCCGGCAAAGCGAACCATCAGGTAATAAGTAGCTAGCCTTCGGACCAATATGCTCGGGTCTACAAGACGTCGCGTCGTACCTTCACAGCTGGCGTAGACGATCCAACTTATTAAAAAATTCTTTTGTGTGAAAACCTAATGTGATATCAAAAAACTAAAAGCAGATTCGTAATCAGTGCCACCGAATTAGTAAATAACACCAATCAATTTCAAAACAACAAAAATCATGTCGGCCTGTGTATTAGATAAAAGAATGAATTTCTCACATTCCGTATATTCAAATTTTAAAAAATGGCGAGTGATACGACTTTTTTATTATTATTTTCGGACTCAGCACACCTAAAAACAAATGAATCAGGCAAAATCGTTAAAAATTTTGTTATTTTTACACTTTTTTTTATCGTTTTCCAATTTTTTAAAAAATATTTATAAAACACTAAGACCGCTAGAAGCGCCTTTGACCTGTAATAAGCTTTTGATTGTACGCAAACACTTTATTATTTGTTTTAAAAGAACTGTTTAGAGTAATTTCAATTTTAATGTTTAGTGTTAAAGAGGTAAAAAACGGTTCCCTTCAAATTGTTTAATTACAAAAAGGTGTAAAA
Source organism: Elmis aenea (assembly GCA_947652605.1). Classification (NCBI taxonomy): domain Eukaryota; kingdom Metazoa; phylum Arthropoda; class Insecta; order Coleoptera; family Elmidae; genus Elmis; species Elmis aenea. The sequence continues at coordinate 20,539,036 of OX393579.1, forward strand.
GAAAATCAAGTTACCAGTTTGACTTCATTGAAAGCTTTTGTTGACTGTAATTTTATGTAACACAAGTCGGTAACAGTGATGTCGTTTTGATTATGCAATAATCCCAAAGAACTAGGTTGAATGTTGGCAAATAGTTTAAATGTAAGTGGCGGGTGCGGTTTGCAACATGTCGTTTTGCTTTTAAAGTGTAATTATCGGAAGCTCCGTGTTATTTTGGCAAGTTTGTCTTATAACAAACACGGTGGGAACTTCCTAGAAGTGAAATTTTGTGTAAAAAGTTTAGAGCTTCGCAGATACGGTTACGGTGTATTCGTTTACTAGTTTTACAGTAGACATAGTTCCTTTTTTTGTGGTTTTAGTGAGTGATGCTTGTTTTTTACTACAACCAAAAACTCCGTTTAACTTTAAGGTGGGAACAGACAGCAGTTCCTTAAAGAGTATTTTGCATGATATTTTCACCTTTTGTTAACTTGCCGTTTTAACAGCTTCTGTAAAAAGTATTTAAATTGGCTGTAATTTCAATTTAGTTGTATGCGTTTTTAAAAGTTATCTAAACATTACAGCTGACTTGTGTTAACGAAGATTGATTTTTAAATACTGACGAGCGAAAGATACTAATGAACAAAAAAATTTATGTACCTACTGTTACATATTTGGTGTACCAGGGGTCGGTTCAAATCAACAGATTGAAAAGATTAAAGCACAAAATAATGGTAAAATATTTCGAAACGGGTAGGTACACATTTAATGAATATTGTTAGAAATGTATACTGTGACGTGCGCTTATGCAACGTCGTTATTTACTTAAGAGTTTGGTTGCTTCAAAACTCTGGCGGCGATGGCTCGTGTCGTCGGATGCGCTGGAGGACTCCTTCACGTCGTTTAGCGTAGTTCACCAGGTCTAGAGTAGCTGTAAGGTAGCGAGGTTGACGAAATTAAACAACATTTATTTTGTGATCGGTGTTTATTATTCATATTTTGTTCAAAATTTTGTAGTTTAAGTTTTTAGCGTAGACTTATGAATATGTTTGTGGATGCGTCTGTGTGGAATCATATGTATTTGTGTCTGCAATTGAATGTTGGTGTATGTGTGATCCTTGTGTTTGTGTGTATTTGTTTTAAACTCCAACTAGGTCCGTTGAATAGCGAAAGCTCGCCCATCAGACCTCTTTGTTGGAGTTGGTAGGAAGACATTATGGGGTCGATCGATAAGCGATAATTCGCCCGCAGACCTCAATCTAAAATCCATAAAGAGAATTGAGCGGTGTACTCTCGTAGCGAAAACTCGCCCAAATGCACGTGCATTGGCCCAAAGGGTTACAAGATAACAGGAGTTTCATCTAGCTCGCCGCAGAAACTGGCTCTGTGATTAGGTAGATGGTGTATGATCGTGTTGTGGTTCCGTGTTGAATCTTTTTTTTTTGGCAGACAATTTTTTTTATGCTTTTTTTTTTGTTGGTGTGGGGTGAAAATAGCTAAAATACTCCTATCGCTATGAACTAATGACAATTCTAGTATTGAATACAAAAGGAGTAAAACAAAATTTAACCGTTTGTTAATTCGTTGTTTAGTTGTGTGCACAGAGAGAGGTTCGATCCGAATGTTTTAGTTTGTTACTGACTGTGTCCTACCAAAACTAGATTATCTAAACAAAACTGATTCCTGATTCATGCCACCAAAATTCTTTAATAAAGTTGTACTCGCTAAAATATGACAAACTGCATTCAACTTAATATCAAATAATAATAAATTTACATCTTTGCCAATATTTAACAAAAACAAAGATTGTCATTAAAATCGATGCAAATTACACACAATGAAAGAGGTTGTGACCCATTTCATAAACTAGCAGGGATTCCCTTAAGAATGTTCATTGAGAATGTGGTTCACAAACAATATTTCAGCCACCAAGTCATACTCTCTATTGCTGAACTGCATCCCTTCGGTCCAAGTACCGATAATTTATGGTGTCATTTAATTTTCGCCAGGCCATGTGCTCACGAAATAACCCAAACAGCAAACACCCTTATTTTATTTCTGATTACATTATTTACGTATTTAAAAACGTAAACCTTCCATAACTAAACAAATGCTTTAAGAAATGGTTAATAAGAAACAGACTAAAGAATTTAAAAATATTCTTTAATTTTAAAATTCCTACGATAGTTTGGAAGCCAGAGTAATTATTGAAAATGCATAGCTTGAAAATATTGATTTTATTTTAAAATTATTTATATACATTACTAATGCTGTCGTCACGATACTTACTGTGAAATAAAGAATTAAAACAGATTTAGTCATGGCGAAAATATTCAAAACTTGCTCAAGTGACTTCAAAACGTGTTAATCTGTCGAAATCCTGAATTCGTACCTCAATACTTACTACTACTACGTATAGTGAAAGTAAAAATGTGAAAAAATAACCAGCCTTATACATTATAACTTAATGAACAAGTTAGACGTTTGATTAAACGCTGAAAAACTTGTATCAGCCAACAATAAATCTTGCAGCTGAATATATCACTTCCGAGTAGTAACTTATCTTGTTGTTTGCTGACACGGTAGCAATCAAAAGTGAAACGCTTTTATTTAATTGCAAAAGCGTGATATGCCAAATAAATGCAATTTCTTTTCTGTGCCTATATTTTGTTGGCCTAAAGTTTTCAAAATTTTACAATTACAACGTTTTATATTATAGAATAGATCAAGTAACTGTTGTACACTATACTTTGTCTGTCACATATGATACATATATTATATACTGTAAATAGGTACTTGCAATTTTTCGTATTATACATTACGTTGTAAATAAAATAAGGCCCACTTTTTTTTTTAGTATGTAATATAAACAAATGAAATATATTGTGACGGACCGTACTGTACATAGGCCGCACTGTTGGGGAAGACTACTTATTACTCTAATGTTTGTTGTTGATAACTTTGGTTCGTGATCGTCTTTATAAAGTGGTTGGACTCTCAAACGTTGTTTTACGTAGTACACAGGTCAATCATTACACAGTAAAATAACACAATAATTTTTACAACGAACTCTTTTATTTTTCGACTGGCTATACATTTCTCGGTGGTTGGTTCTTAACTACCTTAGCTCGACTGTACCAAGATTTTGGTTCCTGTTGCTAGCCCTTTTTTTATTGTAGTTCAGTAGCGGACTGGGAAATTCAAACGACCCGGGAAAAACCTGCTAGACCGGCCCCCAAAAAAATAATAACCCAAAAAAATTTAATTTTAAAATGTTGTCATGTTTAGATAATAATAAAATTATTTCTAAAAAATTTCCATGTTCAGTCTCATTATTCTCTAATGAGAATGAATTAGCAGATTCCGATCTGTGAGCCCGAAAAGCTAAACCCATTTTTCCAATTAGTTTTGCAACATCTATAATTCTTTCCAATACTTGCTTGCGTTAAAGAGCATTTTTTTTTGACGTAAGCTTCCTTCATTTGAAAACATTAAACCATAAATATCTTTTTTTTTTAAGTTTAAGCATATGGCTATAAACACAATTTTCACGGATCGTATTATTTTCATGTTCTTTATTTGCAGAATATGCTTCCAGTCTTTCATTCCATCATTTACAAAAAAACATTCGTTCTTATGTATGCCAAGCACACGGAACAAAATAGAGATTCTTTTTCCAAACAATATGATAACCATCGTCTATATACTTTATCATATCTGTAAAATATAACATTTGGCTTACATGGCAAATAAGTTGGCAATAGTTGGCTGATAAGGATGTTTGTTAAAAAGATCCTCAAAATTTTGAATTGTTGGTGTTGTGAAATAACTAGCTGATAAGCATTCAAAATTTTTGTTACTTGATTAGTTAGACTTGAACATGAAGACTTTGCGTTGATAATCGACGTTTCCATTTTGTCTGTTTCAACGGGACAGATTATATTGTCTTCGTTTGTCGAATTTGACGAATGCAAATCTTGATCAATCTTAGATTTTTCAACATCAGGTGCACTAACTTTAGAAGTTAAAGCAAACAAATCACTTAACTTGAAACTTTTTTTAAAAGCTTCGTGAAGTACTTTTTGCCTTTTCTCTTTCTCTTTTTGAGCACATTTTCTTTTTTCCATTTTTCCTTGATTAAAAACTATAACCAGAATAATATCACAATCTCACAATGAATGTAAAGAATCAGTCTGCATTTATTAAGTTTAATAATTGTTTATTAATTACTAAAATATTAAAACTAAAATTCTAGTAAGGTATAATATCAATATCACTTGGTGCTCAAAAACACAGCCCGGACAGTGAAATTTAACGAAAACGTCGGACATAGCAGAGACACAAATCAGAGACGTAGTCAGCTTATAAAGCTTGGAAGGGCCAGGGGTACAAAAATTATGCGATTTTGTAACTTATTCTTTATTTATTACTAACCGAAATAATAATATTGCATAATTTTTTCATAAAAATCATAACAAGTACTGTGGGTCGCGGCCTCAGAGCGACCGGCCCACCGGGATTCCTCCCGGTGTCCCGCCGGCCCAGTCCGCCACTGTTGTAGTTGTATCCCTGTCTTCCCTATAAGCACATTTGTGTACGAGTAATATGTTCTACTTAAGATGTACAAATTTATCAACAAATAATTTGTTGATTGACGAAACCCAAATACTGACGTTGTAGAATTCAGATCATGACCGTATATGTTAACGTTAACATGTTTAACTAAAGTTGAAATCCTCATAACTTGGCCCTTTTGAAGTGTTACATGTTTTAGTAACTGATGCATCAGCATTTGTTGCAATGTTATTCATTAAAAGTAAATGAAATAACATTGAAGTAAAATAAAACAATTGATCTCAGGCGGGGGTTACAGTATGGATAAATACCGATTATCTGAACCTATGTACACTTTTGCATCACTTTTAGTTTTGAAGTAAATTTGTTATTTTAAAAGGGAGCATTCTGTATTTTGTTACATTTTTGGAAAGAGGAAGTTTTTGACTAAAAAATATTCTTTTAAGAAGCGTGTCGTGACCTGCACAAATTGATTGTTAAAAGTTTGTTCCAACAGTGCATTTTGTAGATACCTATTCATGTGTGTACAGAAGCATTAATTATGCACATGCGTCAACTATGGACTAATAACTGTATCTCAAGTAAGCTTTAACTAACTATAAATGACATTTGTGTCTATTAGGTTAATAGAAATTTGAGCATCGCAAGTGTAGACATCTTAAAAAAAGTAGTACTTACACAACAATTCGCATGGGTGTAGAAATCCAGCGACAGTTCTGCCTCCGTTTATGTATTGTTTTTATCGTCCACAACCTACTTCATAAATTGATTTGATAATTGCTGGAACCCTGTGTGAACTATCAGAGACCATGCTGGAATGATATATCGATACTGTGCATACGTCTATCGTTAATCGGATCGTACATAGCCTTGCTGGAACAAACCTCATGACAAGTGTCTGGTAACAGTTTTTTTTAAATTTTCTTGGCATGTTGGTTCTTACTTTAAAAGCTTTAAATTTTGGGATATCAGATTTTTGACCATTTGTTTTGTTTAGTAGAACGATAGTGCATTATGCACTATTTGATTTTATCTCTGACGGTTTTATGGCCAACCTCGATCGCATAAATTACCTATATTATTCAACTTCTCAGTGTTTCCTCTATTTTTTCGAAGGAAATGGCCAGTGGCACGTATAACTGCAAAACATTTAGTTTTGATGTTCTTGATGCAATAAATACAGCCTTAATCAGATTCTAGCGACAACGTATCGTGACCTACCCTGGTTAGTAAAATATTAATTTTAGAAAGCAAATTTGTTTCTAAATTTACTAATTTAAATAAATGCCATGTAACATCGTTTAGTGTTAATAAGAGCTGCTAGAAGCAAAGGTAAAGGTATTTTTCATGCAATTAAAGAATTTGCTAATCCCTTCGTTTAATAAAATTGCACTATTATTTTCAATTTTGATAAAGCAAATTTATTCAATTTAAATCCAAAAAATATCTTCTTGTAAATAGTTTCAAATTCAGTCAGTATACAAGATTATATTTCTTTACTGAGTGTCTGCTGTTATTGAAAAAATAAATTTTACGACTTTCAGAACTTGTAAACACACCCTAATTTTTTTTGGCAGCGTCGTGATATGTCTTTGTTAAGCTCCACGAGAAAGGAAAAATCGATTATGAGACGTAAACATATTAATTTAATTCCTTTTGATACAAATGTGCTTTCCGACTATATAAGTCATCGCTATATTAATAATCAATTTCTTTTATCGTTAGCAATAAATTAAAAGTTGTAATATTTTGTTTACAAATGAACCAAATATGCGCAATCGATCGTGAAATTTGAGGTTTTTACGTGTATAACCACGAAAGAGGGAAACGTAAATAAAACGAAATTTAACACTTGTCAGATACTGAAATGAAATATGCTTTTATTTTTCAATTTCTCCTTCGAGCTTCATTTATTCCGAACTCATTCAGAAAAGTTAGAACCAAATAGTTATTATGTACCTACCATAGATCAATAAAAAAAACTTCTTTTTGAAACTTTACCATTTTAAGATTTTTTTTGTATAAAGTATAATGCTGTTAATAATATCAGTGAACGATAAAAACAATTTTCATACTATTTTTCTGACTTTTGAAAAAAGATATTGTGTAACATAATCTCATACGTTCAATTGGGACAGAATTTCGTTAACATGACCATTAAATTGGAATTTTTGTAAAAGTTTATAAAATTACGTACGAGGGTGATTCAAATTTAACACGGATTGTGTTTTGTAACGCTTAATTTAAACAAAATTGTTACGACAACATATTCTATTTTTCGACGTACTCCCCCTCCCTCTAACTCTATGCACTTTTGCTGTCTTCGTGGAAGCTTCATAATACCTGTTTTATAAAAAGCATTTTGGTTGCGTGCTTAGCCAGTTTTGCTCAAAGTTTTTCACCGCATCATTATCTTCAAATCTTCTGCCGCCTAAGAGCTTTAAGAAGTCCAAACAGATAAAAGTCGCAAGGCAGGACTGTAAAGAAGGTGAGGTAGTGTTTTCCAATGCAATTTAGCCAGTGTGTTCTTGGTCAACTGAGCGCTATGGGGACGGGCATTACCGTGAAGATGAATCGCGCTTTTGAACGATCGGTTTCGCATTTTTTTATCAAAAAGCGGGTTTAACTCGCTCGGATAATAGTTAAGAGTAATAATTTGCATTTATCATTCAGCGTTTTGATTTAAAAAAAAACCGTACATACCACACCTGCTGTATCCCAAATGACCGTAGACATAATCTTCCTGGCTGAAGCAACGACTTTTACTTTTTTGGTTTTTGGGAAACTTGTGAGTCGCCATTCCATGCCTGACCGTTTAGATTATTAAATTTATATAAAATATTAGTGTGACAATTAGGGATTCTGTGTCGAGACAACCCGGGAATTTATTCCCGGGAATTCCAAGACTTTTTGGTGTCTCGATTCCAGGAAATTTAAAAAAAAAAATACGCCCGGGACTCCTGACTTTTTGATTCAAATTTTATATATTTTTTAATAAAGGCCTAAATAAAACTCGAAAAATTTTTAGATTGTTTTGAAAAAGTGCATTAAAAAACACGATTTTACAAAAACATGTGGAGAACGAATTTGATGCTGCTTAATTTATGCCTCTACGTGAAGACCAGATGGAATTCCTTGATTCTCATGATCGACAGATTTTTAAAACTACAAAATTCCATCAGAAAATATTTGATTGATCTCGACATTGGCGATATCTGGAATGAATCAAATATTTACGTCTTGGATAATATTACTCGGTCCCTGCCAGTTGAAGCTCTGTCGCCGAGATGCCACTTTATTGACTTCAGAAGTTATTGTTAATTTCTTCTTGAAAAAATTACTTCATATTAACACAACTTTATCTTAAGAAATGTTTACAACCCTGAACGCCAAAATTGAAGAAAGAAGAAATAAGAACCTTATTGGTTTAATACAATTTTTACAAAAGCCCGAGTATGTTGTCCAAAAAAATTATCTTTTCAAGTTGTGCTAAAAAGATGTATTTAAAATATGGTGAATATTTATTAGGAAGGCTTTTTGCTAGTCTAGAAAGTTCGGATATCGATGTAATCGAGGAAGAAAACACTGATTGTCAGCTCGCTAATATGTCGGTTCAAGAAGAATTAAACAATGAATTATTTAACCACCAAAGAAGTTCAACCGTGAAAAACAAAAAATACAACAATCAAAAGGAGTGTCAGATTTTAGAATCAATTAGAAATAAGCTATCTGACTCCTTCTTAAATGCATTGGTATTTTTAAAATCCTATTTTGCCATGTAAAAGTAAAATGTATTAATTTTTTAAATCATAAACTCGATGTAATAATTTCATTTAAATATGTATTTTATGTATACCTACTCATTAAATAAATAGCATGGAAAATGTTTTTCATTTGTTTAAATACATTTATACCTACTTACATATCTGTTTTTCCATTAATAATGTGATTTGATTTTTTACATATTTTTTTTATACGTTTAAAACGAAGAATAATCAAAGTCTCGATTCCCCGGAGTTCTTGGGACTTTTCAAAATTTGTGTCTCGAGTCCCGAGAATTGAAAAAACTCGAGACTTCAGACAATACAACAAATAAAATCTTTTTTTTACTAAATTGTACAAAAAGGTATTCTCAAAATTAGAATTAATAACAATGAGTAATGAGCGTCAAATATTGAATATTTCGACGAGAAATCATTATTTGTGAGTATTAAATTGAAAGTGGACCTTCTGTCAATTTGCTTCCGTTTGTGTGTAGGTACTTCAGACGTTTCAATTTAATGCTCACAAAATAATAATTCTTCGATAAAAATCAATAAAACACAATTAGACAAGTTAGAACTGTCAATTACTACAGCGATCGTGTTTTGTTTAGTCAAATACAACGATCTTGTGAAAAATAATAAATAACTTTTAAACTCATTGTTTCCAAAAATATTCCCATGTACGCTTATTTTTTGAATGCACTATCGGGTTTAGAATGTATTTCTTTATCAGAATCAATTAAAAAAGTAAACCATGTAATTAAAAGAAAAGTTGATTACCACCATTCAGTCTGACATACTTCACTGTAGAAAAAATATTTGTACATCATTCGGTAGAGAATTTTCCGCGATTTACTAAAATATAGGGTTTTTGGGGTTCTCTCAGTAAATAAATATTTTATGAGCAACATAAAAAATTCTGGGTTTCTTTAAACAACACGATTATGATTTTCCCCATCTACTAAAAGATTTTTATTAAAAAAAAAAATTAAGTACTGAATGTAATTTTTCGTTTTTAAAAACTTTAATACGGTTAAATATTACAAATGAACCCGTCAGTTTACACTTGGTTACCCATTTAGTGCTAGTTACTGAGTTGTAGTTGGGATGGAATTAGTGTAAGTTTGATGTTATCCATTATCAAGCTTATCCAAACACTTAACTGACATTTTCTCATCTATTGCAAGAGTATTAGAAATTGTATGTACTCGATTTTAAATCAGAGCTTATTGACAGTTCGATGAGCGTATTCACAAGTCTAAAGCAGTTCTCGCAGTTCTCCTCTAAAAAATCAATATGCCGTTACAAGTAAGGCGCGAGAAATTATACCCAACGTTTAATTTATAAACCAACATTTTTGCGCTGCAACATATATTTATCAAAAAGTTTAGTACAGATAGATGCATGTAAAAATTTGTTTTATATCTTGCTTTTTTAAATTTGCCGAGTTAAATGTAATAGATACGGTGTTTCATACAATTTTTTAAATAATTATTTGTTGTGTAAAATCATATTATTTTGACAAATATACAAAACTTTTTACCGTTTGTTAAATATATTACTCAAAAATATATTTACTTTTTGGTTATAAGGCGAATTAATTAAAGTAAAATGCGGTTGCTTTAAACGGACATACCTACCTAAACATTTTTCCAGGCGTGGAAAACACGTTTTGGTAAAGCCGCAAATAACAAAAGTTAAAGAGATTCATGAGTTGTGTCCAAATATATAATTGAATCTTACAAATTAAATTTGAATAATTTAGTGAATTAAATTAAAATATTCAGTGAATAGATTTATTTAATTTGTTTTAATCTTTCTATAGTTTACAGACATTTTAAATTACATTTAAATATTTTGTGCTAACTTTAAGAAATACCTATACAGCGTCATTCAAAAAGTCTGCAACACATGGAAAAAAGTTTTATTATCGATTTGTCAGAAAATGTTATTCTCGATAAAGTTGGTGCTTGGTCTAAAACTAATATTAAGATAAAAGAAGTGAAATAAAAAGTCATAGGACACTAGATTTTGGCGATTTTTGAAATATTCGCAAGAGATAGGTGCCCTTATTTTAAGAGGACTTCTTTAAGGGGCTATCACCAGAGGGTACAATAGACCAATAGGTCGCAGTACAGGAACCCGAAAGGAAACCACCTCCGCGGAAATAATAAGAGACACAAAAAAATGTTATGGGAAAAAGTTATTTAGAATCTAAAAATAAGGCTAGATTCAAATTTTGAGTCAAATTTAAATTTTTATTGTTTAAGAAATTTTAGCATTCAAAAGGTCTGCAACATATGGAAAAAAAATTATTATTGATTTTTCAACAAATTTTATTCTAGATAAAAGTTGGTGCATGATCTAAAACTAATTTTAAGATAAAAAAGGTTTAATAAAGGTCATAGGACACTAGATTTTAGCGTTTTTGCCCCTATTTTAAGAGATATTAACAAATTTCATGAAAAAAGAGTTATTTAGAATCTAAAAATAAGGCTACATTTAAATTTGGACGGAAAACCCCCAATTTTTATTTTTTGAGAAATTTCAAGCACTACGCTTGCGAATATTTCAAAAATCGCTAAAATATAGTGTCCTATGACTTTTTATTAAACTTTTTTTGTGTTAATTAAATAATGGTTAGAAAAAACAAAATCAGCATTTTATCAAAAAGAAAACAAATTTACAATGAAGTAATTCTTATTTTGGTAAAATTTTAATATTGCAGTCACATTTCCAGAAAGTTCCTTTTTGTGCAGTTCCTTAAGAGTGGCCAAAAAAGTTAAATCCCCTAGACTCTAGTCTAGGGCCTAGAGAGTGAGGTTTCACTTGGCACACCTCATGCACCTATACTGGAATACGGCCCTGATTTCAGCTAATTTTACACTACAAACTTGCAGTTTTTTGGAGTGTTAGAGCTTTAAAAGCTCATATAAAAGTCCTAAAATTTTGCAAACCTCAAATCTCTACCATTGTAAGTTTCTGCAATTACAAGTATTTATGTAAATAATGTGCAGTAGTTAAAAAACTTAATTTGCATTATTTAATTAAATTATTTTACCACGAGGATTTCATTTTATTGCTATCACAAAGTAAAAATATTCACACACGTTGCATAAGTTTTTTCCAAAATCGGAAGCTTAGTGAGCGTCATTTTTTGTTCTACAGTAGGTATAAGCGTAATTAAATCATTATATAATAATTTGTTTTGTCTGTAGGATATATCTTATTACCTGATTTTAACGTCGCTCTGCTATTGATTTGTGAAATTATTAAATTATGGTTTATATTGAAAGCTTTTGTTGTACCTCAAAAAAAACGGTGCAAATGTTTTTCATTAATCGACCACTGTTAAGTCTAAAATTAATATTTCTAGAGTTATTGCGGTTTTTATTACAATATAGAATATACGGACATAAACATAATATTTAATAGAATTAACCTAGTAGGTAGAATTACTCCTTTTAAAGAAATTGAATGGTATTCGATTTCTAGATATTTCCAATATAGTTTTAAAAAAACGTAAATAATTCAAAAACTATTGATTTTAGGTACAAAAGACAGCAAACTTTTGAAAGATAATTTAATTTAAAATCTAAAAAATACTAATCATACAGGAAACAATACTATTTAACGGAACAAAAAAAAACACACCATAATTGAAAAAAATTTTAGGTTATGCAGTAAATGATTACAAACAATTGATTCAAAACTTTTATTACATTTTTTATAATAAAAGAGCTATCGAGCTATTCGTCTTGAAATATAGTTTGGTTCATGTTTTTGCGTAGTTCATTTCTTTATCAAATTATTTTTACAAGACGTGAAAAATATCTCTTCAAACGATATTTAAGACCTTAAAGCAGTGGTTTCCAACCTTTTTGGACCTCCGCCCCCCTTTTTCATAAAAAAAATTTCGCGCCCCCCTCACTTTTCGTAACAATCTAATTTCATAAATACTGTCCTGATATAATAATTATTTAATGGGCTACTACAAAACAATATACCATATTCTGTATAAAAAAAGTTCTTTTTGTATGTTTGTATTAAAAAATGATATTTTTTTAACAGCTGCGCGCCCCCCCTGCAATGGTCTCGCGCCCCCCTAGGGGGGCGCGCCCCACAGGTTGGAGACCACTGCCTTAAAGGCTTAAAATATTATTTCTAAAGACAATCGACAAACTGCACAGGAACTAATTCAGTTGTACTTCGGTATGTACGTAAATATAAGGTAGATGTTACAAGTGGTAAAATAATGCAAATTCCATTATCAACGAAATAATATATTTTTTACGTTAAGCTTGGGGTTTAACTGTTCAGCAAATACATTGGAATACGCACATCTATATAATCGACTTTCTCTTTCGCTTCCCACTAATTCCGGGTCTGCTTATGTTTACTTCAAATCGTTATCCTGGAACCAGGAGGTGTGACCTGAGGACAACTAGTTATGTCGTTATGTCAGCCTCTCTTTACACAGCTTCGTTGAAGAGCAACCGGTGCGCTAAGTTCGCGGAAACAAGTAATTTCCAAATGAAGTTCCACGTAATATTCAACGACCATTTTTTGCTTGTGTTTTAACCACGTACAGTTAGTTGGCATCAGATTTTGAAGGGACCGTTGCACAGTGGTTCCGCGTCCATGCTAACGTACGTCAAAAATAAAAATAATTGAAGGACCTAATTCAAATGATTAAAATTAAAAAGGTTTAGGGTCAAATGTATAATTAAAGCGAATTTAAAAAAAAAATCTATTCCACGGCATATACAGGGTGATTCAAATACGAGGGCGACCATGGGGATTTAGCTTATTACCGAAGATAGAGGGTAGGTTTAAATTTGGCAAAGTAGCTAAATTTTATGCTCATCAATAATATCAAAACAGATTTGAAACATCTTCAACTGTTTTTGAAAAAAATGAAAAAATTACTTCGTTTTTTCAAATCTGTTTTGATATTATTGATGAGCATAAAATATAGCAACTTTGCCAAATGTAAACCTACCCTCTATCTTCAGTAATAAGCGAGATCCCCATGGTCGCCCTCGAATTTCAATCACCCTGTACACATAAACAAAAAATGACATTTCAGTACTAATAGTAATAAAAAGTTTATTTAAAATTACTAACTTTATTACATTCAAAGTAAAATCTAAATAATAAATATTAGTTAGATAAAAAAGTCAACTGATGATACAGCGAGAAACCAAGAAAATTGTGTGAAAAAAAAAATTATTTAACAATTATTTATTATGTAGATGTTACTTTGGATGTAATAAAGTATTTTCATTAAACCTTGTTTTTCCCATGTTTTGTAACCTAACTTTCAAAAATAAACTTGCGTGAATACACACAATGAATGATACCTTTAACGAAACAGAAAGTAGAATCACTCGAAAAGGTGGAAAAAGATTAGCAAGAAGGCAATTAAAACTAATACTGAATAGTTTAAAGTATCAATTTTTTTTTAATATTCAAGAGCAAGCGAGGGCAACAAAAACTTTAATTAAAAAATAATGTTGCAATACAAAATGACAAATAAATACAATATCTTAGCACACCAATAACTACTAAAAAACATAACATAATTATTAATTAAATACATTAAATTACTATACACATCTTGGCCTTGAACCTCCACTACAAAAAAACTAGACAAAATCAACTATTTTTTGGAAATAATCCACAAACACAATTCTTTTTCGAGCGCTTTTGATGAGGTGGTTGTTTACGACCAGATGCTGATGATCTGGTGTAAATTTGTAGTTGTAGTGTCTTTGTATAAAGTGCGGATGTGTAAGTGAAGTAAGTGTGTGTGTTGTGTGTGTTGGAGTGCAGCCTCACACCCCTAATTAGGCTTAAGTGGTGGTAACTCGTAATAGTGTAAGTATTGTGTAAGTGTTGGAGTGCAGCCTTACACCTCTAATTAGGCTTAGGTATAGTAGTAGTATTTAGTAGTAGTCTTTATTTGTTCTGAAAAATCCAAAAAGGCGTAGAACATTTCACAGTAATGATATAAAAATACACATATATACGAATATATACAACACAATTATAATTACTTAAAGGAGTTTTTAAAGTAATCGTCATTAAGGTATTCACTAACTCCATAGTAAGCTTTAGAAATTAGGACATTTCTTAATCTTTTCTTCAAGTCGGGAGTGCGTAGATTTTTTATACTCTCAGGTGATGTATTAAATTTGTTATATATTGCAATAATTATAGAGGCAACATTTTTTTAAAGATAAGTATATTTGAAGCAATCGGGCTTAAGATTTTTTTTATGTCGTGTATTGGCTGCATGGTTTCTTATATTCACTTCAAACAGATCAAAATTATTTCTTACGAAAAGGATGGCTTCGAGAATGAATAGGCCGTAAAAAGTTAATATTTCTTTGTCACGAAAAGTGTCTTTACAATGATCTCGGTAGTTTAGACCAAAAATAGTTCTTATACATCGCTTTTGTATAATAAAGAGGCGTGCAGAGTCACTAGCGTTTCCCCAAAAAATTATAGCATAGCGTAACCTAGATTCAACATACGCATGATATGCAGTTTTGGCCGCGTTTGTACTGACTAATTTTTTTAGGTTTTTTAGTGCGAAAGGATACCGTGACAGGCTTTGTGACAGGCGTTCGATGTGGTATGACCAGTCCAGTCTAGAGTCAATACCTAAACCAAGAAATGATATTTTATTAACAACATTTATAGTTGTGGAATTGTTTTTAAGTTTTAGGTCGGAGGTTAATTTACTTTGTGAAAATTTTATTACTTGAGTTTTATTGACATTTAAGGTTAGATTGTTTAATGTGAACCAAAGTTGGAGTTGGCCTAAGCAGTCAAAGAGTTTTTGTTCAGAATTTTTTGAATCCGAGTCACTAATAATAGCAGATGTGTCATCGGCAAATTGTATAAGGGAAGTTTTGGCAAAAACTGGAAGATCATTTGTGTACAGTATGTATAACAGGGGGCCTAAGATTGATCCTTGCGGGACTCTTTTTTTGATTGTCTTTTTGTTAGATTTTAGAATTTTACCTGACGAGTCTTTTCCGGCAACATATTGGTTTCTTTCCGAAAGATAAGATTTTATAAGGTTATGGGCGGTCCCTCGTATACCATAGTGTTCTAATTTTGTTAGCAGTATCTCGTGGTCAACACTATCGAAAGCTTTTGAGAGATCAACACACATGACCATGGTGTGTTTGTCTTTATTGAGGGATTGAAGTACATTTCGGATTGCCATATAAATAGCGCGGGTAGTTGTTTTACCTTTTCTGAATCCATTTTGAGAGTTGTTTATTAAGCCAAAGTGTTCTACGTAATTTTCAATTCGGTTGTAGATTATTTTTTCAAATATCTTACTAATGTTTGTGAGGATGGCTATGGGTCTATAGTTTCCTATGTCACTTAAATCCCCTTTTTTGTGAATTGGTTTGATTTTTGCACATTTAAGTTTGTTAGGAAATATGCCATTTTTTAATGAGAGATTTATAATGTGACTTAGAGGTCCAGATATTAAGTCGGCAGTATATTTTAAGAGGTTTGTTGGGATTTCATCTTCTCCTGTTGATTTTGTGTTTTTAAGTGACATTATGGTTTTATAGACTTCCTCGTAAGAAGTGGGACGTAGATAAATAGACATATTATTATGTTTGAAGTGGCTGGTTTCAGAAATGGTCCCATACGTATTGTCGGGGCACATATTTATAAATAGTTCGTTGACGTTGTTTAGTATATCTAATGGGTTTTCACCTGTATTTTTGACATTTTTGATATGTTGAATGTTGATTGAGTAAGACTGTTAATCTGTACTAATTTACGGTATATATACAAAAAATACATGCTGAATAAACATACGTCATAAGTAATAAAAATGTAAAACTAATTGTTTAGTACATACTTTGCAATTTGCTTATTGTTAACTCGGCAGTTCACATCGATCACAAATAGCAAATAGCAAGGTAAGATATGTTGAAACAGGAAATGAATGAATAGTATTACATTATAAAATAAGTTGAAAAATATTAAGATAAAAATTAAACAATGTTCAGATGACCTGAACAGTGGTCAATGAGTTCGATGCATTAACATTCGACAATAAAAAAAATAATGAATTGTACTTGTGAGATAAATTTAATTAAAAGTATGGTAATGTTTGGCTTTAGTTTTGTTCGGTAGAGAAGAAAAAAAAAACAAAAATATGAAAATTGATTTTTTTATTTTAGACATGTGAAGGAACCACTGTGCGTTGCGAGTAACTTGTTATAATGCGAACTGGAGAACGGAAAATTGAGAAATGTAATCCACTTGTATTACCTCTGGTGCGACTTTTTTACGACCGTCGTATTGAAGTAGTAAATTTGATGCACGGCGTATCATTTAATAAATAGCTTTTCAAATGCCCTCAACAAATATCGATCGTCCTTTCGGTTTACGCCCGAAGCAAACAATTTGCATTTAAAATTTACAGTACATAAGCTCTCATTTCATCTACTTAAAACTTGCATAAAAATTGTAGTAATGGAAAATTAAATTTAACACCCGCCGTAATGTTTATTACATGCCCTGTATCACAAA
Source organism: Elmis aenea (assembly GCA_947652605.1). Taxonomy (NCBI): domain Eukaryota; kingdom Metazoa; phylum Arthropoda; class Insecta; order Coleoptera; family Elmidae; genus Elmis; species Elmis aenea. The sequence goes on from OX393579.1 coordinate 20,555,928, forward strand.
ATGACGCACATCAAATCCAGCCATGATCACCCGCACTTGTACATAAATTTAAATTTATCATCGACTTCATCTGGGTTGAAGTTTAGGATTTTGTTACCAATTTTCTTAGATTTTTCGCGAAGATTATACTTTATTATCTTCAAGGGATTTGTGCCAGTGTAAATTTACGGTAACTTTGGATTTTATGAAAATTTATGTGTTTACGTGACCTGGGTCATTTCAAAAAACAAGTGAAAGACGTACGACTTCGCAATACACATTCCTTGGTTTTCATCACAGTTTTGATTAAAATTACAGGTTCATATCTTCAACTAGTACATGAGTAATATAAAATGTTGTTAAACTTGATCACCAAATGAATTTAAAATTTAACTCATGTGTAACATGTTTCTAAAACTGTGAAATCAAAGCTTTTTTAAGAACATGTTCGTTTAATACACCTTTGATCTCTTTTGCAACGCAACTTAAATATTAAAACAAACATAAAGTTTATTACTAATTCGCAGTCGGGCGGGCGTTGATTTTCTTGCCAAAATTCAAATTTTTGCGAAATAACTTTTGAAAAAAAATTACAGTTCGAAACCGATTGAACTTTTTGATCTGAACCCTGCTGTTCTGATCTGATCGTATTTGCTGCGCGCATGTACCGTTTGGGTCTTTATCGGGTCATATGGACGTTTACTATCCATGAGTCATATATGACTCACGATGCGTGTTTAGTTACATGTTCGTGAAGCATATGTGTCAACTGTGAACATGAATATCAACATAAACGTGCCATTAAAGGCTCTGAAATGTTATTTGAAATTTATCGAGTGAATATTTTGTATCAGATATGAGTCATGAACTTCAAATATACGTAATTCCAAAAACAATTGAATATGTTGCTGAAGTATGTGAATATGTGAACATTTAAAAAAAGGTTTTGACAGAGAACGCGTTAATAATGTAACAAAAATTGGTTTAAAACAGATTTATTACTACATAAGTAAACGTATACCAACTGTAAATTAAAATAGTAGCACAAAACAAAAGTCCAATTAAAAAAATAGCTCCGGAAAAATTAAATACCGTTTAAAGATACATATATCTTCATTGGTGTCAGATAACTCTTCAACAGTTCAGCATCAGTCAAAGATCTGCGATTTGCTATAATTTGCAATAAAACTATAATACATTACTATCTAAACTAAAACTGAATGCGAATTTGTTTATTTTATAGCTACGGCTAACAAACAAGCAAAAACTTGTCGAAACTGGTAGATTTTATAGTACATTCGCATCGACTTGTTTCAACTTAACTCCTTAACTCCTTAACTGAGCCTCCATAAACAAAAATATGTGTATAAACTAATTTAATTTCACTACATAACTCTAACGTGCCGTACTATATGTATATTGGCCGCACTGTTGGGAAAGACTACTTATTACTCTTTTATTTGTTGTTGTTAATTATGTCTCGTGATCGTCTTTGCATGATGGTTGGACCCTCAAACGTTGTTTTACGTAAAACACAGGTCTAGAGTTATCAGTGGCGGCCGGTGAAAATTTTAAGTAGGGGTGCTGTTTAATATATAGCCAGGTTATTAAAAAGTTCATAAAAAAAGGTATATGTTAAATAAATTTGTTATTCATAATAAAGGGATATACAAAAAATATTATTACAAAAATTATATTCGTGAAAAAAAAATCGTATTTACAAAAATCTATTATTTAAAAATAAACTCCATTCTTCTATTTTTGCCTTGGCAAAATTTCTCAATAACCATTTCATTTAAATTTTGACTTTGTGAAACCATCGTTTTTTCAATTGATACCATACATAGTGCTGTCAACCGTTCTTGACTCATAGTATTTCTTAAGTACGATTTTACTCTTTTTAAAGTGGAAAAACACCTTTCTGCTTCTGAAGTAGTCATTGGAATTGTTACTAAAATTTTGATAAGTTTAATCATTTCACTAAAAACACTTGCTAAGTTTTCTTCGTTTAATGCATTTAATAGTTCCAGCAATCCTCTAAAATTATGGAATTCTTTTCTGGTATAACAACATAATTATAAAAAATTTCGTATCTTACTTCCGTAGCGCAAACTAATAAAGCCACTGTCCTGTTCTGGTGTACGCGCTAAAGCTAAAGCATCATCCACTTTGCATATGGTCAACTGTATCGGAACTGCGAATTTGGCAGTGCCGGTGTTGCATTTACTTGCAGACAACGAATATCGCCGGATCTAGCCCTGTGTCTAGCCCGAGACTAACCGAATATTATAAAAGCGGAACTGCTGTGGCTGGCAGTTCCACTGTTCGCAATGTAGCTATAAAGCGTTTAATCACTCTTTTCACGATTTCCAAACGCAATTTATATCTTTAACATGTATAATTGCATTTATATCATGCTTGTAAATATTGTTTTTAATATTTTCTTTTAAACAATAATAAATTTGGGTTTTTCATTTTTTTGCTGGGGGTGCTGCAGTGCAGTGCTTATGCACGAGCCGCCACTGAGAGTTATTAATACACAGTAAGAAACAAATAAAACACAACAATTTTAACAACAAACTCCTTTATTTTTCGACCGGCTGTACATTTCTCGGTGGTTGGTTCTTAACTACCCCAGCGCGACTGTCCCAAGATTTTGGTTCCTGTTGCTAGCACATATTTGTGCCAGTAGTTTGTTCTACTTATGATGTAAAAATGTATCAACAAATCGTTTGTTGATTGAAGAAACCCAAATACTAATATTGTTGGACCCAAGTTATGATCGTAATATTTTAACGTTAATGTGTTTTACTAAAGTTGAAATTCTCATAACTTGGGCCCTTTTGAAGTGTTACATGTTTTAGTAACTGATGCATCAGCATTTGTTGCAATGTTATTCATTTAAAAGTAAATGAAATAACATTAAAGTACCTAAAATAAAATAGGTGATCTCAGGCGGGGTGTCACAATATTTACATCGGATTATCGGATCATATTGTCCCGAACGTTACATTAGTAAAAACGTCGAAAAACAAAAAATGTTGTTTAAGTATAATGAAATATTTTCGAAATAACAGTTCTTAGTTATAAAGTAACAAATATTTAAAACATATCTCCATTAGATATTTTACCTATTATAAGCCAATAAAATTCATTTTGGGTCATACAGACCCGAACAGAGCAGGGTTAAACTAAGCATTTGTATTTGACAAAATGTTTGTACTAGCTTCCATGGTAACGACATTTGCTTTTGTTTATTGGAAATGACTAAGGCCAACTGTTTATCAATATTTCTGAATAATAAAACTCTGTAAACAATATACAGCATGTTTGATTAGCTTAGTCCATTTTGCTGAAGTATAAACATAATTAGGTCAATTTAAATAAATGTAACACCGTATTTATATCTTACACATAGTTTAATTTGTCATTCAAAATAATTAGGCCTGCTTTATGTTTTTAAATTTACATTTCTCGTGTTACGACTGTTTCGATGATTACTTGTCAGTAAAAATGCAATATTTGCTACAATGCAAAAACGAATAAAATTTAATGAACCTTTTGTTAAACAATCTCACCATGAAACGTATTACGGCCAGACATATTTCTTACATAAAATTTGTTGCGAGTAGAATATCAATGATAAGGCCATATTTTTTCAAAGCACGATCATAACGAGCTGCGGATTTAGTTTCCTATTTCCTACGTTATAACTTGTTAGTTGACAGACATCGGCGAGATTTAGCGTCTAGATGACATAAAGCGGAAATAAAACGGTACACGTGATAGTTGCGGCTTGCAAACTTCTTGACCGCTCTCTTTTTTGTTAACTGTTCCAATGTTGTGATTTATCGGTGTAGACCAGTAAAAAGCTCGGAAAAAGTAAATTCAGATTTGTTACCGTTAAAAAATAGAAAGTCGTGTCGTAAATTTGTCTATTTCCATAGACTGAAAGAGTTTGTACGCAAGGTCAACGATTTTCAACGTTTTAACTCTTACAGGCACATAAAAAGCAGACATATTTTTGCCCGTGCTGCACACGAAATTAAAAATTATTTATTAACATTGAAACTTAATACATTTGAAATAGCATGCAGAATAAAAAAGAAAAATATTAGTTTTAGCATCCTCGTCGCGGTCAGTAACTCCTGGTGAGGTGGTACACCCTATGTACCACTATGCCTGTAATGAGAAAATTTGAGTAGCTTGATTTATCACAAATTGTAATATTTTCTTTAATTTTACCTCTTTGTGATAGTCCTGAAAACATGTCTTTGATTTAGATAAACAAAGTGGCACTTTGCATATTGAACACATCCATTGTGTGCGTACTTGATTTTTTTTTGTACTACAGTTTCCACATCTTCTTCTTGAACCGCGCTCTGGTTGGTGAGCAGAGCTTGTCGTTCGTAGTTCTTTGGATACTGTAGGCTTGTATTTTTTTATTTCTACTAATTGGGCAATATTTGGGGGGCGTTTAAGTGATACTAGTTTTTCCGCAACCAATCCATCAACGACTTCCCGCCGAAACTGTTTGTGAGATATGTTATTTCCTTGAAGTTTAAATAAAATGTAGGAATTAACTATGCTTGCATCGAGAAAGTAAAAAAATATTCTATGCCACCATTTATGGCTTTTGCGATCTAATTCATAATTACATTTCATTTGATCAAATTTATCCACAAATAGCATATTACTGTTGTAATCAATAAGGACTTGTGGGCAAGTCACATCAATAACTTCACCTTTTTTTTGTCTCCTACGTACGGTAGCATTTTCTGTAGGATTATGGAAATTAGATAAAATATGAACACATCTTTTGTCCTTCCATTTGAACATTGATATTCCCGTATTGCTCATCTTCCAGTCTATGTCCCCCTGTTTCATTAACTTGTCACTTTTCATTTGTGGAATATGTTTTCGTGATACATTTACTGTACCACAGGCAAATATATCTTTCTTTTTTAAATCAACGAGCAACTGATAAGAATTAAAATAGTTGTCAAAAAATAATCGATGTTTTTTTCCTTCCAATCCCTCCATCAAATTCGTTACAACGCGTGCTCCCAAATTTTTTTCGATAATTTCCCCTTTTTTGCCAGTGTAAATTTCAAATTTATATAAATATCCTGATTTGTCCGCTAAGGACCAAATTTTGTATCCTCTTTTGATTGGTTTCTTTGGCATATATTGCTTTAATGAACTCCTTCCCTTGAATCTAATCATTGATTCGTCGATGGCCAAAAACTCATCAGGTTTTAAACATTTTTGAAAATTTATGGATAATTCGTTGAGAAATGGTCGCACTTTATATAGTTTATCAAAATTTTGATCGTTTCTACTAGGCATCAGCAGATTATCATTTAAGTGGATGTGATTTAGTAGCCAACTAAATCGGTTGACAGGTATGAACTGGCTAATGTAACTATCATGGAGATCAGGACTTGAACTCCAGTAATCTCTATAGCTTGGTAAAGGCTTTATTCCCATTAGTAAATTTATTCCTAGGAAAGTTTTTATTTCAGTAATATTTGTTTGTTGAAATTTTTTTCCGGTTTTTTGTTGTATTTGAGTTGCGTACAGATTTGTTTGAAACACTATATTTTCAATAATTTTTTCTGTTAGCAGTAAACTAAATATTTTATAAGGTGTAGGATCACTAACTTGATGAACAATATCTGTTATTCCAGCATAATGTTCAAACTCGCCAGAACAGTAGCTAGTCAAAGATTCGTTCCATATGGGTGCCACCTGAATGTTATTACTTGTAGTAGCAAAATGACTTAGTGGCATATTGCTTTCAGAATCTGACGAATCAGAATAATTTTGATAAGTTTCTAAATTATCCTTTTCTAAATCAACTTCCCTTTCCTCATTTACCTGCTCCGTATCATCTAGTTCATCAATTATAGATTCTTGGTCAGTCGGAATATCGTCAAATTCCTCAAGAAATTCATCCATCGTCATATCTTTTAATTCAAATGGCAAGTCTTCTAAATTGTATTTTGCCATTTTAATAACAAATATTTGTTTGAATCTTCACAGTGGTACAAATAACGTACCACCAAATTATTGTCAACAAAACACAAAAAAAACTTAATTTAAATTCGAAAACAATGTCAAGTGTAAACCATACCACAAGCACACAGATTTAACAAAAACACAACTATTTTATATTCGAATTACACTAATTACAAAAAATTATCTTTGTACAAGTTGCTGGGGTACAAAATACGACTAAAATGAGTTGATACACAACCAATGCAAGCAATTTTCATCAGGTTCTGACCTGCAGTGTAAAGTTATGCTATGTCGGTATATATTGCCATAGGTGGTACAGTTTTTAAGCGATCGTGCAGAACAGCAGAAATATTTGATTAGGTGGTACAATTTCAGTACCACCATGCAGCATTGGTAACAAAAATGGTGGTACATAACGTGTACCACTATGCCTGTAAGAGTTAAAAGGGGAAGACCCAGATTATAATTTCAAAAATACAATTGACTGCTGTTGAGTGGATTGGAAGTGATTATTTTTATTGTGATCAATGTTTAAGCATCAAATACTAGCATTGCTAGCAAAAAGCAAAGGTCTAATGAAAATATTTCCAGGATGGTTCAAATTCAAGCACGATTCTATTCAGGATAACAATTAAAAAATATATAGAGAGCTTTTTATACAGGCCGTTTAGTCCCACAGCTCCATGGTTTTCTTATACTCTTTTCCATTTTTGATTTTGGTCTTCCAATCTCTTATACTCTTTTCTTTAAGGTCTGATAGCACTGCTTCTCTCCACCATCTTCTCGGTCGACCGTTCTTCTATTTGTACTTTGGTGGCTATCATTTTTGGTGTTCGTCCATCTGCCATTCTTTCGATATGACCCAGCCACCGTAATCTTTTCGCTTTTATTATCAAAAAGTTGCTGGTCTCTTGTATATCTCGTAAATTCCCCTGTTTGTTCTTCCTTCATATCCTTGTTCTGTTTTCCTTCTTCCCAAAACTCTTCTAAGTACTTTCCTCTCGCATCTCTGCAATCTTTCCTATGTTTTCTTATTTAGTATCCAAGTTTCGCAGGCATATAGTGCTGTTGGTCGCAATACTCTTTTGTAAAGGCGGAATTTAGCATATCTAGATAGCTGTTTCGCCCTTAGTAGTTGGTTCAAGGCTCCGGCACATTTATTTGCTTTTGTTAATCTCGCCTCTATTTCTTTTTTCCCTTAGAGTTTTTCTTTATTTTGACACCCAGATAAACAAACTCATCCACTTGTTCCAGCCTCATTTTTTCCAATGTCGTAGTTATTTCTAGGACAGCATTCTGCTGACTTCCTCCAAAAGACATAACTTTACATTTCTTCTGGTTTAATTGCAACCCCATTTTAAAAGCCTCCTCCACCAATCTGTTTGTCGCGTGTTCTAATTCCTTTATATTTTTGGCTATAATGGCGATGTCGTCTGCATATCCCACTATTTGATGGCTCTTGTACATTATATCTCCTTCCCGGTTCAGACGGCTGTTTCCTATTATCTTTTCTAGTGCTAGTTGAATGGTAAAGTTAAAAGGGGATCGCCTTGGCGTAGTCCAATTCTCACTATGAAGTCTTTTGATGTTTGGCCTTTCACCCTTATATTGCTTTTTGTTGTTTCTAGAGTCATATTAATTAATTCTTCTAGCTTTGGAGGTACCTAAAACTCTCATACTTTTCATCGACTTTTTTCTTTTTATTGAATCGTTAGCATTTTTGAAGTCGATAAAGAGCACCACTGCAGGAATGTTGTATTCATAGCAAGCGTTTCCTTCATAGTAAAAGATTTATCGTTCCTCTCCCTTTTCTAAAACCTGCCTGAAATTCTCCTAATTGTGGCTCAACTATGGCTTCTAGTCTTTTTTTAAAATTAGAGTCGCTACTATTTTATATGTTACATTTATAGAGATATGCCTCTATAGTTACTAGTTAGAAAATACATATAATAAAAAACTTTTTGTGTATAATGGAATTCAAACTATTGACACAATTAAATCTAATGAAAACCAAAATACTGATTATCGATTAATCAGCAAAAAAACCCAAACGAAATCAGAATCTCAGTAATATTTAAACAGATCATTACTTTATACTTCTCCCACGTGTCCACAACTTTTTCCTCGAAACGTTTGTCTACAACTAAAATATGAAGCTATGAAAAATTTGTAAATTACAGTTTTTGGTCAGTATCTAGCTATCGCTGAGTAATTTTAATCTTATTTTTCTTATCTCAAAAATTATACTGTAATAGTATGAATAGAGTGCCGGGTAAATAAATATTAATGAAATTTAAAGGGTAAATAAATCAAAGGCGAATTTTTGTTTATAGACAGGTTGCGTGGCAAGGCGACGGCTTGGCGCGCTCTAGTTTGTCAGGTGCATCTCCTGAAATCTTAAATATGTGTTAAATAAGCAAAAGTGCAAGTGTTTTGGGTGGAACATGGAATATGTCAAATAGTCGGAACTGTAAACCATCTGGACCGCAGGTATATCGGTTACTGGGTTAAAGTAGCAAATTATGGTAAAATATTTCCCGTTATACATAATTTCAGCGGTTTGCCTTTCATTTTATAACTCAAAATATTTGTTTAATCGAACATGATAAATTAAACAATAAAGCTAGTTAAAATTAGGATAATTTCAGGGAATTATGATTTAAACTATTTAAATCTATTAAATGTACTCCTAGGCGTGAAAAATAGATTGCCTGTCATTGTTTTAAGGTGGGAATAGAGAGGGTTGCTAAGATTCTAACAAAATTTAAGTAGAGGGAATGTTAATAACAATCACGAACAAGTAAATCTACCATCCTCTGCATACGTCATAATTTGATTTGATATGGTAACAAAAACGAAAGCAAAAATATTAAAATAAACGCCTATTTGATGCGGGGTGATGCACAGATTTTCTAACATGCAGGGAGGAGTTTGGAGAAGTGTATAAAAGACGAAATTCGCGAAGGTAAAATAACTTTTTTTTCGATTTTTATCCGAACCAGGACTATAAGGTCTTCCTTACGTTCGTCGCGAGGAGCTGGACTTGTTTTCCCAGACATACAATTTTTACTTGTCATTTTCTTGAGGATTTTTGGCGGCGTTTTGCGCTGGGAGCTGAAGCCCAAGAAAGTTCATTGACACGCTGGTCTTCTTGGCGAGTAATCGCTGAGAGCTGGACTGTGCGTTCTTTTTTACCAAAATTTCCGGTACTAGTTCTTCCCGGCGAATCTCTCGCTGGGAGCTGAAAGTTTCACGAATTAAAATTATTGACTGTACTTGAACGATATTATTGTTAATGCATCGAAGCAATTACATTCCGTTCAATAACAACAACAAACCAACTGACGACTGTACTTAAATGATATTATTATTAATGCAACGGAGCAATTACACTCAGTCAAAACACAACAATGAAACCAACTATCGAGGTTGTAGAGATATGAGAATGCTTGCAAATGATAGCGGTAAATAAACTGTTAAAAATCTTAAGTGTTTTATTTATTGCTGTTTTAAACCCATCTAGTATCTGGTGAACTACGAGTAGGGATTGCAATCACGGGATTCGGGATCCCGGGATCCCGGTCGCCTTTTGGTCTCGAAAATCCCGGGATTTTAAATGTAGAATCCCGGGATTTTCGGGATTTAAAAAATGTAACTATAAGTACATTATTTTGTAAAAAAAATTGCTCATAGTTGGTATCTACTCAACGTGAATAAGTTGAACGATGCAATTTTGCAAGTTTAAGCTTGTTCACGTTGCCGCTCGCCGTCTCATGTATGATAACAAAATTTAAAAAAATTCTTGTACTAAGATAATAATCATCCTAATTTCTTTTATTTTTGTTACTTATAAAACAGTCTATTTTTTAAATTTTTAGTGAATTAAAGTTGTGCTTTGTTTGAGTTTTTAACAGTTTCAGCAAATTTATGTTTATGTAATTAAGTATTCTAATGTATAATAAGTTTAATTTCATTTATTTAAAGGTTATATCTAATAATTCGATTATTTCTATAATAATAAAACATAATAGGTACGGTAGGCAAATATATATATTTTTCAATTATTATTAACATCTTTGCACCTATGATATAATTAAAACAAATTAACAGAAATTATAGAGGAAACAAATTAAATAAAAAGTTAATAAAAATAATTGGTAATTACTAAATTATTCAATAATTATGTAAATCATTTGTAATCAAAAAATATATATACACTGCATTAGCTTCTGTATTTAAGCAAATACTTCACATTATATATAATCCCGGGATCCCGGGATTAAAACATCTTCAATCCCGAAATCCCGGAATCGTAAAATTTGATCGGGATTGCAATCGCTAACTACGAGCCAACAACAGCAAGGCCCCAACCACAACAAAAGACGATCACGAGATTACAAAAAAAAGGTTAAGTAAAAAAAAAAAAAAAGTAACCAAAAATAAAGTACAAAATTCTTGGCGAACTGTTACAATACTTAAAAACTAAACGTGGTATACCAATTTTAAGTTCATTTATAATGGACGAAAATAAAAATATTCATTTGAATTATTATATTTCATAAAGGTTATTCCCGGACGGTCATTAGGTAACATTTAGTAACTTTTGCTCATCACTTTAAACTGCCAAAATATTGGTAAACACTTAAAGGGATCGAGGGAATCCTATATTTTACAGGTAAACGTTTTAAATTTCCGATTGTATGCTATATTTTAAGAGGAACACTTAAAACGCTGTATGAATTTTAATATGTGTTGTGCGGATGAACTTTTTGCTAAAAAAAAAAAAGAAGGCAAGCAAATAGATTATTTAACAAAAGTAATCTAACTCTGCAGCTTAGACTATTGTTGTTCGGCGAATAATTTAGGATTTCCCCAAAGTTTTCTTCACAAAACGGATATTATGAAAGATTAACGTTATATTCAAAATATTTTAAGTAGTCTTTATAACGGCTTAAATAATAATCTTCCACATGCTGTTGTAATGAATATTGGGCAAGTGCGAGGAATTATTTCTGCGAACTGAGCCGTAGTATTTCTTGAATAAAATATTTATTTTAAATTCCGTTTCGCCTTCGTTTAAAACTTATGATTTAAGAGCATTCTTAAATTTTTAATCTTGCGAATGTAAGACTTTTTGTCTTAATTCGTATTTGTTTTTTCTTTCACTTTGTAAAAACATATCCACCTTTAAAATCTGTAAAGATTTACTCAACGACGCTTCTGTGTAGAATAAAGAATGTACGCACGGCTAAAATTCTTATTAAGATTGAGAATGAGTTCGAAAGATGTAATACCACAAAACGCATTGCCTAAAATTTCATTTTACAAACTAAATTTACATGGAAATTGAGATTCACCCGTCCTCGTTTTCCGGCTAAATCTAATAAAATTTTTCACCTTTGCTGTATCACACCTTATTTCAATGACAACTGTAGATAGGGTATCTGTGTAGGTAGGATTTGTAGTTGTAGACATAAAAATGAGAGTGATATTGTTTACAGTGCGTGTAAATAAACATTTGAGTTGAACCTGTAAATAAAAATTTGCCAAGGATTTAACAGGTGAGAAGGTTTTATAAACACACTTGCACGTGATACTTGACTTATTTCTCGTATAAAATCGGATAAGTAAAGGCTTATGTGCGTTCTCTTACACAGAGTTGACTTTACCGAAATAGATAGTTTTCTAGGGTGATAAATCTGGAATGAGATATACATTTTATTATACAGGGTGTCCCAGCCAAGACGAATTATTCGATAGCTCTGTTATTAGTAATTATATTTAAAAAAGTTCAATATAAAAGTTGTTTGTAATCATTTACTACATAACCTAAAATTATTTTCAACTATACACAGTGTTTTGTTTTTGCGCACTGATACCAAACATAGTTTTTTTATATAGAACACTCTGTATATTTTGTAATTTTTGGATGTAAAATTAAATTCTCTTTCAAAAATATTATAGGTTATTTATGTCTAAAATGAACCGTTTTTGAGTTATTGACGTTTTTTTGAAAATTTTGACAGATGCAGACCTTTATAAAAATATTTATATTTATTAACATAACAACACCAGAGCAATTTACTCTCGCAATTTATTAGACAATAGTGTCATAGTAATTGTTGATTGGTTAAACTTTTAAAATAATATACAGGGTGTTCGTTTTACTCGGTCCATTTCGCTAAACTTTAAACGCATGTAAGTAATTTTTTTTAAATGGAACACCCTATATATTTTTCATTTTCTTGTAGAAAATTTATTTATCTTTCAAAGTTATTAAGCATGTTTTATGTCTAAATATAATATTTTTGGAGTTATATCGTTTCTTATGATTATTTGCGAGTGTTTTACCTAAAATATCGATAGTAGCCTTTGAAAATTCAAAACAATTTGTATGAACTGTCAACCAAAACACTTAATCGGCACAATTTTTACTATTATGCCACTAAAAATCCATATATTTTAAGAACTGTAGATACACAGCATTCTGGTGTTATTTGCTGCCATTTATGCTGTTTATCTACAACTTTTAAAAGAATATGGATTTTTAGTGGCATAATAGTTTAAATTGTGCCGATTAATTGTTCAAGTTGGCAGTTCATACAAATTGTTTTGAATTTTCAAAGGCTACTACCGATATTTTAGGTAAAACACTCGCAAATAATCATAAGAAACGATATAACTCCAAAAATATTATATTTAGACATAAAACATGCTTAATAACTTTGAAAGATAATTAAATTTTCTACAAGAAAATGCAAAAATATATAGGGCATTCCATTTAAAAAAAATTACTTACATGCGTTTAAAGTTTAACGAAATGGACGGAGTAAAACGAACACCCTGTATATTATTTTTAAAATGTAACTAGTCAACAATCACTATGACACTATTGTCTAATAAATTGCGAGAGTAAATTGCTCTGGTGATGTTATGTTAATAACTATAAATATTTTTATAAAGGTCTGCATCTGTCAAAATTTTCAAAAAAACGTCAATTACTCGAAAACGGTTCATTTTAGACATAAATAACTTATAATGTTTTTGAAAGAGAATTTAATTTTACATCCAAAAATTACAAAATATACAGGGTATTCTATATAAAAAAACTATGTTTGGTATCAGTGCGCAAAAACAAAACACTGTGTATAGTTGAAAATAATTTTAGGTTATGTAGTAAATGATTACAAACAACTTTTATATTGAACTTTTTTAAATATAATTACTAATAACAGAGCTATCGAATAATTTGTCTTGGCTGGGACACCCTGTATATTATTCAATGCTTTTTTCAATCAATTTCATTAACTTTTGTTTTTAATCTTTTGATTATTTTAATATGAAGACAAAGCTAGAGTATTCATAGGGAAATAATTGCTAATAATACATACACTTATGGGCTTCCGCAGAAAATTTTCCTGGATGGCTAAGCTTGGAGACAAAATTGTTGTAGTATTGGAAAGCACAACTATGGTGACTATTCCTCTAATTAAGCAAATTTAAACTGTCTCTTTCCAGAAAATGCTTGATTAAAGTCATTGTCCTTGTTGGGAACATAAGTATTGTCACATCTGTACTTTTGTACGATTATTTTTAATATAGGTTCGACCTTCAATCGTTTTCTTATTTCCGTATTCCTTATTTTGTCCATTCTGGTGACCCCAGCTACTTTGCGCAGATATTTCATCTCCATGGCCTGTATTTTGCTCTTCATGGTCAGTGTTAGAACCCAGGTTTCACATCCGAAAGTGAGTGTTGGTACGAATACAGTTTTGTATAATGTTACTTTAGTCTCCTCTGCAATCTCCCTTTTCCCTATGAACGACTTTCTTAGGCTGTGATACAGCTTAGATGTGTTTTCCAGTCTTGCAATGTACCAAAAAAAAAAACCGTTGTGTCATACTATTATCCACGATGCATCATGACAACACTGTTGATGTGGAAAATAAAAACAAATCTGAAATAAATACGTACTACAACTCCACAAAAGGTGGAGTCGACACTTTGGATCAGATGGCACATGCGTATACTGTGGAACGAAAAACTAATAGGTGGCCTTTAACTGTTTTTTTATTATGATCGACGCTTGTGGGATAGCATCGCTAGTTATAGGGAAAAATATCCATCCAGATTGGAATATTTCCAAGAAACATAAACTTCAGAATATTTTCTTACGTGAATTAGCAACAGAACTCGTAATAGACCATATTAGAAGGCTTAGTCTTAGCCGATTGCATAAAAGTCACATTTCTTTGATCCAAACTACTCTAAACCAAGCTCCGGAACAGGAAGAATCTGTTCCACAATTTAAAAAAAAGCGCTGTTATATTTGCCCTTCAAAAAAGAGCAGGATGTCAGTCAACACAGTGTTGTGAAACATGTAAACAAACAGTCTGTGGTGAGCATGCAGTAAAAATACTTACGTGCAAAAACTGTCAAAACCAACAGTAAAATTTATTTTGTAATATTTTTAATTTTTTAATACTTTATAATGTTCTCTGTATATGCATATTTTGTTTGTATGTTTACTAAATAAACTACAATGAAGTAAAATAATTACATTTCGCAGTTATTTACATCAACTATTATGTATAAATAGATATGTGCCTCTGAGGCACACCTTGGTAGGACGTGTTGGTAAATCAAGTTTATTATTTTTTTGTAAAAAAGAAAAAATATTTCTAAATTTATTTGACACCATTAGGTATATGTTAAATAGCTGTAATTGAGAATACATAAAACCTCTAGTCTATCAACAAGTATTTATGAAATACGTACGTTATAAAAATCAAATGTGCCTCAAAAGCACACCTTGGTAGGTTTAGGGCTAAATGGGATCGGGAGGACGATGCACAGTTGCCAGCGCTCACGTTAGTTGTAAACAGCGCATGCGTGTAAAAACCCAAGCGCTAGTCCATGCCTTCATTCGTGTTCTGTTTTGACTGTACACTGACTAGTTCATGTATTAAATTTATAACAGCTGGAACAGCCGATAACCGTCCGGTGAACTATCAAAGACTGCTGGAACGCGATATCGATACTGCGCAGAATCATGATAGTACATTAGAATCGTTGGATCTTACATAGCTTTGTTGGAAAAATCCTATGCTTAAGAAATGGCCTCCTTAAAGCCGCGTACCGACCAAAATGAGTTCGCGAACTCGGTTCGCGAACTCGGTTCGCGAACACGGCTCGGGAACTCGGTTCGCGCACTGAGTTTTGCGAACCCTCGTCCATACCAGGTTCGCAAACACGTCCACATCAAAACATTATTGTGGTCGTAACAGCTCCAAAACAGTTCGTAAAGGGTTTGCGTTGTGTAAATAAATATGTCTTCAAGCTTAGGACTTGTCAATGATAAACACCAACCACAAATAACGTGTGCAGTCAGTAAGTGAGGTTATGTCAGACACGAGTTCGCGAACAGCCCCTTTGATGTACCGCCTCAAGAGCGAACTCTGTCCGAACTGGCGAGCTGTTCGCGAACTCCAGGTACACACCGGGTTCGCGAACAATTCGCGAACAGTTCGCGAACCCGGTGTGTACGCGGCTTAAGTTACACCCCACATTACACAAAAATTGTAGATACGTTGCAATGTACAATAAGCAAATTCTATAGCTTCAGTAAGTTCGATATTAAATATTTGTATATTTATGAGCTAATTTAGTTACGTAAATAAAACAATTCTAGGTAGGTATCTTTAGTTTTCTTTTAAAAAACGTTTTCAGAAGTAGTAAGGTTCTACTTTTGTCAAAAAATGTAAAGCTTTGTTTTTTTGTAAATGACTTTTAATTATTGCTATTAATTAATATTTAAATGATACACTCGTACATCGTTGTTAAAAATATTTGCGTACTTGCCATGTTCATATTTTACATTCTTGGGCCGACGCTGTTCCTAGATACTCCAATGGTTTGCGGAGAAAATTAAACTGTTGTTGTAGAGGTCGTCTGTTAAAGCAAACCAGGCTTTATTTGCTATTGTATTACTTCATATATTGCACATTATGTTGTAAAACACGACGATTCGTTTAATTTTGTACAGAGGCTTACGGGCGAAATCTTTATGTTTGGCTTAACCCACACAAGCTCAGCGCTATAATATACTTTTTATGGAAAATTAAGGTCCTGTAGGACAAGGAACAAAGTCCATAAGCAACACTCATGTTTCATTTTCAAGCATGGTTGTTTAAATTATACAGTACTCACCAAGAGAAAGTTTGTAGTAACGTAGATGCCTACCGTTTTGCACTTATATTTTTAATTTCAAGGTATTAGGTACTCTTTTTATAGTAAACAGGATTTAAATCAAGCTGGCTTTATCAAAAACAGAGCAATTTTAAAAATTTAATGGTCTTATTTGAAGAAATAAATTCGTATCCTGGGTTGTCTACTTTCCTAAGCTTCATAATCTTTTCTGTCAATCTTGCCTCTAGATATCAAAGCGTTTCCTTAAATTAAATTTATTTAAAAATGCGTGTTGTTTGATAAAATATAACTTTTTTCAATTGCAGGGCAGGTTAAACCTGAGAAAATTTAAAAAAAAACACAAGAATACTATAATAATTTAAGGTTTTTCGTTGGCTGTGAATTTATTATGCAATAAAAAAGATCTTAAACGATATTTTTTACCTGATTACAAATTAGTTTAATAAAAAACAATATAATGATTTATTTACGAAAATAGTTCGAAATGAGCAATTACAAAATTGTAGGTATATTTTAATGAATATACGACTAATCGAAGTCATGTTAGACAAAATGTCCTGTTTATAAGAGTAGTCGAAAACTAAACTTTACTTGACATTTAAAACAAATTATCGAGATATTTCCAAAACCTACTAATTAATTTCTATTAAATATTTTGTTTGTAGCCATTAATTAACATGAAAACCGCAATAACTCGAGAAATATCAATTTTAGACCTAATAGACCTTTAACAAATATTAAAGATAATTATATTTTCGATAATAATATGTAAAAATATATAGGGCGTTCAATTTAAAATAATTGATTTAACCGTGTTTGAAGTTTACCCAATTGGACCCAGCATTAAAAACACCCTGTGTATTATTTTAAAATTTTAACTAGTCAGCAATCACTATGACACTATTGTCGAACAAAGTTTCAAAGAAATTTGTTCTGACATAGCCAAGTTGTGAAATATCATTATTTTTTTAGACTCCTGTTTCTGTCAAAATTTTCATAAAAACTTAAATAACTCAAAAACGACTGAATTTAGATACATAAAACCTATATGTTTTTGAAAGAGAATTCAATTTTACATCTAAAAACTATAAAATATACTGGGTGTTCCATTTAAAAAAACATAGTGACGTATCGGTGCACATAAAGAAAACACTGTGTATAGTAGAAAATAATTTAAGGTTATGTAGTAAATTACCACAAATAACTTTTGTATAAAACTTTTTTTTTGTAAAGTTGTCACGAGACGAGATATTGATCCGTTACGTTATTTTTTGGTCACACTGTATATTAAAAATTTCTTAAAAGAGCTGATATTATTATTTATAGCCTTTGGTTTGGTTTTTGTATTTCTGGAGTCTAATTGTTTATGAATTTATTGAAAGTCGTTTTTGTTGCTAATATTCAACCAGTTTTGATTTGCATCTTCGAATAGGGCCTATCACAGGGGGGGACTAATTTCCGAGCTAATACGCAATATTTTGTTTACAAATACTGTAAAAACAATCGTATTTTTAATACAGAATTACATTGTCTATATCAAAATGCGAGTCTTAAATTTATACCTTTCTAAGAGGAAAGGGGGGCCCATTGTGTATTGCTACCCCGGGGCCCGAATTTCCTGTAAACGGTCCTGCTTCGAAAAGGTAAAACATGGATGTCATAAAACAATTCATGAAATAATAAGTCATTTAAAATTTATGTAAAGACAAAGTAAATTTGAAAAAGTTGTCTGCAAAAAATGTGTAAATGAGTAAAAGTCGTTTTCTTATGAAGACGTGCTTTGTATAAAAGTTTAGCAAAAAATAATTATCGAAGTCCTAAGAAAAAGGGAATAGAATGCTCTTGAAGGTGACTCAAGAGTTTTACAAACCACCACAGTAATGTTCATTTAATTTGGAGCATACAAAATTGCTTCCTTATAAAATGCGCGGAAAGAAAGTTATGATTGCAGTAGTTCTCACAGAATTGGTCCCTACCGTGTCGTATCACCTGATTTTTGATTATCTTTTGTTAGTAGTGGGTATCTTGTGCGGAAAAAGTCTCAGCCTTGCGTTATAAAAAATTTAGTGTTTATTAATTTTCACTTTTCTATTATTTTTAATTAATTTTCTGACACAGCCCGATTCCTCCACCATAAATCCTGTGCGCCTCTTCTCGAGTTTACCTTATAAAGTGCGCTTTTAATTGAATTTGTGCCCGGTCTTGTGTTTTTACTGATATGTACCGAACTGTTTACCCATAAATTAAAAGTTGAGTCTCCAGGTGATGTTAAACTGTTGATAAAACTGTTTATATTGTTTGTCTACTTTATCTGCAACACAAAGTGGCGCAACACGAACGATCGTGAGTGATATGAATATGTTAAACGGTTTCTGAGACATTAGTGGCAAGATTGGCGTAACGTGTTATCAAAAATAAATGGCGCGTACATTCGACAAACATTTTGTAAGAAAACAGGCTTAATTATTTTTAATTTTATCATACGAAATAAAAAAAAGCGTGTTATATGTCATCGGCCGTTTGGCAAGCTTCAAATTACGTTCAAGGATTCTTAATTAATAATTTTTGACCTCGTACTTAATGGTGCCTGTCCACGTGAGAGTAAACTACTCTCGATAGCAGCGTCGCCAAGGATACAGCCAATCGCGAGTTACTCTCAGGGGCTGTATCCTCGGCGACGCTGCTATCGAGAGTAGTTTACTCTCACGTGGACAGGCACCATAAGACCAAGGCTGTGGAGTCGGAGTCGGAGTCAGAGTCGGAGTTTAGAAGGAATTTCTGGTTAGTGTAGTCGGAGTTGGAGTCGGTAAAAATGTACCGACTCCGACTCCGACTCCGAGTACAACAAAAATTTGCGAGGTGGTCCGTTGCCGCAAAATTTAAACTCAAATTTCAAATCATTTCTTTATAATATTTACATTTGTTTTTTTTTATTACACACATCATCAAATGTCTTGGTATAATTTTGTCGGAGTCGAACAACTATTATCAGGAGTCGGAGTCGGAGTCGGAGTAGAATTTTTTTTAGCGACTTCGCACCCCTTCTTAAGACTATTCTCCAAGATTGAAAACGTCGGTAATAAAGAAATCTTTAACAAAATTGTATCTAATGATGACAAAATAGTGAATTTTGAGAATTCAAAGGATTTATTTTATATTTAACATATTCTGTGATGTACTGCCTAGGATTTCTTTCCCGAAATCCCGGCAGTCGCACAGTGGTGTATTTGCCTGATTTAGCTGGCCAAAAGTCGATTTTTCAAATTCATCACAGGTAAAAATAAATTACTATTTCAGAGAGTTAAATAGCCAAAGAACAGTGGGCCATATTTTTTCACTTTTTTGCGCCATCTATAGTCCACTCCAGTCAATCAAAATTCAAATGTCTTAAATAGTGCGATTTTTGATTGTCTTCGAACGTGTACCGTAAACCGGGGCTACTTTGATTTTGGGGGTAACTTTGACAGACTCTGGGGTGTGACTTTTCGCTATGAATATTTTATGTTTATGTTTTTACATTTACGTATTTTATGTTTATTCTACCCACAGAACATACCTACCTATATAATATATGTTATCTAATTAGTAAAAGTGTGTCATCTACAGAAATATTTACTTTTTAAAAATTATCTTAAGTTTTAATTAATACCTATAGATAAAGTTGGTTTCTCCTGTTGCTTGATTGGGTTAAATTAAACGAAAGTTGCTGGTTTTGAAAATTAAAGAATTTTATAAAGAATAAACCTTTTTACAAAACCAGCAACGTACGTTTAATTTAATACCTATATGTATATAGCCTTACCCAGTATAAGTATTTTATTTTGTGTTAATTTGCTTCTGAAGAAAAATATGTTTTTAATACCTAGTGTTTAGAAAGCAACCTAAAGCATTTTGTTTATTTTTTATACATGTTATTAAAATAACGTTAAACTTTTATTAAAAATACGATTTATGCCAAGTATTTTGAAATTAATAAGCCTTTAACTCATGTTTTGGTTGTAAAAAATAGTTTTTTTTAAATATTAAGATGTCAAAGAAACCCAGTCGTTCTTCGACTTATAATTAAATTAAGTGCAATGTTACTTTGACACCAAATTAAATATTTTTTTAAAGTTTTGTTTTACCTCCCAGAAGCAATTTTACGTGGGGTTATATAGTGGAAGGTTTTATTGTTACGATGGACTTTATTCCAGGTCATTTAATCAAAAAATAAAAAAGTTACGTTAGAAAAACCTTCAAAACTATGTCAAAGTAGCCCCGGTGTACGGTACGGTACGTCTTTGTTTTAAATGTAAAACCAAATTTTTTAAAGAAGTTTTAAACAGTTTTAAACTATGTATTGTTCCGAAGTAGGTACGTGAGAATATTTTTAAGGTATAATAATGAAATTATAGTAATATTACAATACTAAAAGTTCCATTCCAAAAAAGTAGTTATTTTCGTAATTTTTTTGCCGATTTTTAAAGAAACTGAAGGAAGGTTTCTGTTATACTTCAGGGCGCGTCCCGATATTTGTTTTTACATGAATATAAAAACAAAGGTATTAAGTTTAAAAAAATAAAAAAAGTTGCCCCGGATTCGCTACGTTTTACTTGTATTAGGCCAGATAAATTCTTATAGTCATAAATGTCATTTTTATTGGTCATGGTTTATTTTTGATATAAAATGTTTTTTTTTTGCTTTCAGCATCACGGAATACAAAAAAATAAATAGAATAGGAATATTAAACATAAGAATACCACAAAAATCAGCAAACAATTAAAGTTAGCCAAAAAGTATCTATTAAGTAGTTCATGTTTTTTAGAAGAAGAGAAAAAAAAAACATAAATTTTTCTCTATAAAATCATAGATTGAACGTAGATAGGTGGCAGCTCATAAAAAAACTCATTAAAGATATTTGAGGAATCATGTAAGCGCAGCTAAGACCTAAGAGAAAAAAGCAACGTAGATTGAGACGAATTAATATTTGCTGCACAAAGCTTGGGATAGATACATCAAAAATACTAAAATAAATAAATAAATGGTTCACCAAAACGAGCAAAAAAATATAAGTGAACGTATTTAAGATCTTATCAAAGCGAATTTTTTACTTTGTTGTAGCTCCTATAGTTATGAAACTATTTAAAATTAAAAAAATCGACCTTAAGTTTTTTTAGAAATATTTTAGTCAGTTGAGAACATAGGTCAATTTTTAAAGTGGCATCAGCTTTATTTCTAAATGTGCACAAACTTGCTAATTTAGAGGTTTCTGTATATTTATTAATAAAAAAGTTACCCATACATTCGGTTAAAAAATGGGCACCCTGTGCCTTAATCAACAAATATCATTTAAATACCACACTGACGTTTAAATGACATTTGTTGATAGGTTTTTTTTTTGTTTTCCACGGCACGCTTGAAAATTTTGTGCAACCTAACCTATTTTAGTTAAACTTTTATTTTTTATTTCTTATTAGTTTAGCACTAAAATTAACTTAACATCATTGAATTCAGAAAAAAAATTCTACCAGATTTAGTTAAAAAAATAGATGGTGCCATTTGGAAAAAAAATTGACTATCGTTTGACACTTAAGTTAAACTTGAACAAAATTTAAATCCAATTCAGTTTATAGTATTTGAGGAGCCATTTAATTTAGCTTTTTGTTCACCAAAATCGGACCACAAACAACGGAGTTACAGCTTGCGGCGTTTTTTGTGTGACACCCTGTATAATTAATAAATAAATGAAATATTTACATTAAATATTGATATTTCATCTTAAAAACTTGCTTAGAGTGCGAAGTTTTGTTGTAAAACATTGTTTAGAGGGAGGGCACTAAGTGGCTCGTCGTAATCGAAGGGTCAAGTAAAAAGTTTCCAAGTAATAAATTTTCTCTTAGGTAAAAATATTATGTCTAAAGAAAAAATTAAGATTTTTCATTAATTCTTCATTAGTATTAATTAAAAAAGTTTGATCTTTAACGAATATATTTCAATAATTTTAGTTTATCAGTTGTTAAAAATATGTCGATATTATTTTCTATCCCACACACAAATTTTGGGTTTTGTGGTCAGATAATGAATAACACTAATAAAATCTTATTAACTTTTTAGTAAAACCAAAAGTAACTGTATCTTGAAGTACTGTTTTAATTAGAAGTTTTTTTATTGATCAGACTAACGAAATATTTTATTTTGTATAAAGTTTGAACATACTCTTTAATTAATGATTGAGTAGGCTTTGGCGGGTCTATTCGCAAACATTTCTGTATAAGCCTATGTTTTAAAGAAAACTTTTTAATTTTACTTTTAACTAATTGTGAAGTTCTTTTTCGTTAATTATAAATCTGTTTACGCAAGAAATATTTAATTAACGCACTTTTTGCTTATTTATCATAATTCATCGAACCCTATTTTAATTAAAACAACCAAAATTTTGTTTGATGTAATAAAATAAAGAAACAGCGCGAGCAAATTGAAGAATGATTCAACGCAAAAAAGAAATTCGTAAGAATATGTGTTATTTTTTCGTTCATTATTCTTTCTTTTATTACTAAACCTCTGTTTCGGTCGGTCCTTTGAGCTGACAGTTGTTAGCAACATCTTTATGATAGAGCTGCGTTCTGCTAAAATTTTCTCCGGTTTTTATTTTATCTTGGGATTAAATTGGAGTTTTTAAATCGCTCAATTACTTTCTTGCTTGTTCATTAAGCTATTATTTTGGCGTTAACCAAAAGGGATTAATAAGCACTTTGTTATTACTTTTAGTTACGTAAAATATTGCAAAATGTTTTAAGCTGTTAACTAAAAATAATAATTTAAACTTTTTGGGATAATACACAGAATTTTTTTTATTGTGCTGGATTATACAGGGTGTTTAAAATTCGAATATAAGCTTTACTATAATAGTTAGAGTATAGGTTTAAATTTGGCAAAGCTGGTAAATTCGGTGGTTAATTGGTTATCAATAATTTAAGAAAATATTGGAAATATCTCAATCGTTAACCGAAAAAATTAGTAAAAATCTGAAAATACGATTTTTTAAAATACTCATTAACTCCTTTGAATAACAAAATATTTCAAAACTATACACATATTGCCGAAGTTACTTTTTAGGCTGAATCAGATGTAATCACAAATTTTTTCTATGCTTAAACTCCCGTTACAAACACCCTGTATATACGTTTTTAAAAGGTGTTTATAAAAGAACGGTTTTAATAAACTAATTCAGAGAAATAACTGCGTGTTGACCTTTCAAAAACTTATATTAACTTTCTTATTTTAAATATGGCTGATGCTAAAATAACAAAAACAAATGAAGATAGATAAATTTTGTTGCCAAATATCAAATCTACGCAAAAAAGTGCCCAAATAATGTCGAATAATATTTTGAGTGTGTTTTCAATTAAGCAAATTATAAGAAATATGATGTGTTTTGTTTTTTATCAATAGCGCAAAACTATTGATTTTTTTCGAGCTTTTTTTTCATAGAACAGTTGCTCTTGAATAATAGATCATTTTGACCCATTTAACCAACTCTGTATCTCTTACCGTTTAAGAGATCCCCATGCTGTTCACTATATTTGGGACACCCTGTATATGGGACACATGAAAAAAAATTATTGTTGGTAAAAACGTTTTATTTAGGTCCTAAACATTCGATTTATGCAAAAGTTAGCGAAGGCATACCTTGTGGGACACCCTGTACATGATCTCTGTGCTGATTAACGCAATGCTATTTTTTTACACTGCAGAAACATAATACTAGATCTACAAACAGCATTGTGTTGTGCCTTGTAACATTGGCCTATAAACGGTGTTTTGTAAACAGTAATGCAACGCTAAGTTACCACATTTAGGAAATATATTAGTGTGACAGTATGTATGAAATTATGTGTTTGTATGTGCAATTGAATGTTGGTGTATGTGTGATCCTTGTGTTTGTGTGTATTTGTTTTAAACTCCAACTAGGTCCGTTGATTAGCGAAAGCTCGCCCATCAGACCTCTTTGTTGGAGTTGGTAGGAAGACATTATGGGGTCGATCGATAAGCGATAATTAGCCCGCAGACCTCAATCTTAAATCCATAAAGAGAATTGAGCCATGTGCTCTCGTAGCGAAAACTCACCCAAATGCACGTGCATTGACCCAATGGGTTACAAGATAACAACAGCTTCATCTAGCTCGTCGCAGAAACTGGGTCTGTGATTAGGTGTAGGTGGATGGTGTATGATCGTGTTGTGGTTCCGTGTTGAACCCTTTTTTTTGGCAGGCACATTTTTTATGCTTTTTTTTGTTGGTGTGGGGTGAAAATAGCTAAAATACTCCTATCGCTATGAACTAATGACAATTCTAGTATTGGATACAAAAGGCGTAAAACAAAGTTTAGTCGTTTGTTAATTCGTTTTAGTTTGTTACTGACTGTGTCCTTCCAAAACTAGATTATCTAAACAAAACTGATTCCTGATTCATACCACCAAAATTTCTTAATAAAGTTGTACGCGCTAAAATATGACAAACTGCAGTTAGTTGAACTAATATCAAATAATAATAAAATTACATCTATGCTAATATTTTACAAAAACAAACTTTGTCATTAAAATCGATGCAAATTACATACAATGAAAGAGGTTATGATCCATTTAATAACCTAGCATGGATTCCCTTAAAAATGTTCATTGCGGTTGTGGTAAACATACAATATTTCAATCATCAAGTCTTTCGTTACTTTCTTAACCAACCTTACAACCTTCAAGTTGTCATTTAGTATTCGCCAGGTCATATGCTGGCGAAAGAACCCAAACACCCTTATATTGGATTATATTATTTACGTATTAAATAAATTAAACTTTCCATGTTTTAAGAAATGGTTGATAAAAAACAGATAAACAAACTTATGTTAAAAATATACTTTAATTAAAAATTCCCCCGATAGTTTGGAAGCCATAGCTTAAAATTATTGATTTTATTCAAAAGTATTTATACATAATGACTAATGCGTTCGTTACAATATTTTACTTTGCACTTTTTTTTTTAACCTATTATCATTTTTACAGTGTCAATAAATCCTAGCCTTATATAACTAGCTGTCAATAACAAACGCCTGTGCCTGTTCTCGTACGTAATTACGTAACTATACGCAAGAAGAATAGGCAGGCGGTCTATCGCAAGCAGCGCAGATGAAAATCGTTTTTGTCGCGAAATAATTGAAAGACTTGATTCTTAATAAAAGTTCTTGTACCGCAGTGCTTTTTGGGTCTATTAACGCTTAAGGGCGGATATTAGCTGTCTTAATAGTTTTCGTTGTTCTCTAAAGGAGTCCGTTCACCCCTAAACACTAATGCGTGCTCATTTAGGTTAACGGTTATGCTTCATTTATAAATGAGAATTTTGTTGGCGTATGCCAACCCCGCAACTTTTATTTTTTTCGAAGTTGTTTACCGAAAGATTTCTTTCAATTTGCTAAAATGTATCTAAAGAGAGTGATAATGAGAAAATAAAAGCAATCATTTATAAAAAAAATTTAAAGAAAAATGTTTACATAAACAAATAATATTATTTTGCTTGTTAATGTACAGGGTGGTCCAAATTCGATGGAATTACATGGGTATCTCGCTTAATAGGTAAGATAGAGAAACGGTTGAATTACCAAAAATGTGCAGTTTTTTAAGGCAAACTCAGAACCGTTTTAAAAATATTCTACCACACTTCATTTACACCCGGTATTTTTGTCACTCTTTAGCAGTATGATTTTTAAACGGTATAAATTGTTTTATAATAATTTGATAAATTACCGCCGTTTTGATTTCTGTACATTTTTCTTTTTTGTTTAACCACGTTTAACGTTTGGCTGTTTATTAAAATTTATACTTACATTCATTTCAAGTTTTAATGCATAAAACTACGCCGCTGTAGGAAGTGGAGTAGGCAGGATGCTTTCATGGAAGGGTCAATAAACTCAAAAAGAGCCGAGGACCTTTTTTTTTTGGGTCACAGTACTCTCTTTTAAGTTTTTTTTTTGCAGCAGGATGTTTGATGGTTTCATCATGAAGCGGGGTTAATAAACAACAAAAAGAGCTGAGGATTTTTTTTGTAGCACAAAATTTACAGTTCTCCGGCCCTATATAGACTTATTACGAACCTATGGAACGAAGTTCTGATCCCCCCTCTGCGTACGCCACTGGCTGTAGTATAAAATGCTAGTCACTTGGGGCTGTAGCCCTCCATAAACCTGGAGGATAACTACGCCAATGTCTAAGCGGACATCTTTACATTATTATTATGACATCAAAAATATTTGTAAATACTTCTTTTTACACGAAATTTTTTTAACACGAAAAAAAATTCTATCTCCATAGTTTCTTGTACGGTTTCCACTGTACTTTGATTTACACTTCCACTTTTGACGCGACAGAGTGGTGTGTTTGGCAAAAGTGAGTTCTTAAAAAAGTCATTTGCGGCCCATTTGATTAAAATCTACTTTGCTACTTCATTAACTTATCCATAAATTATAAAATATGCTTTTAAATTGTTGGTTCAAGTGAATTATAAAATTTGGCCTATTGCAATAAAATTCGGGTCAGCAAATACCTCTATCCTATAAATCGTGCTACAAATACTGTATTTATTTTATGATACATATTTTGCGGCACTTATGCAATATTACCGCCATTTGATTTTACTACTGAATTTTATGTTGCTTTTATTGTCTTATATGGAATATGTTCCTTCCTCTCAGGTTTTATATGTTTTTGCGTCCTAATCGTATCATCGTACCAAGTAGAGGTTTTCTTAAAAGAAGTGTGGCATCTTAAATTCAAAAACATGGTATCATAAAGAAGCAGAAAATTTTAATGCATCAAGCACTTTTCTTAATCTACAAACAGTAAAATTTCACGACTGTTTAAATTATTTGTATCATTTATGCAGTTCTTCAATTACCTATTGCTTAAGATTTTAAGATATTGTTTGTAACTAAAATTTGCAAGATGAAGTTAAATCCGTGGTTTATTTCGTAATACTGCATCTTAGATTAAGAGGGAATTTATAGCATAATCTACCGTGAGGTAACGTCTAACGTGCCAAGGCCGCCAAAGCATAAGAATGAAGCACGTCTCGTGCACGTACCGGTGATGCGCATAATAACATTAGGCCTAGGATGCTTAATGAAGGTACTTTCTAGCAACTTGACGCAATTGTCAGAAACTACTTTCTTTGTTTAGTTAAAGTAGTAACTCTTATATAATTTTCTATTATCACTGGTGTACGTGCTAAGTGTTACAAGAAAACTATAACCGTAAAACGGGGTGAGAATGTTACACTTTTGGAGTTTTTTTGTTATGGCACCAAGAGTAATAGTTTTAGAGTAATGAAATTAATACAAAATGATGGCTGTATATCTTTCAATTCCTGTGCTTAAATAACTTATATCTTCAAAAAGGAGGGGGTGGTAGAATTGTTTTTCGCACATTCACACATTGGGTGGGATGAACATGTGACGGTAGGTTTAATTCATTACTCTGGCTATTAAACTGCTCCTATAACATTTTTGCCCTACCTATTGAGTTCAGCATGTTAGAGTGCGTCCAGACGTAACATGTACCTAATGTAATGTAACGCAATTCTTCGTGTGGACGGCACTGCGAGCATTACATGTACCGGCGCTCGCAGCATCCATCGGTTTTTGTTGCGAACACAAAGGCGCTCGCAATGTACGTTTGGACGTATTTCGGTGTACCATGTAACGTAATAGCGCGGTATACTACAGTATATGCGAATTTATTAAGTGGTTATGATGTGGACCGAAGAAAGGTGTTTAAAATTGATAGACCTCTATAAAAATAAGGCTTGGCAAACTTCTGGTATAATGCAAGATATTGTTTACTTAGAGATTCTGAAAGTGTATTGAAGGCTGGTGTACGAATCTCCTGTAGCCAAAAATCGAAGTGTATTAGGCATGTTCGCGGCAACTGAGCGGATCAATCAAAACAACAACAGGATTCGAATCGTGCTCGTGTACCGTCCAAACAATTCGCATTACATTCAGGGACTAAGAACGGAACGAAAACGAAAACGTTAAACGAAATTAACCGAAATTTTTTTAAGAACGAAAACGAAACCGAAACGAAATTATTATTTTTCGTTCAAGAACGAAAACGAAATAAATATTTTCCAAAACCGGTTTTAACCGGTTTTAACCGGTTTTGTAGCTATTTCAATTTTATTTGTTAAACACAAACGAGAATTTACCTTCTGTGCTGGGGACACTCCACGAGGCAGTAAAAAATCTCACTTGAAATAAGTGAGCTTCACTTTTCTCCATATATTTACGTGAATATGTATTAACAACTTTATTGTTTATACTTGCAATTTCGTGTAACACAATTAACGGTACAGATATTCTCTATTTCTAATTTGTTTTTTAGATCATCAATATAGAATATACACTTGATTGGATATGTAATATGTATGTTTTATTTGCATATAGACATAATAATAGTAAAATTTATTCTTACTTCGAAAAAAACTAATGTAAAAGAAGATTTATTGGAAGATGTGTTGCTAGTTGCTAGTAAGATTTAACGGAATGTGAAAATGTATATGGTATGGTATGTACAAACTATAAAGTTAAAGTATATTTCATTTTATTATGAGTTTTTTTTAAATATCTTTTTTATTTATAACATTTAGTAAATTATCCACTTGAATTCATTCTTTTGTCTTTTTAAATAATTACAGCAGGATCTCATTTAATTCAAATGCATAGATTTTTAGTACTAAAACAAATTTAAAACAGCACTTGCTATATTTTCATATTTTTAGATAAAGATCGTGTGTCTAATTTAACCTAATCACGTTGTGTTTTTGCAGCTTACGGGTGTTAAACTTAATAAAATGGTTAAATGTTAATGTGTTTAACGATTTGGTAAATTTAATATGGCGATGGTTCGCCAGTCTAAAATATGCTGTCCGTGAGCATCAAACCCCATCGTCATCGTTTATATTTTAGTTGAGACGCAAATATTGTTATCGTATTTATAGAGGGTTGTGGTGACTAGAAAAAAAAAATGATTTCTTGACGACAACAAAAATATTGTAAAACCGGTTTTAACCGTTATTATTTCGGTTCACGAAAACGAAAAAAGATTTTTTCTGTTAGAACGAAAAGAACGAAAACGATATATTTCGTTTTCGTTCCGAACAGAAACGAACGGAATTTTTTTCGTTTTTAGTCCCTGATTACATTACGTCTGGACGTCTGGACGCACTCTTATTAGAATAGAAGTGCTATCTTCCTGCTTGTTGTTTGTTCACCTGTTGACTCAAAAAGTAAAGATAGTTTTTAAATTATTTAAATAAAAATTTGTTATTGTGCCTAAACGCTAATTGTCAATGCCATTATGTGTATGTCAAATAAATAAAAATTTAATTATTTCGACCATTTTTAAAAGTTCTCTGCTTTTTGAAAGTTGTTGTATGTAATGTAAACAGCAACATTGAGATATTACCTATACTTACAGGAAATTCACAATTTTCTTAAACTCTGAATATAGAAAAATATGTATTTGCTGTGTAGGAGTACCAAGTATTCAGTTTGTTTTCTAACAAAGGCTTAAGTGTATTAAAAAAACATTTTTTACTTATCACTATTATTTTAAAAATTGTTTTATGAATGTTGTTTTGATTATCAACTTGATTTTTTATTATCTTAGATGCAAGATTAGCAGTACAAATATTCATTTCTTAATTATTTTGTCGTGACACTATCATTGTAAAAGCTTACGTTAAAGGATTTGTTGTTGTACTGGGCGTTGCATCGGTGGAATCAACAGAAAATTCCAAACTAATTTTGAGCTGTTCAAATATTGACTTTTCCAATTTTACAAATTTTGATGTATGATATTTTTTAAAAGTAAGTATATTTTACCAATATCTACAAAAACCAGAACCAGAAAAAGCACGAGAATTTACTACCAACTAAACAAAACTATCCTTAGGAAAAAAGAAATTAGTGCACAAACAAAAACCAGAATATACAACACGGTCGTAATTCCAACTATGCTGTATGGTAGTGAAACATGGCCACTAACATCTAAACATGAGAAAAGAATAACGGCAGCAGAAATGAGATTCTTAAGAAAAATAGCGGGAAAAACAAAAAGAGATAAGTGCAAAAATAAAGACATCCAGAATAACCTACAACAAAAACAAATAACCCAGAATATCGAAGAAAAACAATTAAAATGGTACGGACACGTGCAGAGGATGCCGCCAGAATCCATGACAAAAAAAATAACAGAAAGTAGGAGGTATGGGAAAAGGCGGGTAGGAAGGCCAACAGCTAACATGGAAAACAGGATAGAACAAATAGCCCGTGAAAGAGGGAAAACAGTTGGGGAGTTGAGAGCGATGACGGCAGACAAAAAGATCTGGAAAAGCTGGGTGGAGAACCACCAAAAGCCGACGCCGTGAGGCATAAGGCTTAGTAAAAGAAGAAGAAGAAGATATTTTTTAAAAGTAAGTAAGTATATTTTACCAATATCTACAAAAACGATCCGCAAAATCGTGTGCTAACATGAGCGTGCAAAAATTTTAAGTTCCTGTCGCCCAGTTGACCGTCGCCGTCGCTCAGTTGACCGTCGTCCAGTTGTCGCGTACCGCTGCCTTTTATCTTTCATTTTTGGCAATTGTAATAAAAGATGTTTAAACTGTAAAATACTTAAACTTTGATTTAAAATCCACCCTAGTTATCCGCAATTACTTTTTTAAACCACGTTAAAAATTTGCTTAGCTTATTTTGTAGTTAAGGCAAGAGGGAATTTCCTGAGTAATATTGTTTTAAACACTATCGAACAACCGTTTATTTGTGTCAATCGTTACCTCATCGTTTTTCAGCGCTGTCAATTTACACACCTCCATATTCACAAACATCTGCAACTGTACACAGCCTCAGCTGTTTGCTAAATGAAATGGTACTAAGTAAATTAAGCAAATTCATCACATTTAAACAGCGTTCCTTCACTCAGCCGCAACTCTCGAAGCGGCTAAACGAACATCGAAACTGATATGCAGCAGGTATAACAAAAATATGAAAGCTTTGATTAATCTTTAAAAAAAAAACTGAATCAGGAAGTTTGATTAATTAACCGTTTCTCTCAAAAAAGTTAGCCTATGATATGTATTTACTTTCGCCATACGTAGTACGAAGAAAGTATTGTGATCGCGAAAATTTTAGAATTCCAGATTTCGACGGATATTGAGGTCCCCTGAATCCGTTTTGAGTATTTTCGCGATGACGTCCGTGTGTGTGTATCTGCCAGACGCTAAAAATGTAAATTGTTTATGGTAGTTTTTGATAGAGCCTTTAAAAGTATTCTACAAAATGCGTGTGTGTAAATGTTTAAGTTTTCAAATAATAACTAATTTACAGGGTGTTTGTTGAAATGACAACCCCAAATTACATAAAAACAGTGATAGATAAAATAATTCTGTTTATGTGGGATTGTAGTCTATGTTAAGGTCTATAAAAAAAAAACGTATAACTTTATTTGGTAATATTTAAAATTACGAAATTATTTAAAAAAATCTAAACTTTTAACATTTTTCTAGAAAACGGCTCAAACAGTTTTTTTTTCAAGTTTTAATATGATAAAGAGTTTATTTTTATTAGTAAAATGCCGTTTGTCTCAAGTCTCTTAAATTTGTGTGAAAACATGATTTTTTTTTAAATTTCGAAAATATCTACTCATGTGAAAGTTGTCATTTTCTCACTGCCTACCCTACATGAAAGTTTTACTTTTGTCACTAGTGACGAAAATAATGTCACGAAACGGTGAATAAACAATGTCAATTTGCTCTTGTGAAGTGAAATTAATTGTGGAAATGCTATAATTCAAGAAATAAATGACAAGGTAAGTGAAGTGAACAGTCAACTTTTTCGATTTCCACGGCATCCTATTTGCTTTAATAACGATTAGAAAAAAAAAGTCGAATATCTCGAAAAGTATGAGTTTTGGGTATAGGACATACTTAACAAAAAATGAAGCTCTCTTAAAGACAATTTGATGACATAAGAAAATACAGGGGTTTGCGTTTGAAAATTATTGAATTACGAGCTTTTTAAAATCATGGAAGTTGCCACCTATTTATGAACACCCTGTATGCGTGATTAAAAATTTTTCTTATCGAGCTAATAGAGCAATGTTTTCTGCATGTCCTTACCAAATTACAACTCTGTGCTTCGAAAAATGACTTCGGGAGAATTTTTTAAATAAAGACTTGAAACCTTGAAAAATTTTGAAAATTATTTTTTTTTAGTGACAAGGCCGCATAAAAACCTTTACTATTTTATATCGATGTAAAGCTAAAATGAAGGCGGTCAAGAATATTAAATAAAAAATTGGGTGTTGTATTTGAAATATAAACGTTGCTATTGGTTCCAGAGAGGTAACTCACCCTGTATATTTAAAAATATTTTTATCGTGTTCGGAAGAAAAAACTGTTTAAAATAGCGTTTGAATCAACTTTTTATCTCAAACCGTTTAGCCACAATCGACCGATCCGCCACTAATGACTCACCCTGTATGTACCTCTTCATATATTTTATTCGATTATTCTTCATGGACTTGGCTTCGTACTTTCAAGGTGATTCATTCACTATGAACAAAATTTCTAAAATTAATAACCAATCCTTTCAAACGATAAATGAGGGCGCTTTATGTTACGGTACAATTATTTTTATTCCGTACTAATGATTTAGCTTCTCTTATGATTTTTTTATGGCCCTATGCCCATGTGAACATTTAATCCAAACTGTCTCTTTATTCGTAATTATGCTTTGGTACGTAATGCATATTTCGATCTTTGAATATGCCGTTTTTTATGAGGTCGCGATTTAGATATTAAAAGAAAACCGTGCCTTTATGAGTTGATATTAAAAATTAGTGTGATTAAAAATAGATAAGTAAAGTATTGACTGTGACATTATTTCGTCGGTATTCTACGCGTTGATTTGCTTCATAAAACTGGAAAATAAAAAGCTTGCTAATGAATATATACAGTAATGAGAAAATAATCTGACGGTATCGATTAGACGCTCGAGGTAGTTTGGGTATTTGTTTTTTTACACAAGACATTTTGCGGTTGTTTTTTAATATACTTTTTAAGACTGATTTCAAAAATGTACAGGGTGGAACAAATTCGAATGTTTTACGGGGTAACTCGTTTACCGTAATAGTTAAATAGCGGAACTCTGATATAGGTTTCTTGGACTATTTTTTTGAGAAAAGAGCGCCTGAGTAATCAGATTTCTTATATCGCTTTCCATTTTGGCCCTATAAACGAAAAATTAAATTTCATCAATTTTAAAAAACAAGTAGGTATAACTTCTTTATTTATTTAAATAAAACAAAATATTATAAGGGTTTTGAATACACATTTTTATGCTTAACTAGCGTAGTGACCCGGCTTCGCTCGGTGATTTTTTTTATCAATCACAGACTACTCGCGCTTCGCGCTCGCGCCCGGTGGACGTTTTTGACCTTTTGAGAATTTTGGATCTTTTGAGAATTTTTGTATCTATTGAGAATTTTTGTATCTATTGAGAATTTTGAAACTTTTGTGATATTTGGATCTTTTGGGAATTTTGGTTCTTTTGGGAATTTTTGGAACTTCTGGGAATTCTCATATAGCCTATGTTCTTTCCATGGTCCTATAGATTGTCTGTGCCAAATTTGGTCAGGATCGGATGAGTGGTATAGGAATGCATAAAGGACAAACATACATACATACATTCATACAAACAAAATTAAAATGTGTTTAGCGACCTTGACTTTTGACATATGAAGTAACTTTTTTTTAAATTGGAAACGCTAATTGGTCATGACTTTATTTGAAAGAGCGTTTGTTTAACTTGTTTACGAAATCATGGCACACTTGGACTAGGAAGTTTTTACAAAATCAGCCATATCTCGATTGTTTTTTGCAACAAATATACAAAACTATATATCTTTGAACAGCTAAGAATAAACGCTCTGTCATAGAGTCCTGCGCGGGTCCAGATGATCGGACCCGCACCCGACCCGCACAGCTGATGTTGAACTCGCACCCGACCCGCGACCCGCACGATTCTGGTTTAATAGACCCGCACCCGACCCTCTTCCCGCATAATTCTAGTTTATTAGACCCGCACCCGACCGCGAACAGCACACAACCCGCTACCCGCACCCGACCTGCGACCCGCACTATTGTGTTGTAATTTAAATTTATTTCAAACGTCGGATTTAGGGTTTATTTCAACTATGAGTTTATATTCACCTTTCTTTAATTTACTTTTTATAACATTAAGATTAAAAAAACATGATCAGTATTTTTAATTTAAAATTAAAATCGTATCCAAACGAATAACGTGTAGGTACTATTGAACCGCTACCCGACCCGCTACCCGCAAAATTTAATATACAAGGACTCGCGACCCGACCCGCTTTGCGGGTAACCCGTGGGTACCCGCGGGTTCCGACCCGACTGCGGGACTCTAGGCTGGCTGTGTATCTGAAATACGTAATATGTTGATTTTTGTATCTCAAGCATATTCAGTTTAAATTAAAATATGTTTAGCGCGTGTTTTTCATTATCACGTCCTCTTGTAAAAATGACTCATACTTTATCTTTGCTTATAGTCGTGTTGAATCGAGATTATTATAGTTATAAAACGATGTTTTTTGCACCGCATTGAGCTTACTGAACGCGTGTGATGTTTGGACAAGTTCCAAATAGCAAAAGACCGGGCGTCAATAGTAATTTTCGTGCTCTCCAAGCAATAATCGACGTGTTTCTTTTACAATAACAAATAAACATCGACAAATCTTGTAAAGTTCACCTTTTGCTACAGTAACTGGGACAGTTTGTCGATGTTTCCATTACAAGTGTCCCGTAACAAAGTTTCTCATTTTTTAAATTGATATTTAATTTTATTTCGGACGAAGTTGTTTTTCAAGAAGATTCAGAGGATGTTTGCTTATGTTTTAACCCGAATCGACTTGCTTTTTGTACGTTAACTTGGTTTAATATTACACGCTTTGTTTTAGTTGCTTAATGTCTTCTATTGAAGACGATTTCCGTTGCGTTATGTGAAATCAGTCAGAGAATCCATATGCTCCGTGATTTAAAAGATTTACAACAAAGCGTACAGATTCTAAAACTGATGGCACATAAGTTGATCTCTAAGTTTTACTTTGTTTTAATGTTAATTCGCAAACAAATGCAGCGGCACTTTTAGTTGTTTAAATTCTCTCGAATTTACATGGACTTATCTGGTTTCTCCCTTTTTGCATCACAATTAGCATTCTCGGGTTAGAAGTGTTGTCTCTTGTAATCTGTATAATTCGTTAGCGAGGATTTTTAACAAGTTTAAAATTCAAGCAGCTACACTAAAATACAAAAACAGTAATTTCAAAAATCAAGGCGGCTTGGTATAAAGTAGTAAATATTGTGACTTATACTTCATGCCAGGGTTGGCCTTAAATCATGATTTAAATCAGCTGATTTGTTTAAATTAAAATCATGATTTAAAATCAAACTTTATTTTTTTGTCACGATTTAACGTCACACGTCACATATAAATTAAATGCACGTTTTACTTCCACCCGCTTAAACAACCGCTAGTAAAATACGCCGAATTGCGTATTGGCTTCTTATAGATCGAGGATAAATAAAGTCTCTATACAGGAAATTTCTTGTTGGAGACGATTCCGGTAGATTTACTTAGTAAATTTTCACAATAATTTTTAATTTTGGGGTCAAAAGATCTACAGCCTCATTCAAAAAGTCTGCAACAATAGGAAAAGTTTTTTATTATCGATTTCTCAGAGAATTTTATGCTTGATAAAAGTTGATGCATGAGTGCATGACGTACAACTAATTTTAAAGATGAAAAAAGTTTTATATGACACTAGCCTTTAGCGATTTTAGAAATATTCGCAAGATTAGAGTATCCCTATTTTATAAGAGTTTAAAAAAAATTCAAGAGAAAACGATATTAAGAAAAATTTTTGAATTCTAAACGTTTTTTTAAACTTAAAATAAGGACACTTTTTGAATGTTAAAATTAGGGAGACCGGGGCTAGTTGTCACACGGGCAAGTTGTCACAATCGCTATAACAACTCTGGAACACATTATTATTATATGTTCAACATATCTACGTAAGCACTGAATGTAGCTTTCTTCAGTCATATGAGTTTGGCCCCTGTCGCATAAATGGTACGTAAGCCATTCATTTTTATTTGTTTGACGTACAATAAAGTAAATTTTATTGGTCCTTTTTGTGGTTCTCTAGACGATTGAGATTGGATTTAAAGTGAATACTATTATGACATTATCAAAGCTACACCTTTCAGCTAAAAGTTCATATGATTATTAGGGTATGGTTTTTTATCTCGAGACAAATAGCTTGATTTTTATCATAAAAGTGGCCTCGGGGCATGTAGTCACATTGTTGACGGGGCAAGTTGTCACAAGCGAAAACTTGCCCCAACGCATAAAAATTACTCAAAATGTTCTTCTGTACAGATGTTCAGAACATATAAAAAAAAACAAATCGCTCTGCACCACCTGCGGACGTTTTAATCACGACCGCACAAATATGATTCAGATGATGATATCTAGGCGGGTTTCATGTGTTTGATCTGCATTTAAATTATTTTTATGTATTTCGATTGTTTGTATTGTTTCTATTTTTATCGTTAGACGTTATATTTGAGTTTTTCTTATAAATTGTCCATCAATTTTTTTTTTCATCAATCATTTACTACATTTATTTGACCCATGCCCGTGACAACTTGCCCCGCTCGCTGTAACAACATGCCCCGGCCTCGGGGTAAGTTGTCACAGTTTGCTTGCGCGCGATAAATATTTTTTTGCACATAAATAACTCGATGTTGCTCAAACAACTATTCAGAATATAAAGCACGACACATGTAGGTATGCAACAGAAAAAAACTGATCTTAAATTATGAAAATAAGACTTTAAAAAAATAAAACCTAAATTTTGTGGCAACTAGCTCTAGTCTCCCTACGTCAAAAATTAAAATTGAAATTTTAACCTCATATTTCTTCACCTTTGGTCGTATTTTTGAATTCTAAACAATCTTTTCCTATAATGTTTCTTTTGTTACTTTTCAAATAAGGCCCCATTACTCTTGTTAATATTTCTGAAATCGCTAAAATCTGATATGGTATACATTTTGTGAAATTTTTAAATTTAATTAGTTTATGTTATCCACCAACTTTTATTAGGAATAAAAGTTTCTGAGAAATTTTTAGTAAGAAAACTTCTTCATTTGTTGACACTGTATAGAAGATATAATGCAGGTTGAATAATGAATAAACTAGTTGTAAAAATGGAAAATATGCAAGTTTCTTCAAAAAAAAAAAAAAAAAACGTGATTTTTTTGATTTCTTAAATTTTAATCAATGATTTTTAATTTTTTAATTTAAATCAATGATTTTTGATTTTTTAAATTTAAATGAAAGATTTTTGATTTTTTTAATAACAATCAAATTTTGCCCAACCCTGCTTCATAAGACGCGACAAATAATTTTAGTTGTATTCCAATATTTGATTGTTTTGAGGAATAGAATTTAGTAGATTTTAACAAGTCATTCGAGTCGTAAAAATACAGTATTTTGCTCCGTTTATGGGTATAATTTTCTTTTCGTTTCATTCGAAATTAACTCGGATTCGTCGCCAAATTCTGTATGTTAAATGTATCAAAAGAAGGGCTTGAAACCGAAATCGAGAACTTTATTTTTATAACCGTATTTTGCTTAAAACAGTTTTTTTTTCCGTAAAAACTCGGTTTTATGTAAAAAACCGATTTAACTTACAAATCGGTTTTTGACATTATTTAGATTAGGAATGTAAAGAATGGAAACATATTATCTATATTTAATTTTATAATACATATAGGTACAATCAAGCGTTCAGTAACGACTTTTGGTAAACTAATCGCATTTAATACAGATTTTGTATTTTTTTAAAGTAATTTTTATTAAAACAATATGTTATAAAAGCCGGTTTTTAATTATTTTGGTTACAGGTTGCCGTTTCTTTTGCCATTTAAAATAATGGTTTCGGTTTCGGTTAAAAATCACTTTTACGAACAAACAATAACGGTTAACTAGTTTTTTTAAACCGGTTTAAAAACCCGGTTTCATGCCCTAATCAAAAGTAAGTATTTGTTCTTAAGATGTTGGCACCAAATACAAAAATTGTCGTTGGCAATATTATATTCCAGATGATTTAATCTATTACCATTTAATGTTTGCTCGTTGTTTCGTAAATTTATTTATATAATTTTCTGGTAAATTACACTCTACCAAGTTTTGTGTAGGTTTATCATGTAAGTGTCACTTATTTCCTAAGTGGTTGCTTTCTGTTTAAAGAAAACTTCGCCGTAAACCTTGTAACGTCTTGAACTTTAGGATTATGATGTGCCGGATAATGTGGTCCTAAAGATAAGGTCCGCATTGATCCACTTAATGCTTCAAGGCACGATAGACAACGTATTTTGTCTGTGAATAAGTTGTCGCAACGTCTATCGTGTGCCACCAGCGACACTGTGTAAGGCAGTGGTTTCCAACCTTTTTGTACCGACGGCCCCCTTCTTCAAAAAAATAAATTTTGCGCCCCCCTCACTTTTTGTTACAATCTATTTTCATAAATACGGTTCTGATAAATAAGAATTATTTAATGGACTACAAAACAATACACCATATTCTGTATAAACAAAGTTCGTTTTGTTTGTTTGTATTAAAAAATTATATTTTGGTAACAGCTGCGCGCCCCCCTAGCAATAGCCTCGCGCCCCCCTAGGGGGTCGCGCCCCACAGGTTGGAAACCACTGGTGTAAGGTTTCATACTCGAGAGACCGAAAATCTATGGTTAAAGTAGATTTTCAAAGTAATATGTATTGAAAGCTCGGTGTGACATGTCAGGAAGAAAATGCTTTTTGTTAGATCCTTATATAGTTTATAGCAATATTCGAGGAGAAAACTTTTAAAGAGCTGGTTCGTTAGTCATCTAAATTTGAAAACAAATGAATTTTAAATTTTCAGTATACACACTTGTGATTGTTTTATAAATTTTATTCACATAAAACTATTTGGACCATTACAATCACTTCGAGAATGCTTAACACTTCTGGTTTAACCGAAAGTGGCTCGCTCGTTGTACAAGGAGGGGATTTATCGTTTTTGGCCTAGTCGATAAAGGGCGCAAACTGCATAAATTGTCTATGGTTTTTTAGTTTGACTTAAAGGTTTTATGAAGTTATATCAAGTAGTTTGCATTTGACGGTCCAAAAAATTGAACAAATTCTGCGTTTTTAATCAATGGATTAAGCCGAACTAAACTAAACAGTGATAAAATACTTTAATATTGAGGTTTTACCCCTAAGCGAAGTAAAAATTGAGCTAGCTTTTACTTAAGATGAATAATCGGCAGAGTTTGAAACAAAAGAGTGCTTAAAACAAAGATGCGTGCTCAGTACACTATTATTCTCAGTAGTTATACACATAAAACAAAAAAATGAGACCGTTCTATCTAGGCAACTGGAAAATGGAAAAAATAAACATAACGGAGCTAATGTTCGCAGACGACATGGTCATAGTCGCGGAATCAGAAAAAAATCCACAACATAACCAAGAAACTCTTAACGAAGAATTGGATAAAATTAAGATGAAAATAAATATCGACTAAACAAAAACTATGATCGTGTCAATTAGAACAAAGGGCATAACATTACTTTAGATGGGTTTAGGTTGGAACAAGTAGCTTTAAATATTCAGAAGTGATCATCGAGAACAAAGGACGTATGGACAAGAAAATAAACGAAAGGACAGGAACTGTGGGATAAAATATTTGAAAGTTTAAGATCATCATTTTTTGGAAATAGGGAAGTTCCAAAACAAACAAAAGTAGAAGTTGTAAAAAAAATTGTAACTCCAGCACTTTTATGGGGAAGTGAAATGTGGACAATTACAAACAAAAATAGTAGCCGTGTGTGTGCAGCAGAAATGGGGTTTATAAAGAAATTTTTGGAAAAACCGAAAAGGATCGAATCAGAAATGTAGGACAATTAAAAATAAAATCAGTTGAAATAAAGACGGCTGGAATGATTGAGATACATTTATAGGAAGAAAGAAGAAAGGTTAACCAAAAAAGCCTATGAAGCAAGGCCACAGGGAAAAAATAAAAGAGTTAGACCGAGAAAAACCTGGCAAGACGAAGTTTAAAAAGCAGCAGCGGATAGAAACATGAAATGGAACGAGATAAAAAAGCTAGCACAAGACAGAAAGACGTGGAAGAAAGTCAGCACAACACAACTCAACAGTCCTGCACCTGACGGTAGAGCGATTTACGATTAAATAATAATGACTGTTTTCATCGTTTTTATTAGTTAAAACTGAATGATTTTTAAAGATAAACCTAAAAACCAATACATCCATAAAACGAGTTTTTTTCTTATGTTGTCACAGACAACGACCTTTGTTTAAAATAAGAAAGTTGATATTAAAATAACAAAAACAAATGAAGATAGATAAACTTTATTAATAAATTTCAAATCTACAAAAAAAGTGTCTTTATAATATCGAAAAATATTTTAAGTTTGATTTCAAATAAGCAAGTTAAAAGCAAAAAGGAAAAATCGAAAACGTAATTTTTTTGTTTTTTATCAATAGCGGAAAAACTACACCTTTTTTTCAAGAATCGTTTTCATAGAATAGTTGCTTTTAAATCATAGATCATTTTGACTCATTTAACCAACTTTTTATCTCGCCTGACGGCTCGTGGCTCAGTCATACGAGTGTGAAATATTCTTTCAGCACGTGTTGTACACTATGCTTTTCCGACGACCAGTTAGACATAATCATTAATTCTGCGAAAAAGTTGAAAATAACATTTTTTTAACGTTGGTGACACTTGACACTTGTGAGGTTAGATTTGACTCCTGACTCAAGCGATGTTAACAGTGCGTTTAGCGTGTGTAAAGTAGCGGAAATTGTGTGCAAAGTGCTCTTTGCAGACAATTTCCGGTGTCATGCGCAATTTGTCATTTTCCGTCGTAGTAAGTCGTGCAAAATTCCTCGCTTTACATAGTGGTCGTCGGAAAATTAAGTTTCGCCACTAGTGGCGAAAATAATGTCACTGTCAATGTCAAAATCAAATTGTAAAATATACGATGTTTTTTAACTTATAACTCATAATAAACTAAAATTTTGTTAATATTCTTATCAAATAATTTAATTTTAATGTAGCATTTTATATAAAAGCCTAAGAATGGTACAAAAATTAATATTAAATATGAGCCCTCTAAATGCAAAACTCTGTATTTGCAAAAAATCGAAAAATGACATTTTGCTACTACTTACCTCCATTCCTTAGGGGTAATGCATACAATAATTTTGTTAAATGCAAAACTTGGCGTTTATTAAGATATTTAGGTTTCAAAATCAGTGTCAAATGCAAAACTCTGTAAAAATTTGACTTGGTTAGGCGCAAAACAATGTATTTGGGATTCAACCAATGGTGACGGTTAATCGCCCATCACGTGTTGCGTACAACAGCGCCGTTCGCATTCTACGCGTACTTACGTCTTTTGTTAGTTACTGTCTGAATTAAATATTTATTTTGTTAATAATATTATACTTACCAGTAATGATATCTGTTATGTTAATATTATATGAATAAATTTATTTTACTAGGTACTCTATTTCTTGAAAAAAAAGTCCTTTAACTGTTCTAGTTAACATGCAAAACTAGGTAAAATTCACTCTCAGATGCAAAACTCAGTAAATGTATTTTTTAATTGTAATTTTTGTAACTATCGCGCCATCTTTAGGTTAAATATAATACTAAATTGTTTTCTAGTGCTATGTTTTGCTAGTTCAATAGCATTGCATAAAATATGAGGCTTTAATAACACAGAAAACTGTTTTTTGCGTTTATCTCAAAAGTGTCTTTTATGCAAATAAAGAGTTTTGCATTTAGAGGGCTCATATATTACATTAACTTTCGTTCTATAATATAATTTTAATTTCGTAGAAAAAATAGCATTTACGACTCGAGATGAAATTAGTGTTTTTCGTTCGTGAGATTTGCTCACTCGCCGTTTCGCGGCTCGGGAACAAATCTCACCTCACGAAAAAAACTGGACTTTCATCACTTGTTGTAAAATATACTATAAGTAAATAATGTTTTTTTTGTGCGATCGCACTAGAAACAGCTGTTTGACGGACACGTTAGCAGCCAAAAAGTACTGCATTACCGGCGTTACCCTTAGCAACGGCCTAAAAAGTACTTTTCCGGCCGTTACTCTTAGCAACGGCCGAAAAAGTTACTTTTTCGGCCGCTACAGCGTACGAAAAAGTAAATTTGGATTAAAGCTAACATCATACGCCGTCATCTGTCAGTGACAGAATGGCACGTAGTTTCTAACCTATATTTTTGAAAAATACTAAAAATTTAAATTGTGTTTAATTCGATTGCACAAAAAATGTAATATGCACCTCGGCCAAAACGTACTTTTTCGGCCTTGACTACGTCTCGGCCAGCAAACCAGACGTGGCCGAAAAAGTTACACTTTTTGGCCTTGATACATGATAACATAACGAAGAGTTGCGAGTAAATTCTAAATCAAAAGATTGTGAAACTGTTTTATAAATCGTTTAATAAAACACTTAAGTTACTTATCCTTAACTTAGTAGGCCTCAAAGATAAAATGTCATTAATCTTTTCTGGGCTTAACTTATTTTAATATACTTTTTTTTAATGATTATTTAGCATTATGTGTATTATAAAATAACTGGATATCTTTAAAAGTGTTTTGTTAAATTAATTTAATCACTTCAGAGACTTTTAAAAGACAACTGGAGGTTAAAAAGGTGGCCAAATTGTCCTTATGAATGCATGTAAATTGTAGCGCTATTAACACTGTAAGCCTAAAACATTTGCACGTAAACATGCTAATACGTAAAAACGATGTAGACCAATTTTACTAAGT
Organism: Elmis aenea; assembly: GCA_947652605.1. Classification (NCBI taxonomy): domain Eukaryota; kingdom Metazoa; phylum Arthropoda; class Insecta; order Coleoptera; family Elmidae; genus Elmis; species Elmis aenea. Next base: position 20,599,175 of record OX393579.1, read on the forward strand.
TGCTGTAAACTAGGGATAGCAACATGTTGTGAATCATGAGGGGTAATGTAATTGCATTATGTATAAATGTGCTTCAAAATATAACATTCTTTGTAACTTTACATTCAACAATGTTAGCAACAAGTTCATGTAAATTGTTGTGTAAAGCTTGCCAACATTCCTTTTTGCACTAGATACGTGGAGATATCAGAAAATAACGACTACTAGTATTTTGTGGTACAGTAAATTAATAAAATTTTGAAAGTAGTTCGGTTTCCAAGTAGAAGCTATTCTATCAAAAAAATTCGAATTGCCGAAGACTAGATATACACATTAACTTTTGTTCTATAATATAATCTTAAATTCGTAGAAAAAATAGCATTTAGAACTCGAGATGAAATCAGTTTTTTCGTTCGTGAGACTTGCTCACTTGCCCCCTCCGCGGCTCGTGAATAAATCTCACCTCAAGAAAAAAGCTGGACTTTCATCTCTTGTTGTAAAATATACTATTACTTAACTACTAATACTTACCAGTCTAGTAAAAACCGAAACAACCCGACGAAGATTAATTTGTTCTTATTATTATCCTTGTTTCTAGTGTTTTTAAGAACTTTTACACTTTTCACTTAACACAAGGTGCACAGCACTAATCCGAAAATACTAAAAAATAAGCAACAATTATAATATAAACAATTTTAATAAAGTATATATATTTAACACAAAATTTTAGAGTAACAATCTTAAAATAATATTAACATAGATAGAGTTATAACAAATTAACAGACTTTAAAGTAATTCCATACAATAATTAATAATAATAGCAAGAAGCTAATAGCTACTCTACTGTTAATTGCTTTAAGTTACAGTTTCCATTAATTACCTACACATAAAAATTGAAGTATTATTAAATTTACTTCACTTAATGCAATCAGTGTTGACATAATGAAAACTTCACTGGCTGAACATAAATAATTATAAATGTCATTATTATTAAGGCTTTTAACTTAATCACTTCGTTTGCTTGATAATCCTAAATAAGGCAAACTTTATAACAATGGAATGTAAAGTAAAAGATCGTTTATTACTTGTTTTTAAATAAATAGGCCTATTTATCAAACAGCTCACAGCGACAAATATTTATTAAGGAAGAAAACGTTTAAAACTTTTTTTGCAAACATAATGATTAAAATTTTACTAATTTTGAAGAACGGGAGACATATTCATGAATAAAAGAAAAGGCGTTGGTTTTTATCGTTTTTTCTTTCAGTTTAAAACAGTTTATTTCTGTCAGCTGTTCTTAAACGTCCTTCATAATAATAATAAATTATCAAGGAGCATTAACCATAAGCGTAATAACCGACTTTATAAATTATTTTCATATCGTAGTTTTACATTTTATAAGCATTTTACCTATTTAAGGGTAAACAATTTTTAATGTATGAAATATTGCCATAATTTAATCAGAATATGTAATTGTACTTTATAAAGTATGTTAGTATTAAAGAGCTTGATACATACTACATATGTATTTTACAAAGCTTATACAATAGCACGAAATTTGTTTCACAATGATGTAAATTTTTTTGGATCATATTTGGCACAAGTTTATGTCATCTTAACGTAATCAAATCACCATCGATTTATTAAATGATTTCACTGAATATAACTCTAAAAAGCGCTTTTAGTAGAGGAAAGAAAAACAACAGAAGTTGAATTAAGTACCTATAAACCTATTGCTTCTAAACAATTTTCTTTGAACCCTCTTTGAACTTTACAAACTCACTTAAAGACAGCAAAATGGATCATGAACCCTTAATGAGAAATTCTTGACCCACGATTTCTTTAATTTACCTTTTTGTTTATTGTACAGCGTGGCCAAATTTCGATGTTTTCATAGGGAATCTCGGTAACGATAAAGGTGCATTTATATTATCGTAGCGTAAGCGGAGCGTATCCGGCACGTAGCGTATCAGACAAAATTAGTTACCTACATTGGTTGTTATGAAACCATTTATATTAGAGCGGAACGTTAGCGTTCAGACAGCGACCGGGAACGTAACGTCTCCGACAAAATTTGTTAGGACGTACCTACGATACGTAATGTGTCTGATCCGATACGCTCCCAAAACACGCTTTTTAATAAAACTGTCATCAGTTATAATTCATTGTAAAATATTTAAATATAATGAATAAAAAGAATAAAAAGAAACAAACTTATTGAAACTGTAAGAAATTATAAATTTTTATATGATCAAAGCGAAAAATTGTATAGTGACGCTGAAAATAAAGAAGAAACATGGACTGAAGTTCGACTCGTATATCAACGGCACCATGTTTAAGCAAGAAGACATGATCCAACAATCCCTCGATTAATTCATATTTTTCTGGTTGACATTTGCAAGAACTAGTTACTGGTGACACACGTAACAGACCGCCTATAGTCATACATTTGAAAAATCTCTTCGGCAAACTCCCACCCTTCAAAGCCTCGGACATTTCAAAGACTTCTCACCCCTACGACATCGAAAGGGGGTGGTTGCCGAAGGAGTCTTTGAAATGTTTGTTGGGGGTGGGGTAGTTTTTCAACAGAGGGGTTGCCGAAGAAGTCGGTGGTCGTAGTGGTTGCTGAAGGAGTCTTTGAAATGCCCACCACCCACGGATGACTTCTTCAGCAACCCCAAAAACCACACCCTCAAACATTTCAAAGACTCCTTCAGCAACCACCCTCTGGTCATTGTCGACGACCTTGAAAGACTTCTTCGGCAACACCCTCCGGCCATTGACGATAACCTTCAAGAATCGTTCGGCAACCACCCTCTGGTCATTGTCGATAACCTTCAAGACTCCTTCGACAACCACCCTCTGGTCATTGTCGACGACCTTGAAAGACTTCTTCGTTACCTTCAAACATCGATCATGGTAAGCTCCGGATAGACATGCCATCGAACTGTCGCAGGAACCGTAGTATACTCTTATCCTGCCGCATTCTCATTCGAGCCATATGCCACTACCACCCCTCTATTAATTCTTTCTTTGTAATCTGTACTTCTACCATCAATACTCTTTCTGATATACCTTTCTTTTTCTTCTTTTTTTCACACTCTTAAATGCATCAATTTTTAAAAATTAAAATTAAAAAATATTTTGGGTATTTTATTGTAAGAAATGTGGGAAAAACAGTAAAAAAACCTTCAGAATTTTTAAACTGTTTTTATCGAAAAACAGAACTGTTGCCGAAGAGTAACATCGTGCAAAACAATAAATAAAATGTATTTGTCTAAATATCAGAAACTGTGCGTTAGATCAGATCAATTTAAAAAATGACAATTAAATATACGTTTCCTTTTCGTAGGTCAATATAATTTTGTCTGATACGTTACGTGTCTGAGCCGCTACGAATACGTTACGATATAAAAACCACTTTTGTCTGATACGCTACGTGCCGGATACGCTCCGCTTACGCTACGATAATATAAATGCACCTTAAGAGGTATCAAAAAACGGACCTCACTTCCTCGATCTCTTTTTTCGAGAAAAAGTTAATCGTGAAAACTAAAATTGGTTATCGTATTTTGTTTTCGAGTTATCACCGATAACTCGATTTTTCGACTTTTCGTTTTATGACTATATCTCGTTTGTTTATAAAAATTAAGAAAAATAATTTTGACGTTCTACGGGCACTTTTTTGATAAGAATGCAGTGACGTAGACAATTTTCAGAAAAAAATTGAAATTCGAGTTGTGACATAAAGCTGTATTTTTTTAAATAGAACCCAAAGTTGGAGAAAGAGGATTTTTTCCCCATTCCAATAAAATATATCATGTGGGGTCGATTTATTCATTTTCCTTACATTATAGCAAAAATTAGATAATTTATTTTTTTGTATTAGTGGACATGTCATTAGGAATTTACCTGGTAAAACAAATTGTCATTCTGTTATTTTAACGATAATTTGACAGAAATAATCACCTTTAATTTGTTGATAATGCTGGTTTGAAAAGAAGGCTCAAGAGGATCAAACCTTTTGAACTGGTGTAGTGCGCATCGCGATACAGTGCTAAAGCAGAGCATAGTGAACCCGTGCGTAACACGACAAACTTGTGTTTTATGTTAAAAACCAAGAAACACCAATGGGGACATCTTGGAGAAATACCTAGTCTAAGAATTTTAGAATAAAATTGTAGGTTAGTCTCTCTAGACTAGTAACAATATTTCAATATAAAGAAGAAAAAAATTGTTGATTGTTTATATTTTTCTACCTTAAAAACACGAAATGGCTTACGAATATTACGAAAAGTATGATATGTTAGAATGTTGTATCCAAAGTAGGGTAGACCGGCGATGAAAGTAACACGCGTAGGTTGTAACAATGTCTATAGATCTTTAATTTTTGTTATATGTCACGCTAAGCACTTTAGCAATGTTCATTTACATCCTCCATCTCCCTACCTACATTGATACTTTTCATCTGTCATAGAGGTTTAAGTTTTTTGCCAGCCAGAGTCATTATTTTCCGCCTAAAAGTTAATGCGTTGTGTCACCGGTCGAGTGACTTTTAGGCGATCTCTAAAAGAGGAACAAAAAAGTACCTAGATTATTATGTTCTAAATTTTGTTGGCAGGGCTATTATATAAAATCAAAAAACACCTGCCAGGATTCTTTAAATTATTGGAATCTTATCTAAATAATCGACAATTTAGAACGAGAGTTAAAGGCGACGTCTCGGCTCTACTACCTATCAACTACGGGGTTCCCCAGGGAAGTGTTTTGGGACCGCTACTGTATCTTCTGTTTACATCAGATCTTCCAGTGTCACCAAACATACCAATTGGAACATTTGCGGACGATACTGTTATACTCACTAGCCATAGTGACGTTCGTCGCGCACATTTATTCCTCCAAGAATATCTAAATACCCTAGAGAGCTGGCTTAAAAAATGGAATATTAAAATAAATGAGACCAAATCAAACCATATAACATTTACACTAAGAAAAGATCTATGTCCACCTATTTTCCTAAACACCGTACAAATACCACAAACCATGTCCGTAAAATACCTAGGACTACACCTAGATAGCAAGTTAAATTGGAAAGTACATATAACCAAGAAGAGGAAGCAAATGGACTTAAGGCAAAGAGAGACGTGCTGGTTGATTGGACGAAAGTCAACTCTTTCATTAGAAAATAAAATTCTGTTATATAAAACCATAATCAAGCCCGTGTGGATGTATGGGATTGAACTGTGGGGCTGTGCGAGCAAATCTAACATACAAACTATACAAAGATTCCAATCCAAGATATTAAGGGAAATTGTTGACGCTCCATGGTACGTCACCAATGACATGATTCACAACGATTTAAATATACCAACCATAAAAGAAGTCATTCATGAAAGAAGCGTTACGCACCATGGCAAATTGGAAACCCACGAAAATCCATTGCTGAAACCTCTTCTAGAAAACAACGCAATAAGAAGACTAAAAAGACAGTGGCCAGCAGACCTGTAACATGGTAGAAGAGATCTCATCACTGGAAGAGATCTCATCATGATATTGATCTAATAACTAGATAGCCAGCACATTAGCTTAAAGAATACGTAGTGTTTTGATTGCTAAAATACATATTAAAAAAATAAAAATAAAAATAAAATAAAATTGTTGGCTATTGGTAGATGCAATACAATTTGACGTTGGAATCGTGGTTAATGGTGGATTCCCTCAAATTTGTTTTGTGTACACTTGGGGTCAAAAGTAGATAACTGTGTTACAACCAATCTCAATCAATTCACATGCAAATGTTCACTCTCAGCACATAATTGGTGGTTTTCTTCGTAGCTGAGAACAAACAAAACTTGCCGGATTAATTTTCCAATTTGTTGTATATTTTTGTCAAACATTTTTGAATATTTTTTCATTTTGTGTAAATTATTTTGCCGTTACACCTTACCCCGATCATTGTTACTTTTAGCCCCAACGTTGAGGTTGGAAGTAACAGCTGTCTTACTACAGAGAAAAACAAATTTCTCACGTATGCTTTACGAAACATGAAATATATATATAAATGAAATATCTTGCAAGGAAGACAAATGTCCAATCTATCATTAAATCAATTTGGATGTAAAATAGTTATTTATGTATCAAGGCCAAAAAGTATGTTTTGGCCGAGGTGCATATTACATTTTTTGTGCGATCGAATTAAAAACAATTTAAATTTTTAGTAATTTTCAAAATTATGGGTTAGAAACTACGTGACATTCTGTCACTGACAGATGACGGCGTATGTACTGCATTACCGGCCCTCTCCCTAGCAACGGCTGTAAAAGTTACTTTTTCGGCCGTTGCTAAGGGTAACGGCCTGAAAAGTAACTTTTACGGCCGTTGCTAAGGATAGGGCCGGTAATGCAGTACTTTATGGTTGCTAACGCGTCCGTCAAACAGCTGTTTCTAGTACGATCGCACAAAAAACTTGTTATACTCTTTAAGAAATTAAATAAAAACAAAAAAATATTACTTTCATCCCCGGTCCCCCTAATAATAATTCTGAAGCTGCAAGTGAAGCATACTTTAATCATTACCCGTAAAGAAGAAAACCTAATAAATCTATTTTTGGAAGATTAAAACAAAATCTCATTAATTGTGGGACATTTAACAAACCCAAAACAAATATACATTCAAAAAAAAGCAACCCTCTAAATATGTTAAAATAAATACTAGATTTAGAACTTAAATTTCAAAAATGCACGGTAAAAGTTTTGCAAAGGAACACCCTGTATACATTGTTTAATTGTTAACGAAATTATTTATTTCGAATTGCATCGTTATTGAAATCTTAATTTGACCATATAGTAGTATTTGTTTAAGTACCATATAAAAGTTTGTTTATTTTCGTTGTTATGTGACTCGCTATTTAGCTGTTTGACACTGTTTATAGTTTTCGAACTAAAGGTCTCTTCACACATATCAGTCACGGCGCGCCTCAGTCCGTCTCCGATCCGTCACCGTTTTGTGTCAGTCATACGCACGATGCCTATTCACACACGTCAGTCAGGCGTCAGGCAATATCGTAAGAAGAAATAGCAAGTTTGACTGTCAGGCGCCGGAACTGTGACTGACAGAGTGACGAGATATTCGTGACTGCGCCGGACGAGTGTAGATGAATCAACTTAAATTACAAGAAAGAATATTTTTCATGACTGACGGTTGACGGAACTAAGACGCGCCGTGACTGATGTGTGTGAAGAGACCTTTAGAATTTATTATCGGCTAACATGGTTCTGTTGGCATTGAAGCTGAATAATCACTGTGGTTCAAGCAGCCACAGAATTATAATTTACAATAATATATTTATACTGTGAAGCCATTGTGTGGATTGAAACGCAATTGAATTTGGAATCTCGCGGACAAATTTTTTTGTTTTTAATTATCGAAAGTTCAATCAAAAACTGAACTATTTGAACCACTAAAATAATTTAAGCGTGTTCCTACAACGCTTTTGTCAACATTTTTGTTGGTGTCTACTTTGAATGTTTGCATTTTATTGAAACTTGATGTAAAGTTTAATTTACAAAATTCGAATTGATTCTAAATACAAGAATTTTTAGTGCTTTCAGATTTTATTATATTAATTGCACTTCATATGTGCAGTAATTTAACCTTTGATTGTCCAATAAAACACATTGGTTGTAAAATTTCACACCGTTGTTTTAGTTTTCGATAATAAGACTGCAAGGGTGAAAACTGGCGTCCAACCATATTGTGTTTGGCATTTCATAATCTAATGTAAAAGCGTAGGTCGTTCGCATGTACTCTTCCTGGTGTAAATTTTTTAGTCATAACCGTAATAAATTTAGTGGCCATAATGAAATATAAACTCGGAAAAAATCTGAAATAAAACCGTATAATTTCTCGCTTTCCGCGCACGCTTTTTTAACTCTTATCATAATGTTGTTTTGAATACGACTGAGACAAAAATTACATTATTTGCTGCATGAGGTCGCACTTGAATTAGAGAGCAGATATGAGCTAATATGTAATGAAACATAAAAAAAAGTACAATCATTTATTTTGTGGTAAGTTATATGACGACATGCTTTGTGGGTATACGATAATAAATAATTGTCTGTTCATTGACGCTCGTGCAGTTTAAACGGTCACGGCAGATATTTTATGGGACTTTGGTGTTAGGTATTTCCTACAATAACAATCAATAATTCTTTGCAACGAAGTATAGCTGTGTGTAAAATACAGTTTGGACTGCTTTTCTGGAATATTTTGAAATGTTGGTATTACATTTTTACTTATTTTCTTTCAAGAAATTCAATTTTAATTGACTTTCATTGCTAATAAATACAATTTCTTTATGAGAACTTATCAAGCCTTTGTAGAAATGACAAATTACCGTTACGTAATATTTATTTTCGTTACTTTCGCTACGACAGTCCTCTCCGCTAGAACGTCACTGCCGAACGAGGCGCTCTTTTCGCTGGAAAACGCCGCTGAACGAAACACCGTCTCCGCTAAAACAACCACACTGAGCGAGACAACGCGACACGCCAAAAGTGTATACCACGATGTGCGCTCTCCCATGCGGACAAAATTTGTTTTCAACCAGGTAATAGTTAAAAAGAGAGCGCAAAAATCGTTTTTCTGACATGAACTGGATTACAAACTAAATATGCAAAGGGTTGTTGTTTGCGATAAATAATACAGATAGCAGTACAATTTAAAAATTCTGTATTTATTATCTGTCTCAAATACGTTTGTCGTTGTATAGTAATTTTGAGCATTGAAAACGTTTATTTTACGACTGAAAAGTAATACATATTCAGTTGAGTTCGTACTTTTAAACGAGTCGGCCGTGTTATTGTTGGCTGAGATAGCGGCGATAAAAACTTCGTTTTACTAGGACTTATCACGTTTCGTCAATGCCAAACTCGAATTAAAACGAAACGCAAAATGGAGTGTGATGCAATAAATTATTTTAAGAGGTTACAATAATAAATAGTGTAATAAAGGTGTAACAAGTGCACTGTGCGTATTATGGCACAGCGGAGGGGCAGTGGTGCTGTAGGATGCGAGAACGACGAATATACGTCAAAAGATATGAAAGATATGAAAGAAACAAAACATCTCGAGAGCGACGAGTATACGTAGGAGGATTCGAAAAGAAAAAGAAGACATAGGACATATTAAAAGGGAGTAAAAAGATTAATAGGACACCTTAAAAAGAGAGAAAAGATAAAGCAGATAAAACGGATACGCTTATAAGCATGATCAAAAAAGTAATGAGAGATATAAAAGAAATAAACTATGACCGGAGGTCATACCAAGAGGAACTAAAGAAAGTTTTTTTTTTAAATTTAAATAATGTTACCATCTAGTCCTAGACTTATAAGTAACTTAGTTCTATTCCTAATATACTATAAAAAAGTTAAGATGTAGGAGTCACACATTGGCGTCGCTTATCTGTTCTAGCAACTCCAGAGAAAACGCCAGAAAAGAAAAAAAGAAATTTGAAGCGGTGGTCCTTTTAGGCCTGTGGTGCTGGACTATACATACAGTGTGGCTGATTTTTCATTGTCCCGCTTATATCTGCTGAAATATTAAAGATACCGAAAAAAGTTAAATAAGAAACTTATTAAACAAAAGCTGGTCTACAAAATGGTGCTAAAAATGCTGTTCCATAGCCTACCTATTTTTCGGAAAAATATCCAACTTTTGTTTTTTAAATAGAACACCCCTGTATATTTTCACAGAATCACATTCTAAATCAATTTCTCTTCACAATGATATATCATAAGTACCATTTTGCTTTAAAATTATGCTCAATATTTCAAAAAAAGAATTATTATAGTCCGCTGTGATATTGTTTTGTTTATCGCAAATACCTGTCAAATTTGTTTACATTAGCAAACACTTGAGGCTGCTGTGTTATACCAAAATTTATATCCCAACAGAAGACAGCCTCGTGTAAATACGTTTCAAAATTTAGAAAAATCTCTACGGTCCACCGGTAAATTCTCAAAGCGTATAAATAACGCCGCCCAAACAGAAGAGGAAACGATGACGATGACCAATATTTATTATTTTTTCAAAATGAATTTCTAAATTACCTAGACGATCTTCCATTCGCCGAAAGACAAAATTTATGCTTGCAACATGATGGCGCCCCTGCTCATAATGGTGGTCGAGTAACAAATTTTTTAAATGATGAATTTGGTCAAAACTGAATCAGCAACAGAGGACCCGTTTTGTGGCCTGCTAGGTCGCCTGATTTGTCGATTCTAGATTTCTTTGTGTGGGGTTTCTTGAAGAAAAAGGTTTATTAGACGCCTTCTTAAACTCTTCAGGAACTTAAAAATAAAATTAGAGCAGCTTGTTTATTAATTACACCTGAAATGTTGCGAAAAGCCAGGGAAAACATAATCAATAGGGCCCAAAGTTGTTTAGAGTTCCATGGTGGACAATTTGAACAGTCTTTATAACAAATTATGAATTAAATTTTGCTCCGACATTGGTTGTTAGTTTGTAATGAAGTAAGTGTTTGTCATGAGTAATTTTTTTTTCTGCAACACATATTGTTATTTTTTTGAAATATTGAGCATAATTTAAAAGCAAAATGGTACTTATGATACGTATATCATTGTGAAGAGAAATTGATTTAGAATGTGATTCTGTGAAAATATACAGGGTGTTCTATTTAAAAAACAAAAGTTGGATATTTTTCCGAAAAATAGGTAGGCTATGGAACAAAACTTTTAGAACCATTTTGTAGACCAGCTTTTGTTTAATAAGTTTCTTATTTAAATTTTTTTGGTATCTTTAATATTTCAGCAGATATAAGCTGGACAATGAAAAATTAGCCACACTGTAGATATATAAAGTACCTAATATAGTGTTGTGTACAAATCCTGTTTCCTTAAAATTATTTGAAGTAGGGCAAAAATAGTAATAAATAATAGCAAAATTAAGTTGTGTTCCTGGATGCGAAACGCCGCAATTACCTATGCTCGGACTGATAAACAAGCCCTTCTTTGGATTTTTGATCATTCATGTAGACGTAAACAGTCCATGATCGTTAATATTTCAGTGATTGATAATTTATAAAACTTTGCTATATTTGCATCAACAACACAACAACCACTCGTTTTACATAAACAAAATGCTTTGGGTTTTATTTATGGTTTGCATTTTATCCTTAGGTGTGGGAATGTTAGTTTTGTAACACTTTTAAATAAATTTTACCTTGTGGCATGTGTAATATGTGACAATATATCAAAACCGCAAGTACGAATAAATGCACAGGGTTTCGCAGAGAGCGACTATAGTCGCCCGTCGTGTATTTAATGGGGTTTCGCGAAACCGTTTAGCAAGGTTTTGTATATTTAGTATCGACGCATTGTGCAGCCAGGCCTTAAAAAATTGAAACTATTAATAATTAATATTCCACCATTAATAAAGAGGATACGGTTATGTTTACATTAATTAAGCATTTTTTAATTACAGAAGCGAATCTCTTCTCGTCAGTTTAAACCTCCTTTCAGTTTTAAATATCTGTCCGAAAGTGAATACCCACTCATATGTTTAATTGAGAATATTTAATTAGAAAACCTAATTGAAATATTTTTTAGTGTAGTAGCGAAATCGTGGAGAAAATCGAAAAAAAATCGTGGTTTCGGATGTAAATTATTTTATTCAATTTGTTTTTATTTTAGCTGAGGCTTTAACGTAGAATTGATAGACTTGGGAAACTTTAAACTACTCCATTTTCGAATAAAATCCAGAACATGTTGCGATGGGCGTACTTTTTGTAAAAAAAGTATGTTAAACGAAACAAATTAATAAATTTTAAATATGCTAAGAAAAATTTTGCTTAAATTACTAGCGTACTTCATGTAATATTCAACTGCAACAAATATATGTACTACAAATGAAATAGCTTTGCACGATGTAGGTACTTCAGATATAAACTTTTGCACGCTATGAAATCATTAGAGAACTTGTAAAATGTTTCTGTCAAAAATTAAATTAAATTTCTTGTAAAAAAAATGTGTTCAATGCATTTGGCACGTTTCAGCTTGAAAATAAATTTGTGAAATTCTAATAAACTACAAAATTTTGTCCGTTTCACGATCAGCCAAATTCTTGGCACACACTTCTGCACTACATATTAAAAAGACATTTGTATCTTATTGATTTAAAGCTGACAGCATTCAATATTTTGGAACAAAGCACGATCTAGCCCATAACTTATTCACATTCGCTAAACCACAAATTATTATTAAGTGATACGAAATGTCCATCAACTGAAGTTGTCCAGTACCTTCAAACGCAACTTAAACTTTTCGATTAGTTTTAAATTTTGCAACATTTACTTGGTTAATAAAAAAGGACAAGTTTAAATAAACCATATTTTAAAAAAAACATTTTTAAAAATGTTAGTTTAATAATCGTATTAAATACTACATTGCTATGAATGCCTTAAATTTATAAAAACAATGTTTAACTTTTTTAAATAAGTTTTTGCAACAAACTATATAATTTTAATTTTTTTAAAGATAAGTGTTTAAATTGATTTTTTAACAGAACCTAATCTAAAAGAGTAAACAAACGTTGAAGTATTAATAGTATCACTTATTTATTATAATAATATATTATATAAATTATTAAGTAGGTTATATTGGTACAAAAAACTGCAAAATAATATAAATAATAATGACTAGAGTGTCTATCTTTAACTGTGCAAACTTTTAGATACTTAGTTTAACTATTTAAATGTCCCAATAGCCCTGTAAATTCTTTACCGAAAGAGTTAAAGCTTTAGTTTTATTTACAAAATATTTAAAGAGCCCCAAGTTGTTTTTAAGATTGTAAAACTTCATTTTTAAGTCAATTTTTTTTATTCAACAGGCATAGTATTTTATCTGATCACATATATCATTTTAAATTCTTTAAATTACCTGTCATAATGGATAATTTAATTATCTTTTACAAAAAACTTTTGTTCTAAAGTAAATATTAGATCAAAGTAGCCTACAAAAAATTCAGAAACGTTGAGTAGTAATGATAATTCCATAATACACTGTTAGTTATGATTAATGTAAGAATTAAAAAGTTATAAAAAATCATTTTAGTCAGTCGATTTTAAATTTTTGTTGCTACTGAATTGTATTTTTTCAAACGGCACCACATTATTTAAATTGCATTTAAAAGTCCTTAAAATTTCATATGATATGATATACAATTTTACTACTTTTATGAAAATAACCAAAATTAGATTTTTTTTAATGAAAGATCGCGCTAAAGATAGTAAAATTATACGTCGTTGTATAGGAAATTTAAACAGCTTTTGAATAATGTATTTAAAAACTTAAGGTATAAGGAAAGAAAAAAAAAAATGACAAACAAAATTTTGAAATCAAATATCTTAAAAATTTAAAACAATAATATATACGTTTAATATAATAGCATATTTAAAAAGAACTTGTGATCCTCTATATATACAGGGTGTCCCAGATTATATTTCCAGCATGGGGATCTCGCTTATTATGAGAGATACAGGTTTGTTTAAATTAGATAAATTATTCCTTAGTATGAGAGGAGCTACAATCAATTTTTAAAAGTACAAAATTCGGCGTGCTTCAGATGTTATAGCAAAAAATATGAAAATGTCGAATTTCTTTTTCTTTCATAACTTTTTTGTCTTAATCGTTAGAGCAATTTTTTTTGTACTTTCTGAAGGTACTTTTTAATGGAAAATGTAACTGTCATTTTAGATTTTTTTTAACACCTACCATTTTCGAGATATTACCCCTAATTCCATTTTTTCTTATGGGCCGCGAAGTTGGCTATGAAATAATTGAATGTGCTTTTTTTCTCGTTTAAATGAGATATTACTTACTATACCTATTTTTATAAAGAAGTCACAAAATGAATAAAAATCGTATTTTACCCATCACTTATCAAGCTATCTATGAAAATAAAAACAAAAAACAACTAATTAAATGTCAAATATTCTAGGAAGTTAAAAAAATTGTATTAAACACTAAAGCTTTATCCCTTGAAACAAGCAGTCACAGTGCAGGAGACTTATTTTTGGGACACCCTGTATATACGATGTTAAAAAAATCTAGGCGTATTGATAAACGGTTTGAATTACGTTACAAAAACTACTTTGCGGCAAATCCATGGTCCATTTGTAATAAATTGCTGTGTACTTGATGCATTACGCTGAAATATTGCAAAGGAACTATTGCACTTTGACCATTTACAACCGTTTATTTATAGTTTCTAAATCATACCTTGACAAGTCATTATTTAGACATGTCACACCATAAACAAACCCTGCTCTGAGTAATTTATTTATCGAAAATGGACAACACTACACACAAATGGTGTCTCTAAACGCAACAGATGTATTTTAAAAACTAATTTTTTTATAACTACGTATATTTGAAATTGTACAAGCTATAAATTTTAACCAAAACATTCTACCCGCTTTAAAAACCAAAGTAAACTAGATTTAGCTTTTAGCGTAACGACGAATTCGGAAAATTATTGCAATTTGGTTGCCATACTAAAGCTAAATCGGTTCATGAAGGATTTAAACACAATCACACATCCTTCCGACAAAATCATGAACATCATTGTGTAACAAATTCAGTACCAATTCATTGTTTACAGTATTACGCTAAACGAATTTGGATAAGAATTTCGTTATAAAATGTTAATCGTATCTAGATTAAATTGGAATGTTAATTTTGGTATAAGTTTTTAATGCGTTAATAGTATATGAAGCAAAAATAAGTCTGTTTGTATACATACACTAAACACATTTTAAAGCCAATTTATTGTTTAATTAGTGAAATAATTTGGCAAAGTACTAAAGCGACGATTGATAACAGACTAACATAGGTTTAGAAGCTGTTTAGTATTGAACTTTAAAGTTCAATAGCTAAATCTCGTTTGTTATTTCGCTTTATGATGTATTCAGCATTTATGACAAAGCCAAGCGGTCTCCCTAATTGTACTTTTTAATTCGTATTTTCTTGCATTTGCTATTGCAGTTGCTATTAGCACAATTTTAGGTTATAATTCTATCGATAAAAAACACATGTTGTCGACAGGCTATCCCAAATTCGGGCCTTATCATGGTAATCTCGCTGGTCTTAAGAGATAAGAAATAGGTTAAATTGAGAAGAAGTTTGGCGTTTAATTAAAATTAAAAAATAATTACAATTTTTAATCTCAAATATCAAATATCGTTGCTATTACACAAAAACTCCAAAAAAACTTTTGCTAGATAATGTTAATAATCAAGTTTTTATTTATGTATTACCGTACGAGATATGTAATAAAACTATTTTTTTATGGACTTAACATACAAAGAATTTTTCCTTTCTTTACAATGGTATAAATTTACAACAATAAGCGACATAACCCAAAAAATGTGAAATGTAAGATCAAAATCAACGTTGCCATGAAAAAAAAAATAACCGACTTCAATTGTTTTATTTCGACCATTGCTAGTATAGCAAACAAAATCAAGCAAATATTTTTCCTTTGGCATTTTCGTTTATAAGCACAGCAATATTAGCCGAGATATTGGAGTTGGAAAATTTTGGTCAATTTCGGTTTTTTTCTTTAAATCATGGAACTTTTAAACAGAACAAGACCTTGTTTAAAAAACGCTCCTAAATAGCTAACTTTTGTCCCATTTAACCCTAGGATGCACATCACGGGCCTCAGAGGCCCAGCCGCCTATTGCTTTCTATGTAAAAAAATATTGCAAACTAATTTGGAAAAATTATTTTCATAATTTTTATTTAGTAATATCCCGTACTCACATCAAGGGCTTGAGAGGCCCATAGCTTAATAACAGCTTATAAGACAAGTAACAACACAGTTTTGACAAAATATGTTTAAAATTTGTTTGCATAAATGTGAATCTGTTTCCGGATTTGCTGTTGATGGAACGGTATATGTGGACGCCAGCTTGAAGAAGCTATACAAAAAAATCTTGGATTCGAAATTGAAAAATCAGTAGTGCGAACAATTCATAATACTGGCTTCAATCTTACAATAGACAACTTTTTGACGAGTTTAGAGCTTACAAAATTCTTCTTAAGAGAAGCAAATCACTGTTGTAGGCACAATTATTAGGAAAAATTCATGTGATGTACCAAAAAAAAATTAAAGAAGACAAGAACAGGCCTGTTCTATCATCAACGCTATTTAACTTTTTCGATATTTATAAAACTAAACGAAATAGAAAGAAAAATATTTTTTTAAAGTTCATATTAAATATTTTTTAAATCAAGAACTTTAGAACCAAATTTCGCAGTTAATCGACTTCGTAGCTTCTGAGCGAGATTTCCATAAAGAGCTTCAAATTTGGAATACCCTGAAATTGTAAATGTAGTTTTACTCATGATTTCTTATAAGATAATGCAATCGAGTGGTTACGATCTATTAGAATAATGAAATTTAGAATATAGGTGCATTATAATTTAATAGTAGTTAAATCTAATCTTACATATACGTGTATTCAAAAAGCTTACCAACTAGAATAATTAATATACATATACCAACATGGATATACAAATTTTTAAATCGTTTGAGTAAACAAAAACGAATTTTTTGTAGGTAGTAAATTTTCACAGTTCAATGACGCTACTAATACTACACACACAATGTACTTTTAATGGAAGCTATATTTACGTACATGTTTTTGTTAGAATTAAACTAATTCTAGCGATTTTGTTTGGAATTCAGCTACTGTCTTTGGGATTAAAAAAGGTGTTTTACAATTCAATTATCTTTAAAGTGTTTCTGGTATTCAAGAAGTGTAGCATTACATCTGCAACTATGTCTGTTAGATTCCCATTTGTGAAATTAACAAGTTTGCTCGTGGCTTATAAACTTTGCTATTTAGTGGTTTTGTTTTTAAACCGAAATTCCGGATGCAAATGTGTTTTTCCGCTTTATAAATTTTTGGAAATTTAATTAAAAATAATTAATAAGTGGTCCGCGGTAAATCTTCTAGTAGCGTCATGAATAATGCCAAATTTGAAACGCGCAAAAATGCGCATCACTATAACACGATGATGGTATTAATATTACACAGGGTGTCCAAGATTACATTTCCAGCATGGGGATCTCCCTTATTATAAGAGCTACAGGTTTGCTTAAATTAGATGAATTATTTCCAAGTGTGATAGGAGCTACAATCAATTTTTAAAAGTACAAAATTTTTCGTACAGATGTTATAGCAAAAAATATTTAAATGTTAAAGTTCTTTTTTCTTTCATAACTTTTTTATTTTATTCATTAGATCAATTTTATTAGTACTTTTTAATGGTACTTTTAAATGGAGAAGGTAACTTTTATTTAAGATTTTTTAACACTTACCATTTTTGAGATATTACCCCTAATTTCGGTTTTTCTTATGGGCCGCGAAGTTGGCTATGGAATAGTTAAATGTGCGTTTTTTTCTCTTCTAAATGAGATATTACTAGCTACATCTTTTTTTATAAATAAGTCACAAAATGAAGAAAAATCGTATTTTACCCATCACTTATCAAGCTATCTATGAAAATAAAAACAAAAAACAACAAGGTAATTAAATATCAAATGATAGTTACTATTTGTGCGGTATCATTAATTCGAATTTTATAATACTGTTGTGTAATTCGATAGTCTTTGTAGCAAATTTGTTATCATATATGGGCACATTTACAACTAATTAAAAAAGTTGAAATGCTACATTCTTTGCACAGAAACTGTGTAAAAACTGATAATTTTAATTCTTTACTGATTTGTTTTGGATTTTTGGTTGGTTTGTCGAAAAAAACATATTCTTTTAAATTTATTTCCAAATTTCTGTAATTATGCACAGTTCGTTGCCCTGTCTTAGGATACAGCTCTAAGTATAATCGCTCAACTTCTACACAGTTTTTATGAAAAAGAATATAGCATTTCAACATGTAAATTTTTCGCTATTTTTAAAAGTAGCCATCATTACAACAATTACTACAAAAAATATCGAATTACACAAAAACAATATAAAATTCTAATTTGTCATTTGACATTTAATTAGATGTTTTTTATTTTTATTTTCATAGATAGCTTAATAAGTGATTGGTAAAATACGATTTTTCTTTCTTTTGGGACTTATTTATAAAAATAGATATATCAAGTAATATTATTTAAAAGAGGGAAAAACATTTAACTATTCCATAGCCAACTTTGCAGCCCATAAGAAAAAATGAAATTAGGGGTAATAATCTGATAAATACAATAATTATAAGCTTTTCTAAACATGTACAGATAAACAGAGTGTTTTGATTAAAATCACAATATAGGAACAAATATTTCCGACATTAACAAAATTATAAAAATGTAAAATCTTAAAAACGGTAAATGTTGAGACAAATCCGAAATAATGGTTACATTCTACATAAAAAAGTACCATAAGATGGTACAAATAAAATTATGATTAACACACACATTATGAGAGAAAAAAGAAATTCAACATTTTCATATTTTTCCCCAACGTCTGAAGCACGAGGAAATTTGTACTTTTAAAAATTAATTGTGACTCCTCTCTAACTAAGGAATAATTCATCTAATTTAAGCAAACCTGTATCTCTTATAATAAGCGAGATCCCCATGCTGGAAATCTAATCTGGGACACCCTGTATATGATAAGAAGTTACTTTCAAAAATATCAGGCTGAATAAGTGTCAGACTGGAACGAGGCCTGGATTGAAAATAAAAATTCTATCATCAAAGCCCTGATATGATTATATTTCAATACGTTCTTTCCAAATAAAATGAAATAAAATTTTGAAAATGGTGGTGGAAGCTACTGGTGGTTCTAGTCTAACACTGATGGGTGAATGAACGAGGAAGACTAGAGAAAATGATTTAGAATACTCGAAGGAGCAGGCTGTATTTTTTTTTTAATGAAAACCAATAACTTCATACGTAATCCGATCTCAGTGCGCTATGGCGAACAAGGCTGCGATGAGTGAGAGGATGATGGCTGATCGTGCGACTGTTGACGAATTGCAGGCGTCCTCCTTGCAGCAGAATGTTCTCGCACCCCAATCATCTGTAATCAAATTGATAAATTAGTTTTAATTTAACATTTCGCGATACGCGCAAATATTTTTATAGCAGCTTAACAAATATTAGTTTAGTTAAGCGTTCGCTTGACACATAATAAAAAAACCGAAATATATTTCACTTGACAGCGAGGTCCACAACAAATATAATTTTTCATTTTCTTTATACATTTTTTATTAACTATGCGATTTATGCAGCTTTTTCAAATTAGCCCAAATACTGTTCAACTATTTAAAACACTGTCATACAATCTGTGTCTATATCGGGTATGCCGTATCTAGCAAAATTTTCTTTGCAGAATTTAATGACTGTGGACGCTGTAATAGTTGGTATTTTAGCTACTACCTCCCAGTAATCTGAATAGTAATCTACCATAACAACTCAATGTTTATTGTTACACTCAACTAAATCTAAAGCCACTTTTTGCCATGGTCTTTCTGGCGTTTTATGTGTTAACAAGTTAACATTGCTTGTTTTTGTTGATTATCATTTATCTCATTACAGCTGCTACACTTACTGATCTTATCCCGTATATCTTCATTCATATACGGCCAATATATTAAATCTCTTGCTTTTCTTAAACATCCTTCTGTTCCTAAGCGACTAACGTGTACTTTGTTTAACATTTCAGCTCTTAAACCCTTAGAAATAACTACCCTGCTTCCTTTAAATACTATACCATTTTGTACTACTAATTCTTCTCGGTATAGCCAATATTCTTTAATATTTAGTGGTAATTTTTCTTTGTTTTCTGGCCATCCTGTTAGTACTACATTTATAAGCGTCATTAATTGTTGATCTTGGCTTGTTGCTTCTTGAATTTTTTGTATAGTGCTACTTTTAAATTATAGGTTTTCAACCAAGTTAATTTCTTCTATGCTATTAAATATGTTCTTGTTTTCTTCGATCTTGTAAATTTCATATTCTTCTTGTGATTTTTCTGTTGCTTTGACAGCTACTCTGACAAACAGTCTGCTAAATACAATTCTTTTCCTGGCTTGTAACAAACATTTAGTTTAAACCTTTGTAAATGCAATAACATTCTTTGTAAACTTTTCGGTGCGTTTAAAAGTGATTTTTTTAAAATGATTTCCAGTGCTTTGTAATCCGTCTATGCAATCTTTGCCTAAATATTTTTTTTCATTTCACCAAACTTGATTCTTCTCCATTTTAAGAGTTTATCACGAATTTTACTCATACTCTTAATTATTTAGACTTCCTTTCCAGATTCTACCATTTAAATCTGTATGTTGAATATGCTTAATAGGAAACATACCTAATTCTTAAAACATGGCTTCGTTTCTTAATTAGCTCCAAGTCCTGCGTAAAATGTCTCTATTAAACCTTATATAAATTTTGAAGAAAAATAAGGCCTTTGGCATGTGTTAATTTTTTTTCTATGTAAACTGTTTTGTAATGCAAATAAAGATCAGCAAACCACGTACAAGCCTACAAAAGAATTTAATTGTGAAATGCGTGTTTTCGAAATTGTTGCGTGTTGACTGCGTCCTACCGAGTTTGAGAATTAACGCAACGTGTGAGTTGAATTGAATTTGCTGTAGCACTAACGGCTTAGTTTCAGTCACTTTCGATTTTCCAACTTCGTACTTAATAGGAACAACCATCAACTATTAATAAGCATTGTTTGCCATTATTGAAAATCAATAATATTTTATAGTTACAATATTAAAAGTTTGTCACAACTTTAATGAGGTAGTAATTTATACCAACAATTTTCAAATAAACTTCGTTTAATTGGTCTCGTGGGCGCAAAGCGCTCACGGTCAGGGCCTACTAGAAGGGGGGTGTCGAGAGGCTGCATTTCCGGGCCCCCAGTCTGAGGGGCTCTTTTTTTAACGTTTGATATGCATTTTAATGGTAAACTGCAAATTAACAGCTGGCAAAAAAGTGGCCACGTTGTTTTCTCTCTAAAAAAAAAACACATTTTTTTAATTACAAGGGCTCCCAAATTTTAACTTCCCCGGGCCCCTTTTTACCTCTAGGAAGCCCTGCTCACGGTTATATGCATTTTTTATAACTTCTATGTAAAATGAATGTATTTGGTTAGAGCACTCTAACCTATTCTAGAATGATTGGTAGGTACGTAAAACTGAATCATGCGCTATACCAAATGCTTTATAGAATGTGTAAATAAATTATAATTTTGGTGTCAAAAAATAAGCACAAAGCATGTTCCGTCAAGGCAGCGGACGATCCGATGAACGATCAGATTATGCGCAGTTCGATATCGCGTTTCGGCAGTGTCTCTAATAGTTTATTTGACGATTGGTCGGCTGTATCAGTAGTTATCGGATAAATTCATGAAGTAGTTTATGGACTGTGAAAACAGAGGACAAAAACTATACCGGGAATTTTACCCGAATGCATTCTTCACAACTAACGTGGCCTCTGGTAGCTATGCATCGCCTTACCTCATCCATGTTAGTGATGCTTTTTTAAAAAGTTTACACTTGGGATGCTTAAATTTTTATTAGCCTAACAGACACAACAATCATTTACAGTTAAGCATGTTGTAAAAACGTTCCTGCAGCGGCTAATACATTTATTAATTCATACTCATAGTTGTAATAGGGAATGCTATCAAAAGTCCCTCTTAAATAACGTGTTAAATCCAAAAATGCAATAAAAAATAGACCATTGTATCAATATTTGAAATAAGAAAGTATACGGCAACTTCCAGTATTTCCGGAAGTGTCGCTATCTTTAATTTTATTTTCATTAAACAGATCATATGCCATTATGGTCATAAACAAAATTCAGATTTATATTTCTTATACAGAAAAGTTTTATTTTTATTTACCATTTAACAATAGCTTGACGTAATATGTTAACTTACAATAATATTAGTTATAAAATAGTTCTGTAAGCTATTGCAAAAGTATCCTATTTTCAGCTGAACCTTTAAAACATGTTTAAAAGTATAAAACAATATGGGGTTTTAAGTAATCTAATATTTATTTGCCTATTAATACGCGAACGATAAACGCGGCAGAAAAAAAGCCGACTATAGTCTCCCGGTCTATAAGCGTTGAAAGCAAAAGGCGATTAATAGGCTCCCGGTCGATAAGCGGCAAAGAGGCAGATTAATAAGCTTTCGGTTGATAAGCAAAAAAACCTATTAATAGGCTTCCGTTAGGTAAAGGGTTAAGATGTTTACACTTGCGACGCTTAAATTTCTATGAATGCAATAGATACAACAGTTATTTACGTAACAAGACCGGAAAGTGGTACTTTACTGGACGAGTAGGCAGTTTTTGGACGAAACGTAGGCGAGTTCTGAAAGCATACGAGTCCAGTAATGAACTTTTTCTGTGTCCCGCCAGAAAATCAGTTGTTACCGATCAATTTTTAGGCTGGAAAATACGTCTTTACTGGCCTAAGCCAGTAAAGTAACTAGTTGTCTTGGTAATAACAACTCTTTACCGGCCTACGCCGGTAAAGTAGCTGGTTGCCTTGCTGATGAGTTGTTTTGTTGATTTGCGCTATCAAACAAGCGTCATTATACAACCAAGCGAGTTTTCACCTGTAGTTTGTTTTAGTTAAGTTATTGTTTAATGATGAATGGTGATGATATTGATTTTTTTGTCAGTGGAGGAAGCAGAAAAAATGTTATACGTAACTTACCCGTAAAGTATTGTTTACTGGACTCGTATCCTTTCACTGTCATTCGTCCAGTAAAGTACCATTTTCCGGTCTTGCTTCGTAGATAACTATTACGGGTATGTTACGTACCTACAATATTTTTTCTGCGTCCGCCACTGACACCAAAATCACTACCGTCACCATTCACAATTAAACAATAACTTAACAAACTATAGGTGAAAACTCGCTGTGTTTTAATGACGCTTGTTTGACAGCGAAAATCAACAAAACAACTCATCACCATGGCAACCAACAACTTTCCGGCGTAGGCCGGTAAAGACAACTCATTACCATGGCAACCAGTTACTTTTCCAGCCTTAAAATTAATCGGAAACAACTGATTTTCTGGACGAACGCAGAAAAATGTTATATACAGTTAGGCATGTTGTTAGAGCGTTCCGGCAACGACTAGTAATACATTTATTAGTCCATAGTTGCCGCATGTAGTACATAAACTAGTTCATATATCAGTACATCAATTAGTAAAAATGCACTGTTTGAACTGATATGGTCGCATATAGAATAATATTTAATAAATTAAATATCAAATTTTTAATTTACTTGCGTAACATCATAAAGTTATTTTTCTGTTTGTAGATATCCATAAATAACGCGTTACTTTAAAAGAAAGCCACATAATGTTTTAAAAACGCGTGTAGATTATATTATCTAAATTTTCTCAGGGTGTTTTAGTAAACAAAACATTTTTAAAATCGCTATCAATGCAAGAATTTATAATAATGACCCAATCAAGTGCTAATTCCTAATGCTAGACCAAATGTGCGTTGACTGATTAGTTGTGCCATAAATTTGTCTTTATGAATTCTAAGAAAACGAATGCAAACCATAACATCTGGCAACCCTAAACTCAACATTCTTCGGGGATGCCCTATTTGTCTAGCAATTGTGTTGCGAATTATACTTCTCATTTATTAAATATTCATATTTTGTGCAGATATTATTATTTATTACTGATTACAATAAGATGTAAAATATTGAGTAATTTAAGTTATTAATTAACATGATTTTACATTGGTTTGGAATTTTTTGTTTTCAAGCAACAGATTTCGAAGTATAATGGAGGGGAGAATTTAAGTTAAAACTGTTAGAAAACTATTTATTTTAAGAACCTCCAATAAGCGACGAGCTAACGGTTTCAGAGATCACCCCACCATTATACACAGATCTGAATAACGAATTAACGAATGCATGTATTTTAATATCCACCCTAATTATTTAACATCTCTTACACAATTTGTCCATCCCAAAAAATAGGCGGATTTGACCGCCAGGTATCCAACAAACGCGTATAAAAAGCAATGTTTCATAGTAATCGAGGGTCACTTTTGGCGAACCACTCGCGAATATCTTGCAACTCATTACGTGAGCTCCTTGGTGGCTTAACCGCTTTAAGGGGAATCCGTAATAACCCTCCGCCACCTTTGTTGACGTTTTCGCCACGGTCCCTGACCGTCTTGGACGGGAACTCCTTTGGTGGATTTTTAAATTTCGATCACCCTGAATTACGTGAGCTCCTTAGTGATTTTTACTGCTTCAAGGGGAATCCGTTTCGCGACTTTGGTCGGAGTCTTCTTCACTAGTTTCGGCTAGTCTGGCAGGGGACTCACGGAGTCGCGTTGCTTTTGATTATGTTTTGATTATGTTTATCAAGTAATACGCGTTAATTTTGGTGTCCCGTAAAAGTCAGTACATTTCGCAACCGCCTTATCTCTAATCAATAATATTTCATTACCTATAACTGCACTTCATTTAAATTAACAATCCCCAAACAACGATATACTAAAACCACCAATTCCACCTCCCATAATAATTCCCTATTACATAAATATTCCTGCGAACAATTCCTCATAAAACGCATTACGAAATACCAAAAATTACCCACTACAAATCCGATAATAATTCATCCCTTATAAGTGAGAATCATCCACGAACCTCCAATAATAATTCCTTATAGGTGACAATTGTCCACGAACCTCCAATAATAATTCCTTATATGTGACAATCATCCACAATCATTCAATAATAATTTCTTATATGTGACAATCATCCACGAACCTTCAACAATAATTCCTTACATGTTACAATCATCCACGAACCTCCAACAATAATTCCTTATACAGGGTGCGCCATTAGTGCGATAAAGTCCATTATTGCCCTTAATGTCAACTTAATAAAAAAAAGTTTTTATTGAAACTTATAGTATTTCTAGACGTGCATGTTTTAAAATTAGTTTCAAATATACAGGGTGTTTCATAAAAGTGGGGCGTCACTAAAGGTATTTTTTTTTAAATTGAACACCCAGTATATTTTTGCATAATCGAATTCAGCAAGAAAATCTCCATATGACAGTATTTTGTTTTTTTAATTTTTTGCGACGTTGCCACCCTGAACATAGACCGTATCAATCAATTCTTTTTTTGGGAAATTCATATTGCATATGTTATACTCATTTATTTATGTTTTAACAATTGACAGCAATTTACTCTGACATTCGTTACTACAGAAATTATTGTTTCTATTGTCAAAGTCGGGGCCTACTCCGAGAAAACTAGGAAATTGCTACACAACGCTTATAAGAATAAGTAAAATGTAAATATCTCAGAAAATATTCGTTTTAGGTATAGGTAAGTATTAAGAAAAGTTGAAGAAAAACAAAAATGCAACAAAATGACGTAATAATATACAGGGTGTTCCATTTGAAAAAATAAAGTTATTGATGTTTGAAAATTGGGAAGTTGGCACATCTATAAGAAACCCCCTGTATAATATAAATTAATTTTGATGTATTTAGACTATGACTACACCTTTTGACTTTGTATGTGCAAAATATCATTTGCCAATTATTATTCATAACGTTGTGCTCTTGACAAGTATTGTACCCTGTTTTTCTGGAAATTCAAAGATTTTTTAAGATAAATTGGCAACGTCGCAAAAACATGAAAAAAACAAAATACTGTCATATGGAGATTTTCTTGCTGAATTCGATTATGCAAAAATATACTGGGTGTTCAATTTAAAAAAAATACCTTTAGTGACGCCCCACTTTTATGAAACACCCTGTATACTTGAAACTAATTTTAAAACATGCACGTGTAGAAATACTATAAGTTTCATTAAAAACTTTTTTTTATTAAGTCGACATTAAGGGCAATAATGGACTTCATCGCACTAATGGCGCACCCTGTATGTGACAACCATCCACGAATCTCCAATAATAATTCCTAATATGTGACAACCATCCACGAAATAACTTTGCCTAATAATCATCCCTTATATGTGAGAATTATCCACGAAATAACTACGAATAATAATTCCCTTTATGTGACAATTATCTACGTAATGAAACGTTAAATAATAAACAAAATCTACATCTTGTTTGTTTTATTTACTGTCTAATAAACCTATAGCTGTTCTAAATACTGGAGTTCTCTATGGAAACACAACGTAGCAGGGTCCTACACTAAAATATGACGATCATGAGCCACAACATCGTTAAAACATCTTCGCTAATTCACCAGAACTACCGTACTCAGTATAAAAGAAAATAAGTAAAAAGCATAAGAACTTTTATAATACTGAGCAAAGTACGGTACAGAGCAAACCTAATATTTAAGAAAATATCTTAGTTTCTCTTAATAAAATTGTCTGTTCATATTTAATTGTGTCAATCTATTACATAAAAACGTTTATAATGAAAATCTAAAGCTTTTTTCTGCAAACTGTTCCTCTTCTCCGAAAGCAAATTTTTTTATGAAGAAATTTACTGGGCGGTAGGTATATGACAACGCACGTATAAAATATTTTATTATTTTTTGAAATTATTGTCTTTCCTTTATTGCTACGTGACTAAATTACTAATTTAGCGAGAAATGTAAGTTTCCAACTTCAGGTTTAACGATGTCGTTACAAACTTATTTCATACACTAAAGCACATCGTCATCCTCATAATAAACCTACTAATTTAATTAATCATGCATTCGTTGGTATTAGCCTCCTGCAGATTCGACCTTGTTTGCATATCCATTTAACGTGTTATTAAACAAAATAAAAAATGTCTAATCCCCTTAATAAAAGACTTAATGAATAGCGTTATATCGTGTTATGGGAATTTTGAGTTAGGCCTGTCATAAACAATGCCAAATTAACGTGCGAATCCGAAGAGTAACAGCCACATTAACAGATTTATTGTTATTTTAATTTTATTCATGCGGAAAATAAAGATCATGAACATTTCTGTTTTGGGATGAGAATAGCTTGTTTTAAAACCTCTTAAACACTTTTTTTTAATCATACTGTTTGTGTATACAGCAGGTTTGTTCCTGCAGAACAAAATTTACTAGTTCATGGACTAATACATGAATTGCTCATGCGCATGCGTCAACTATGGACTAATGAGTATTAGTCGCTGCTGTAAATGACATTTGTAACGTATTGGGTTCATAAAAAATGTGCGCACGTAAGCGTCAACATCTTAAGAAACCAGTACTACATATGTCTGAGACGGCGATGCATAGGTAGCAGAGACCACGTTAGATGTAAACAGCGCATGTGTGTAATAATCCCAGTGCTTTTATCCATGTACTGTTTTGATTGTCCGCAAACTAGTTCAAAAGTAGTACAGTTTAGAGTACAGGTTGACCTATTTTCTATACCCATACAGGGTATCTCGGTTATTATCAGAGTTAGAAAAAAACTAAGTACGTAGTCTCGATTTATTTTTTTGAGAGAAATTCATTGCCATAAACAGATTTTTGATATCTTTTTTAATTTTCGAAATATAGCCAAAAACAGATTTTTGGCACTTTTCAAAAATGTTAAATATCTCACTTAAACGAAAAGATAGAAAAAAACTTTTAAGACATTTTTGACATAGTTTTTTGTCCTTAATAAGATATCGATGTTCAATTGTTTTTTACTCATATTAATACCGATAAATTACACCTAACTTTGTTATTTTAAGTGGCAACCATAGGCAAATTATATATTTTTGAAAAGCGCAACAAATAAGCTTTCGATTCATGTTAAAGCCAACTATGATTGCCTTTTAAAAGACGAAAGTTAGGTGTAATATATCGGTATTAATATGAGGAAAAAACAATTTAACATCGCTATCTTATTAAGGACAAAAAAGCATGCCAAAAATGTCTGTAAAGTTTTTCTCTATCTTTTCGTTTAAGCGAGATATTTATCATTTTTGATATCTTTTGTAATACTCGAAATATAGCCACCACCATTTTTGGCACTTTTCAAAAATATTAAATATCTCGCTTAAAGGAAAAGCTCGAGAAAAACTTTAAACATTTTTGACATGGTTTTTTGTCCTTAATAAGATACCGATGTTAATTTTTTTTACTCATATAAATAGCGTTATATTACAACTAACTTATTTATTTTAAATGGCAACCATAGTTGGCTTTGACATGAATCGAAAGCTTATTATTTGCGCTTTTCAAAAATATATAATTTGCTTATGGTTTCTATTTAAAATAAGAAAGTTAGGTGTAATATATCGGTATTGATATGAGTAAAAAACAATTGAACATCGATATCTTATTAAGAACAAAAAACCATGTCAAAAATGTCTTTAAAGTTTTTCTATATCTTTTCGTTCAAGCGAGATATTTAACATTTTTGAAAATGGTCAAAAATCGGTTTTTGGCTATATTTCGAAAATTAAAAAAGATATCAAAAATTTGTTTACGGCAATGAATTTCTCTCGAAAAAATAAATCGAGGCTACGTAAGTACGTACTTAGTGTTTTTCTATCTTTGATAATAACCTAGATACCCTGTATGGGCATCGAAAATAGGCCACCCTGTACAGCAGGAACAGCCGACTAACCGTCCGGTGAACCATCAGAAACGCGATATCGATACTGCGCAGAATCCTGTATTTCATGGGATAGTAAATAACGCTGCTGGAACAAACTTAGTAGGTATATTCAAAATAAATTTAAAAGTTGACAAAGAATGTTATCAGAATTTATTATAGACGTCAGCAGGGACTACATTTCTACATAAACAAAATAAATTTTACTTTAATCTATATCCAATTTTTTGTAGTTTTAGTTGGCAGTCTGTCAAGTTTAAATAAAATAATATGATATTTACTTTTAAAGTGTATATTAATGTTACTTAACGTAATGTTTTAAAAATCTTAATTTGTTTAGAATTAAAGAATTTGTTATAAAATACATTTAATGGTGTTTAACATAAACCATTAAGATTTACCATACTATTTTTTCTTTACACAACTATGTTTTACATTATTCCATTTATTAGGTTTAAGATTTTCATAAATGTGGCTTATAGTTATTTTAATATTCAAAAAGTCTGCAACAAAATTAAAATCTAGAGTCATGAATTTTTATTAAACTTTTTTCATATTAAAATTAGTTTAAAGTTAAAACTAATTACAACTTTATATAAAACAAAATTTTTTAAAAAATGGTTATGAAAAACTTTTGCATTTGTTGTAGACTTTTTTAATGTTAAAATTACTATAACAATAAACTTTGGTAATTTAAGTTCAAATATCATATTTAGTTAACTTTTTCCAATGAACTTTACTCCTAAAAAGAGGGCACTTTAGCTTGCGAATATTTATAAAATCGCTATATCTAGTGCCACATGATTTTTTAAAAATCTTTTTAATTTCTAAAACTATTTTGAACCATGCACTAATTTTTATAAGAAATGAAATGTTCTGCAAAATTGATAATACATTTTTTTCCATATTTTGCAGACTTTTTGAATGACGCTGTAGTGTAGGCGTACGGAAATATTTTAAAGATAGTTAATAAATGATAGAGTATTAATAAACCTTTTATATACACTTGAAAACAAAATTAATTTGACCTGTAGTATCCTTTTCTTTCAAAAAGTACTAATGGATATGCCTTAACTCCACTTTATTAAAAAAGTTACTCATTTGGGATTATTAACCTAATTAATTTGTGGTGAACAACATTAGTGTAGCTGTGGAGATGAAATGTTTTGTTTTTATCCACCGTTAAAAATGTCAAACAAATGTCATTACCGGTTGGAAGATGTTCAGTATTTCGAATTATCTTATTTGCGCTAGTACACCTGCAGCTGTTCATCCGAGCTATCTACTATCTAGCAAGGAGCTTTCTGAATCTCGTCCTTTAAGCCGGTTTGACATGTGGCATCTGATAAATTAAGGACAGCAACCAGACGTTCAATGTTTCACCTACGCCTTAAAAACAAGACAATAAATATTCCCCTTGTGTGAAACAAAAGCGTCCATGATGCCCTACTGTTTCTCTCTCCCTCGACTGTCAACTGTCATAATTCCTTGATTTATGGACGTGTTTATGCCCTTTTCCAACCATCGGCTTAAATATTACTTCAGTTTTTAATTGCTCCAGTAATTAATTAAAGAAAAAATTGATTTAAAAAGTTTTCGTGTCTGGAGTCGTTGACACCAAATTTTAATATCTGTCATCGATTAAAAAACAATGTCTGGCGTCTTTTACAATGTGCCTTCATGCAAAAACTTTAGTTTGATTAAAATAATTTATGTAGAACGACCGTGCGTGTCGACTTTTTTCTGATAAATCTGATTTTACGCTTCATAGGAAAGGTTTGTACTGCAGAGGCTTTTTAAAAAAGTATTCCATTATCTTCAGAAGTGACCTCTTTTTTTTATTTACTTTAAAAATTCCCTTTTATTCCCTAAATTTAGCACTCAGGAGGGTGCTCTGTTCTGTGCGTACATATTTACATACAACCTGTCGGGTGATTGTCACTTGTCATTAACTAAAAACACGGGGCGCAGTGATTAAAATTTTACAGCATACCACGGAATAACCTGGATGTAAGGATAAGGTTAACGCAAAAATTATTATCATCTTGGAACTAAAGGAGCGTAATTTTATCTTTTTGATTTAAAAGCATCTGATGGTTGAATAATGCTTTTGATATTGGTAAGGAATGAGTCAACTACACATTAATGTTTATATCGCCTTTTTTAAATGTTAGACCCTTAAGAAGGTTTAATACGCGTGAATATAAGATATATGGATTAGTTTATGATTTTTATATAGGTAATAAAATTAGCCAGATCGGCGAATCGAATCAGAAGTTGAACTAACACCGAATCGAACTGGCATATTTTCTGGATCCCTAAACTGAATCGGCTACATAGAACCGGTTTGTAGAAGCGGACCGAACGTGTTGAACTACTCCGCAACTATGTTTTGCTGGATGGCAATCAACAACTGATGCTTGATGGCAACTATTTTTGAATTTGATGGAATATTTAGGTGTGGTTTATTTTTAAATATAGCGTTGCAAATAAACGAAAAAAGTTTAAAGTCAAATACAGCTGAATATTATGTGAATATATAACAAAATATTTTATAAGGTATATTTTATTAAACATAAATAAATAAATTAACACCAAAGTTCTATATTTTAAAACACAGAAGTTACAGCAATGGACAGTTTTTACAGGGGCACATTGTATTTTCTTTCAAGAGAGTTTTTTTTATCCCCGGTGAACTTTTGGAACATATTTTGTATTGTATGCATGACGAATTGTCCCAAAATACTTTGCACAAGAATATGACAATGTTAATACAAAACATACATGAAGTGGTTATAAAATAATTTTTTGTTCAAATATGTAAATTTTTTGTTTTGTTCATATTTGAGTTATTTAGAAATGAAATAAGGTTATTAGCAATATTTAAAAAAATAAAGCGTACTGTAACGAGCACGCCTACAGAATAGGTAACCCTGCGGACGTGGCGGTTTACACGGTGGCCAGCAGCAAGGTTCTAGAGATGTTGCATCATACTTCTAGCGGGGTGTTCCATACGCGCCTGGACTGTTCGAAGAATGGATGGTTTGCGAACGTTTAACTGTTTATAAGAGGGCGCGCTACGGTCAGACGGGCAATCAGAAATGGATGAAATGTCGCGTTAGTCTGAAGTCTGAGGACTCGTGGAAATAACTCTGTTCTATATAGTGTAAATAGTATAGTACAGTGTATATAAATGTTAGTGTTAAGCTGTTGAACATAAATAGTGACTTGTAACGTTATGTCGGTTTATGTTAATTGTTGTATGTGTTAATGATGTCTTTTATTTAAATAAATAGTAAATGTAAGCTCGGTCGTATTTATTGTTTGTGCAAATAAATTCGGAACTCCATGAACGTTACAGTAGTACTAAATAAGTCAAACATGAAAAATTCCCTGGTCGTATTTCATTTAAGAAAAAGACATTACTTTTGCATCAACCTCATAATAAACTAAAGAGCTTCCTTCCGATAGCCTCTTATAACGACACACGAATTCCGCGTATACTCCTTGGATGTTTTACATTTTCTCTACCTTTAAGATCGGTTTTCCTTACTCTTTAGGAAATAAAGCCCATTGTTGTAGTAGTTGTTGATGCTATTTACAAGTTTTGCTTGTTCATCCGGTTTACTTGCTTGGTGTGCAGGTAAATACATCTCAACTACATACGTAAACATTTTATTGTTACGTTGACAGTGCCAGCTGTGTCTTCTCTGAGTCAAATCTGCTGAAGCAGTGAACTTAAGTAGTGCAAGTAATTAATTAGCGGTAATTAGCGCGTGCAAGGTAAGGGTACACAGTTCCGCTGATTTATGCTTGAAGTGTGGGTATCCTTGGCGCTTTATATATGCGAATTGCACCCTGCACCCTTTCACGAGCCTCACACATCATCATTATTTCGTATTATTTATATCCTGTAAAGGGACACACTTACAAACAGGAAAGGCCTTCGTCCCAAATCAGCGCGCTATAAATTAAGATGAAAGTAAATTTATTGTCAAACGAAAATTACCAAACGTTGTTAAGACTTTAAATTTAATAAACGAATAGCCTAAATTTTAAAATTTACTTAATTGTAGACGAGCACGATGTAATAATTAAAGTATTCAATTTGTAAGAACATTCATGAAACGAATTTTTAAAAAAAATGTTAGCTGTATACAGGGTGAGTCACGACGGACGCCACGGAGTTTTATGGCCAAACGGTATATATTTTCAAACTTTCGTCGCTGTTAGATTATGTAAGTCAAAAAGGGCTATATTTAAAAAATATTTTCAAACGTACAGAGTGCTCCAAAAAAGAGTGGCATATCAAAGTTATACTTTTTCTTATGAAAAGCCCTGTATATTTTTACATTTTTGGATTCCTCTTTAAATTTACTTCAAAAAATGTATAAGGTTATATGGGTCTAAAGCAGGGTTGAGCAGATTTAAATCAATTGATTTAAATCAATTGATTTAAATCACGATTTAAATCATGATTTAAATCAAGTGATTTAAAAAAAAAATCATTGATTTAAATCAAGTGATTTTTTTTTTTAAATTATCAATTTAAATCACAGATTATATGAGTACAATATAATATTAATTTATAATAAAACAAAATTGTATTACTATTAGTAATTAAATACACGAAATGGTGAATAAACCATAACAATTTGCTCTTGTAAAGTAATATTCATTGTGGAAATGCAATGATTCAAAAAATAAATGACAAGTTTTTGACGTTAGCGTAGTGAACAGTCAGTTTTTTCAATTTCCATGGCACTCTATTGCTTCAATAACGATTTGAAAAAAAATGTCGAATATCTCGAAAAGTATGAGTTTGGGTATAGGACATACTTAACAAAATATGAAGCTCTTTTAAAGACGAATTCGATGACATAAAAAAATACAGGGGTTTGCATTTGAAAAAATCGAGTTACGAGCTTTTGAAAATCATGGAAGTTGCCACCTATTTATAAACATCCCTGTATGTGTGATTCAAATTTTTTCATATCGAGCGAACGGAGAATTTTTTTCTGCATGTCTATACCAAATTACAACTCTGTATTTCAAAATAACTTCAGGAGAATTTTTTAAATAAAGACTTAAAACCTTAAAAAATTTTGAAAATAATTTTTTTTTTCACAACGCCGTATAAAAACCTGTAGTATTTTATATTGATGCAAAGCTAAAATTAAGGCGGTCAAAAATATTAAATAAAAAATTGGGTGTTGTATTTAAAATATAAAAGTTGCTATTAGTTCCAGAAAGGTGATTCACCCTGTATATTTGAAAATATTTTTATTGTGTTGTTTAGAAAAAATTGTATAAAATAGCATTTGATTCAACTTCATATCTCAAGCCGTTTAGCCACAAACGACGGATCCCGCACTAATGACTCACCCTGTATATAATTAATTAAACCTCACCATTTAGCACTGATTTTTTCAAAATTCCTAATCATTATATTTAATTTTTTATTTTGACAAAAATTCACCAATGAATTAAATATATTGGTTATTAAATATATTAGCACAAAACAGAAATAGCATGTGAATATGTCACTAAATTCGATAATATGGTACATTTGATTTAAATCAAAAAAATCTGATTTAAATCAAATAAATCGATTTTTTTGATTTTTTTAAAAAAATCATGATTTTTATCCACCCTGGTCTAAAGTCAAACGTTTTCGTGAAAATTGCATTTTCATGAAAATACAGTACTTTCAAAAATTTTCAACATTTGAAAACTTTGAGAGGTCTGAAGAAATTCGCTTGGAGATAAGACTGACAATAGATTATGTAACACTTTGCACCACCTACATTTTTAAAATATTATACAGGGCGTTTTTTACGCTTAGTCAAACTTGTGAAACTTTAAACATCGATCATTCTTTTTTTTTTTAAATACAACACCCTATATTTTTTTACACCGTCTTATAGAAAATTTAATTCTCTTTCGAAAACATACATACTGTTTTATACCTAAAATTAATATTTTCGAGATATCGCGATTTTATTGTTAATTATTTGGGCAGAGTAACATTTTCAAGTAGGCTAGAAGGTAGACAGCGCTAAGAAAAACTGGCTTTTTTTTTTAAACTTATTTTTGATGAAGTATTATACAAAAGTATCATAAACATTTTAAAATTACATAATAGTTAAACTTATAATTGTAAAGTTTATATTAATTTAAATAACTGACAATTTATAAAGAAACCCTTGCATTATAAAAAAAAATGTTTTTGTAAATGATATCTTTCAACTTTGATTATATTCGCTAACAAAATTAAATACGTTGAGAAGAAAATGTCTTGAGATAATTGCTAAGCGGGTGATAACAGTGTTAATGCAGTTTTACGTAAGTTTCATAAGATAGACGTGTTTTGTTCCTATGTTGGTGCGTGTAAAAAGTGTGGCAGAAACAAGTGCAGATTCTACCACGCGGGCCATTTTACGCTGAATTGCCGCATTAAAATTAAAGTACCTTCTATTTATTTAAGGTTACGCTTGAAAATGCTCACTTGCATTTTCTCTGCCAATTTTGTATGTTTATCTTACAGCTTATGCCCGGTACCAACGCGTTACTATAATAAAAGATTATTTAAAGCATGCTATTAATTATAGTGTATTTTTCTACAGCGTTCCATATTTAATCACCTAATCTCGAACTCATGCGCAAACTTGAAGTAAAATGTACCAACAATGCAACTTCAAGTTGATGACAGAAATACTGATTATTTTTTAAACTAAATTTAACCCATTAAACGCCAAGCATTAAAATACCGGTTTGATTTCGAATTTTTGTTAATATTCTATCTGATTAGGGTCCAATTAAGACATTTCTGTAGTTTTTTGGAGAAAAATTTCTTTATATTTTACGAAAATTAATGTTGCGTTAACGCATCAATGGCATATAGTAGTAGTAATAGGGAAAAAATAAAATGTTTGTTTTTATAATGTTTTTTTATTTATTTTTATATAATTATATGTTTTATGAGTATAAATATTTAAAAACGAAAAATTTAAAACGAAAAAAAAAAAGAAATTCTAAAAGAATATAAAAATAAAACTGCAAATTCTTATGGTTTATGTCATCGAACAATGGCCTAAGCTTAGCAAATTTATCTTTTTTGTCTAAATTATCATTATTGGCTAAATGAATATTTTTCTTTATATTCCTAAATTTGTTCCGACTCATGCAGTTTTTTACTAAAGGTAGTCCTTTATCTTCATCTCTACTCCAATACATATCCATTTGTGGCAATGTATGATAACCAGACAAAATCATAATGCCCAAAAACTTTTTCAGATCAGAAATTGTCAACTTAAAGTCATGTCTATTTTTATCTTGTGCATATTTCAATGAATGTTCAATAATCATATTCAAGATATCGTCATCAAAAAATAGGAAAAATACATCTATTGGAGATTTCTCATCTACAACGTCTTTTATATGTGATATTTTATTTTCTTCATTGAAATTTTTAGAAGAATCAATGAAAGCAATGTCATCTTTGCGCCAATTAGCATGATAGACAGCAGATTTTTTTTTTTTTTTGTTGCAGCTTTAGCAGGTTCAAAATCCGGGTCTATATTATTTTCAGTCATGATTTCTAAAGTGCCAGCAATATCTTGGGGCATGAAATCGCCTATAATAAAAAAAGATAAGTTGTAAGTTATATAAATAAAACAACATGTGTATGTAAGGGCTTGCTTACCTTGCAATAGGTTATCATCTCCATCTTCTTCGTCAGTAAGTTCATCGACATTTGGTGGGATAATAACAACATCAATCTCATTATCTTCATAAATATTTTCTATTTCCGCTTCAAGTTCTTTTATTGTCAGAGGTCTATTTTTATCAAAATCATATTTCCTTTTATTATTACTCATATTTTACAAGAATTACACTAACTTACACGATAACAAACACTTAACGCATTCATAAAATATAACTGCAGGCATGAACAAACTCGCACTAAAGTTGTAAACTCGCGCAACACTTAGATATAATATACTACCGTATGTACGTACGTCTATACCACACAAACTGCCGTTGATGCGAAAACGCAACATAATGTTCTTATCTAAAAATCTCTGAATTGATTAATTTTTTTTTACACATAATTTTTTTGTTAGTACTAGAAAGACACTTTTATTGTAAACTCAGCTTAAATCATATCTCAGAATTTCAAGAAAGAAAATATGCATGACGAAAATATTAAAATTATTATTCTCTAAATTAAAACTTTTTGGTTATTGTAAAAAGCATTAAACAATAAGTTTAAAATATTATAAAAAATATTCTTAGGTAAAATAGACCTTCTACAAAAATATGCTGACAAGAATTTTACAATAAACAATTATTTAGTTACTAAAAAAAAATAAACAATTAATGTTGCGTTAACGCATCAATGGCGCTAAATGGGTTAATCCTAAACTAACCAGCGTATAGTTGCCAACGCTGTCAACAGTTTTGCATCCATCATGTGTTCAACAAGCTACCAGTTCAACAGTTATGACGGACTAGTTGCTAAAAATCTAAATGTAATTAATAAAAGAGATTCCATGGTAAAACTTTTTACACATGAAGGTGTATCTGTGATTAATGTCACATCCATTTAAAAGTTTCCCTAGCGATCCATAAAACAACTGTGCTTTATTGTAAAGCAAATAATTCATTTGAAATTAAGATAAAAGATACAAGAGAGCCTAAATTTAATGGCAATATTTATTTTTGCTTTATCGTTCAATGCTTTGACCAATTACGGCATATCCACGTTTCGGAGATTACAGAATTTTAAAATAAAACAAACATGGTTTAATTAAGAGGATTTAAACACGAGTTAGTACACGTAAAACGTATTTTATCATCCTTTTTGTTTCTACAAATGCCACAATTGTTAATAAGAATAAGAAAGAAACTATGAAATATACTTTGTAAGTCAACAATTTAAAATTGTACTGTGCAACAGCGTATGGAATAACCTCGGGAATAACATATATAAAAAAGTAGGTGCAGTTTCTTGGTTACGATGGTAATTTAGTTTTATCCACGGTTTTTAATTAAAAATTTATATTTTAGGTATATCAAAAATATAAAGCTAAGCAAATTGTATTATATTTGAGAAAAGTGGCATATAACATAAAACAAAAAATTTAAGTGTGTGGTATATCCAATTTAAGTACGCTTACTCCAACACGTTTACTTATATGATTAACATTTTAAGTCAGCTATTTATAGTAAATTCCAATTTATAATAAAAACAAATACATTTAAAGCAAAGTTTCTTTTATATTCAAAACTTTAAGTAAACTACATACTTTTACGATAAAAAATAATATAACATTACAGGACAAGTTAAGCAATAATCTGTTAATAATATTTATTTTTTTTAGCCTCCAGACATTTTAAATTTTTGTATCATTTTTTTTTGGGATACGTAACATTTAACAACAAACTGTTGACAAATAAATCCTCACACATTTTTAAAAGTATTTAAAAAAATCTAAAAATATACAGGGTGGTTCATTTTAACTGTCGCACCGCTATAATTTTATAATTTTAAGAGGGAACTCCTAAAAACCTTGTATTTTTTTTATCAAATGACGTTCAAATGTTTTTTCTACGATAAAATATGTCGGACTGGCCATGGTCAACTTTCTTCTTGAAACAACATGGTATACTTTTTTTATAGATTCTGATAGAGAAGTAAATTCTAAAAATCCGATAGTGCATTAAAATAATTAGCATGCAATGGAAAATTTAAAAAAAAAAATGAGTTTAATAGTTATTTATGTATCAAGGCCGAAAAAGTACGTTTTGGCCGAGGTGCATATTATATTTTTTGTGCGATCGAATTAAAAACAATTTAAATTTTTAGTAATTTTCAAAATTATAGGTTAGAAACTACGTGACATTCTGTCACTGACAGATGACGGCGTATGTACTGCATTACCATTCCTCTCCTTAGCAACGGCCGTAAATGTTACTTTTTCGGCCGTTGCTAAGGGTAACGGCCTGAAAAGTAACTTTTACGGCCGTTGCTAAGGATAGGGCCGGTAATGCAGTACTTTATGGTTGCTAACGCGTCCGTCAAACAGCTGTTTCTAGTACGATCGCACAAAAAAGTTATTTATTATTTTTCATAAAACCGTCGCATTTGACTTAACAAAATACAATCGCTGTAGTAATCAACAGTTTATAACTTGTCTAATTGTGGTTTATAATTTTCCGACGAATACTCTTATTTTGTGACTATTAAATTGAAAATTTGTCAATTTGTTTCTGTTAGTGTGTATTGAAGGCGTTTCAATTTAATGCTCACAAAATAATTTTTTTTTTTGTAGAAAAATCATAAAATACAATTAGGCAAATTATAATCTGTCATTTACTACAGCGATTGTGTTTTGTTTAGTTAAATATGATAATTTTGTGAAAAATAATAAATAACTTTTAAACTCATTTTTCTCAAAAATTTTCCTATGTATGCTCATTTTATTATTTATTATTCTCTATTACAATCATTAAAAAAAATATAGATACCATCTAATTTTTTCAAAAAGTTGACTATCGCCAGTCTGACATATTTCATCGTAGAAAAAACATTAGAACGTCATTTCATAAAGAAGTTTCCACAATTTACAAAATATAAGGTTTCCTTTTAAAATGGGTTTCCTTTTAAAATAACAAATTTATAGGAATGTGACAGTCAAACTGAATCGCCCTCTTTTAAAAAATATTTTAAAAAATTGTAAAAAAAGATAATTAAATTAAATTAAAAAACACCTGTTTTTGTTGTAATGATATGAAACATCCAATATAGAGGAAAATAATTACAACTTAATTATTTTTAATTCTGAAATTCATTGTAATTTTTTTACGTTGTTTATTAAAGACATTAAAGAAAAACACGCTAGGCCGACATCCTATGTAAAAATTTTAATATAACAAGAATGTTAATGATGGTAGTTTTTATGCTGCCTCAGCAAATCCATTTTCCCACGAGGATAGTCCCTCATTGACCCTATTTAGTTCATTTTGTTTCTGTATTTTCTTCTTCCTTAAAGAAATCTGCGCTTAACGATTGTGATACTAATTAAATAAAAAAGACTCTACTTTCATGACACAAAAATTAAATTAAGGCTGAAAAATAAGCCCAAAAATAATTGAAAGCAAAATAAAATTCAACATGATTAAAATTCTCGAGCAGTAAAGTTTGGTCAATTTTTTTTTTGTTTTCTTGATTTCATTTATGATTTACCTAATGGTTGTACAGTCGCATATTTTTTATGTTTTTAGTGGTTCATCGTATAACACAGCTACTGTAACAAAATCCTCGGGTTTTGGTTATCGCTTGGGTCTCTGACCGAGACATAAATCAATGACGCTGCAGATCGTGGAAAACAGTTCAACCACAGGACAGAATACAAAGTAGACTTAGAGTATTATCGCTAGACTTTCAAATGTTTTTTTTGACGTTCCTTTGTCGGTGTTACCACAAAGCTTTTCTATAAAACAAATTAATATAACTAAAAACACTTGCAATATTGTAATGTAGTGATTTTTCACCAACTTATAAGCGAATATTCACACGTAAATAACTAAATTTTGTTTTTACTGTCAGGTCGTAGTTATCTGTACTACATTTTATTTTTCTACTTCATTGCTTTATTTTTAGCGCACATACAGGGTGCACCATGACCCTGAGATTCTTCGATAGCTCCTTTATTAATGAAAATATTAAAAAATATTTAATACAAATATTGTGCGAACCTCTGTTCCACATAACCTAAAATTATTTTTAAATATACAGGGTGTTTTGTTTGAGCGGCACATATAAAAATGTAATTTTTTTAAATAGAACACCCTGTATATTTTTACATTTTTGGATTCCTCTTATAATTTACTTTAAAAAATGTTAAAGGTTATATGGGTCTAATGTCAACCGTTTTCGTAAAATTTACATTTTTATGAAATTTTTCTTCATTTATCTTCATTAGTCGCTGAATTATAAGGTAAACATATTTTTGCTAAGAAACCTTAATGGTCTGATATAAATAAGTTTTCATAATAATAAGTAATTTTTGTATTACCTACAAGTTTTGCTGAAACTGCTTACAATAAAGAAAAAATATACAGGAAAAGTTAAATTAAACTGTAATAGCAACGAAACCTGATTTTCAGTTGTTACATTGATATTTTAATCCAAAAATTGTTAGAGAAACTAAATGTAATCACAATATTATTTCCTTTTGTTGTTCTGTAGCTTAGAGTGTGTTTTAAACATTGTTTATTATAAAAACGTGTATTCAACGAAAAGTTTTTTTCTTATATTTTGAATGTTATTTATTGTTTACCAGGTAAATATCGTTGTTCTAAAATAAACAATATCGCTATCAAAAAAAATTATTTCAATAAAACAGTAAGTTTCAACTCGTGGCTCAAAAGTCAATAGAGAAATAAGATGGATTAAATCTGAAAACTCCAATGTAATCTACGAAGGAAACTATATGAAAAAACTTTATTCATATTTGTGATCATTTAAAAATAAACGAGAGGAAACTTGTTGAAAAGTTGCTAACGCAGCCAAATATGAACAGGGCCTACTTTTATATTTTGAGACCTAAAGCGTATGGGTTAATATAGACCCTCTGTTTTCAAAACACTATTTAATCCATATTTACTAGTAAACTTTCTTATCAATGTGGCCAATTTCATGCATATTTCGCTGTTATTATAGTCACCATGACTAATGTCATTTATATTCCGCTCTGCTTTGTGCAAATCAAGTTAGCAATGATGTCACCATAGCTAACTTCATTTATGATCCTAACTGCTTATAAGTATAGCTCACTGCTGGATTAACCCATAAGCTAAGTAAGCACGTGCTTAGAGCATCAAGGGAAGGGGGACACCACAGTATGTTTTCATAGCCGAATTTATCATTAAAATTATTCATTCAATTTATATAAATATCGGTATTGATATGAGTAAAAAACAATTGAACATCGCTATCTTATTAAGCACAAAAAATCAAGCCAAAAATGTCTTTAAAGTTTTTTTCTATCTTAACCTCTTAAGCTGTTACGCCGCATATAATCGTCATCGGCCTTGGTCATGAATAGCGACTATGCCATACATATTGGCTTTGTGTAAAATTGTGTATATCTTATTGTATTTGACGAAAACGTACGATTTCTTTGCTTCGGTCATTACAGATAGGATCACTTTATGACGTCATCTATTTTGTTTGTTCGAAACCGTTTCCAGCGCCATTTGCCGATATTAACTATGTGTTCTGTGCTTCAAAAAAGGAATAAGAAAAGAAAGTCGTTATTGGTGTGCAATTTGCAGCACGGGCCTTTGCCCTGAACCTTGCTTTAAACATTTTCATACCAAAAATTAAATTTTTGAAAACTTTGTACTGTTTTGTAATATTTTTAAAAACATGCCAAATGGATAATTATGCATTGTTGTGTGATATAATATGTTGTATATGTCGTAGGCATAATGTAAAATCCGGCATTTTATAAAACGCCTAGGCACAAAACTATTAGTTTCATTTTTATTATTTATTTAAAAAAAAAACTTTAACCAACCTTTAACCTGACCCTCTACTACTGACCAAATGAATGAGGGTCAGGTTAAAGGTTCGTTAAAGCTTTTTTTTTGTATATGAATACAAATGTATGGGTCTAAGAAAAAGTCATAATTTGCTCGTTTTGCCGGCTTTTTATAAAATGCCTAGGCGTTTTATAAAATGCCGGATTTCACATTATGCCTACGACATATACACTATAAAAAAATAAAATTTTAAATAATTCTTACGTTTCATTAATTTTTTATTTCATATTTTCAATACAACGAACGAAATTTTTCATGCAATGGATATGACGTAAATACTCGCGAGCGGTCTAGAGTTCGTGTCCGCTGTGCAAGGCCTCGCGCTCAGAGGCCGTGTCCGCTTAAGAGGTTAAGTTAAAACTGCTTATAGCAGTTAAGTATATTATTTTTATTTTTTGGTAAGTGATCTAGTCAATCGCCATGCAATCTTAAACTCTTACGAATAATGTAATTTGCTTTTAAAACAAACGCAGTCCCTTTTAAGTTGGACGTAAACCTGTCACTTAATTTTCATTGTTTAGATCCGGCCCTAAGTAGCGAAGCAAAACCAATTCAAGAGAGTTACGTAAAAATAGCCCAGCTCGTCGAACGACATCATCACAACGTAATTATTTATATTGCTTTTAATCTACAAAAAACTTCCCCATTAACTTACAAAATGGTTTAAACGGCTCTCTTGGAAAAATAATTAGGTTAAGTGGAGCCTAAATGAATTTTTTCAAGACAAGTTTCGAAATATTATTGGCGGTAACGTCATTTCCTACCATTTCAATATTGAAGAACAGAATTATACTATTAGTGATTAAATTTATCGGAAAATTTGCTAAACTGTTATAATAAAATATCGTCCATATTTAAAATACGATAACATTACAGAAAATTGTTTTGTTGGTATTTAAGAAGAGCGCAATTAATTTAAAATTTTTTTTAGATTAGCGTTACGTAAAATAAATGAAGAACTTGGTTTAAGAGTTCTCTTTCTGTAATCTGTAATTCTGTTTTTTAATTTTTTGTTAATTGAAGATTAACAGTATATTTTACAACAAGTGATGAAAGTGCAGTTTTTTTTCGTGAGGTGAGATTCATTCACGAGCCGCAAAGCGGCAAGTGATCAAATCTCACGAACGAAAAAAACTGATTACATCTCGAGTGGTAAATGCTATT
The DNA here is from genome assembly GCA_947652605.1 of Elmis aenea. Lineage (NCBI taxonomy): Eukaryota > Metazoa > Arthropoda > Insecta > Coleoptera > Elmidae > Elmis > Elmis aenea. Next base: position 20,642,573 of record OX393579.1, read on the forward strand.
TTTCCTACAAAATTAAAATTATATTATCGAACGAAAGTTAATGTAAACGAACTAAATGACAACTATTATGTATAAAGTTATAATTAATCATTTCATTTCAACAGCGACACCACAACACTGACATTGACATAAATAAAATTATAACCTGCAAACGAAATATGCTATTTAATATTAATTTTTGTACCATTCTTAGCCTTTTATATAAAATGCTACATTAAAATTAAATTATTTGATAAGAATATTAACGCAATTTTAGTTTATTATGAGTTAAAGCTAAAAAAATCGTAAATTTTACAATAATTTGATTTTGATATTGACATTAACATTATTTTCGCCACTAGTGGCGAAAGTTAATTTTCGCCGCTATAGACGAAAGTAAAACTTTCATGTAGGGTAGGCAGTGAGAAAATGACAACTTTCATATACATACCTACATTAGTAGAAAAAATAATATTTGCAGTGACAGTTAGTGAAAAATGCATGCTAGTTGTATCAAGTTTATTATAATAATTATAAATTCAGGAGTTAAACACGGGAACAAATATTTCAGATGATTGAAAATTTGAGAAACATATTTTGTGCACTATTTTTTAATACTTTTAGTGCAAGTCGTAATTTCTTTTCTCACAGTGTTTTGTTTTCATTTAAAACTTATAATAAAATATTCGACATGACCACATAATGTTATTGTTTAATTAAATTTATATGTCAGTTTGTTGCCAATAATAATTATGAACAGCCTTAGTACACATATGATGCGTTTTGATGGGCGCATTATGTAAACAAACTACTTTACTAAACGTCCTGTTTATATAATTATTTTAACATTTGCTTTTTACAAGAAACTTGCAATATTTGGATTTTTTTAAGTGTTTGAAAGGTTTTAGAGTATTTTAACCCTTTACGAATGGGTTTGAAAAGAACTATACTCTCTACGCAAAACTTTAATAACTTGTCTTGTAGGAAAATCGAGTGTTAGATTTGTTACTACTGAATAAATTTTGAGGATTCAGAAACTTGAAACTTGGACGCTTTAAAAGTTAGGAGTATAAGTTATCTTAGAAATAAAAGATTTTTTTGACTATGTTTAGTTTTTCTAAACTCAATATTTCAAGGTCGCATCTGCATTGGGTTGTTCCCAAGTTATCACGATGAACATGTGCTACACACCAGTTACGTAAATTAAACTTTCTACAAACCTATATGGCTTTTACAGGGTCCTAACAGAGTATCGTACATAGGACTTCACCTTACAAAACTAAATAGTTGCAAATATTGGCTCCCCTGATTATTTTACGACAAAAGTGTAAAAATAAAAGTTGTTCAGAATTAAAAACTGCCTAAGAATCTTCACTTACATTTTTACTTTGGTTAGCATTTCCTCTTGCTTTGAGAAAACTTAAAATAACATCGCGGTTGTCTGATTTCCTATATGGATTTTATTCAACTTAACAATATGCATCTTAAACTTAGGGTTCCTACAGTAAAATCATTCTCCGGATCCGAATTTCTGATGCTCGGAGCAGTGCAATGTTGGCAAAATAAAAAAAACGTTGATTTTATAAAATCTGTTAAATACGCGTTTTTAATTTTTTTTATGCGTAAATCTAATAACTTTCTTATTTATTATCGTATCTCAGCCTTTGCTGATGACATGCTGATTTGTGCACCAACGGAAAAAGCCCTACAAGAAAACCTATTGGTATGGGAAGAAGAATTAAAGAAAAAGAAATTAAAGATTAACACGAATAAAACAAAGGTTATGATGATAGGTAAAGATCAAAAGCAACTCAACATAGAACTGAATCAGGAAAAAATAGAACAGGTGGAAGAATATAAATATCTGGGAATTTGGATAGAGAGAGAAGGTAACATAGAAAACGAGATAAAAGAAAGAATAAGCAGTGCAGCTAAATTGTATCACAGTATGAATAGATCGATAATAAGAAAAAGAGAAATAAGCAGGAAAACAAAAATGACTATTTACAAAATAGTATTCATACCAACCCTGGTGTATGGAAGTGAGAGTTGGGTACTAAATCAGTCGCAGAGAAGTAGAGTACAAGCGATGCAGATGAAATACTTAAGAGCAGTAAAGGGTGTCACACGTAGAGACAGGATAAAAAACGAACAGATCAGAGAAGAACTGGAGGTGGAGTCGATACATAGTGTGATCGAGAGAAACCAACTGAGATGGTTCGGACACCTCAACAGAATGGGGGAAGGAAGACAAGTGAAACGGATATGGGAGGCAAGGGATGGAAATAAACGAGGAAAGGGGAGACCGAGGAAGACATGGAACGATGAAGTGGCATTAATTTTAAAGAATCGAAATAAGAATTGGACAGAAGCAACAAGAATGGCGAAGAACAAAAAGGAATGGACGAAATTCGTTCACATAAGTTTAACATGAATAATTACAAATACCCTACACCTTAGGGTAACAAGGGTAACAGATTATATATATATCTCAGCGATTTTTTTTTTAATTAATCGCTTTGCTTAGCCGAAACGCACTGTGTGAAAAATTACTATTCACGAGATTTAATAACTCGCTCAAATAAGTTTAAGGCGCGACCTCGCAAATTTTGAAAAACGCGTGCAGCGTAAAATGTCACATAGGACGCAAGCTGACTCAGAACTACGTCAAAATTTAACGGATAGTATATCTTCCTAACTGAGCAAAGCAATTGTTGTTACTACAGAAACGTTGATAGACTGAGCTTTGTATAATAATTAATGTTATGTAATGTAATAACTAATTTTTTGACTAGATGTAAATTTTACGATATAATTAAATCTTGACAAATAATAGTCGCAAGAACTAAAGAACAAATTTGTGTTCTGTAAATGAATTAAAGTAGTCAGGGTTTTCATTTCCCACTGTCATAACTGTATAAAATTTACTCTTCCTGACGCCGCCCCGGGTTGAATTTTATGAATCGTTAGAAAATTTTAAGACTTAACTGTCTCGTGTTGCTTAGAATTGTCTTGGGTAATTTAAAACTAAAAACAAATAATCATAGTTTATTATTAACTAAGAATTTAATGTTGTGGAATAACTTAATTTACTGTTTTTATGTTTATTACGCTGGCAGTTCCAAACTATAATATTTTTGGAATAAAATACATATTCAAAATTATGTACAACTTGAATGCCAGTAATAAAGTTGAACGACAAACAAAGTGTGTATAGATTTAGTTTATTAGTGTTTTACAACAAACATAACTTTTTTGTATATTTTCCAGCCGAATATAATAATATAATATTGTAATGTATGGTAATTTTGTGTATTTTATATTATTTTAAGACTACTCTCACTTCCAATTTTAGTAACAAATAATTTTTAATTGAATTTATAATGTGTTCATGTCGGACTGCTACAGCTTTATTTCTTATAATAAAACATCTTAATAAATCGTATATTTATGTGAATGTTATACAGGGTGTTTCAGACCACCCGTACCAGCACTTTTATTCGAAAATGCGACGTTTGTCAAAGATGTTTTTTTTTTTTAAATGACAAAGTGCATATGCAGAATTGACTATAGCGGTTTTCGTAAATAAACCGGAAGTGACCAAATCCAGAAGTAACTTTAAAAACATAAATGGAACCATCCAGTTTTTATTGCGTAATTAGAAAGATATTTGATTTTTAAAAAAACAACACTTTTTACTTGAAACATTTTTTGATTTTCACTATAGTTTGTAATAAATCATAACAATATTTAAAACCCTATTTGCATGTAACTGAGGTCTGGACACCCCCTTTTTTCTTTAATTTTGTAATAAATGAAATTTTGGACATACGATATGTGTAAAAAACCCGATTATTTAAACGTATGTACACTATTGTTTCACTTCCAGTTTCGGCGGTTTTTGGAAATAGGAAGCAACTTTGAATACATCGCTCTAGAATTTATAGGCTCAAATAATTTATGGACGAAAATATATTTTTTTAATTGAGTGTCATTTTTTTTTAAACGGATTGATAGTGGTATATTTCGAGGGATACTGGACAAATCAATACATTCTGACCGGCAGCCAATAACGATTGCTTTGGTTACCAAATTTTACGATGATATAAGATTAACTTAATTTTGCTAAAATAACCGCTATCTACCTCCATGGTCTACTTGAAAATTTTACGTTACCCTAATAATTAACAATACAATCGCGATATCTGGAAAAATATTTAATACACGTAAAAAAGAATTAAAGTTTTTATAAGACGGTGTAAATAAATATACGGTTTTGTATTTAGGAACAATTAATGATCAATGTTTAAAGTTTTACACGTTTGACCAAGTGTAGAAAAACGCCAAGTATAATGTTTTAAAAATTTTGTTAGTGTAAGAATGTTAATTAATAAATTGTCAATATAATTTCCAAACAAATTTCTATTGCCTTATTCAAGATTTTAAATATTCAAAATGCTGTATCCCTCAAAATTTTCATAAAATGTAAATTTTACAAAAACGGTAGATTTCAGGCCCATATAAGATTATAATTTTTTTAAAGTAAAATTGAAAAAAAAAACCATAAATAAAACAGTATACAGAGCGCTATATTAAATTTTTTTATGTTTGAGCCTTTTACCGGTTTTACCTTAATAGTTGCTTCGCATCTGGAAGATACGAAAATGGTCAGATACCAAATTTCATTGTTATTTATTTAACAGTATTTTACATGTTTGACTGTTGTTATACTTTTGCCCAACACTGTATGCATGTGGGAAAGAGTTCAGAATTCAAACCATGTTCTTTACTCACCTGCATTTTGCATGCATATTTTAGAAGCTTGAGTTACGACAATAGCAACCTTAAAGTGGGTTGCAATCCTAGAAAAACTGCTGGTTGTCGTTATTCTACACGTTCAGGAACTTTTCAAGTGAGGGTTTACAAGACACCGCAAATTCAAAAGCTACTTCTTTCTACAACTGAGACATATTTTATTTTAATCCGGTTTATGTTATTTTAAAACAAAAATGCTTACACATCACAAGTTTTCCGATATCAATTACGTAATAAAATACATTTGTAGAGTAAATTTTAAACGGCATTTTTCATTAAATAGGTACGTTCTAGTATTATCGTGATTCGCGAATTTTAAGTGCGGGTGTAAACATGAACCAACAACCTTAAATGGTTATGCAAATTTAGGGTTCTTCTTCGACTTTAATTAAATCTCCACAGAATCAATTAACGGAAATTAAACTTTTAAATTATTTTTCGTTTGACTTTCAATTACCATGTCTGATGTATTGACATTGGCGGTATCGTGAGCCCCAGGTTATTTTTCTTCCGGTGAAAAGCTACGACATAAGTTTTAACTGAGAGCTATCATTGCCTGACACAAAAGCGTCGCTAGTATTTTTCTCACGATTTTTGCTGGGTGGGGATCAGGTCTTACAGCTTATGATAGATAGTTATCTTATCGCGTATTTTCTCTAGTAATAGCATTCTGCACTTAGAAGTCCCAATACGGTTCATGTGAAAAATGTCTTGTAAATTCCTGGATGCGCAACTTTTTTTTGGGGGAATTTCTGCAATATTGCATTTCTTGAGTAGAAATGTGTCGCGAATTATTACGTGTTGAGTCGGTTCACACGTGTCATAAACGTAAAACGTGGTCGACAAACTTGTAAAGCCTTTGTCGTGGAACAATATAGATACTTTTTGTTATTTATTTTCAGCCACAGGTGCCTTCTTACATCCACGGATTTCGCCGGATAAAAATATTTAATTAAATATTTTTAAATGTACGAAGTAACAAATGTCATTTTTGTTGGTTGCCACCAGAGACGGTTCTACCATTAGGCGAGTCTAGGCAATTGCCTAGGGGCGCCTGGTTATGGGAGCGCCAGATTTCCTCATAAAAAAGGGTAATATTCGTATGATACACAGGGTGCGCCAATAGTGCGATAGTCCATTATTGCCCTTAATGTCAACTTATTAAAAAAAAGTTTTTAATGAAACTTATAGTATTTCTAGACGTGCATGTTTTAAAATTAGTTTCAAGTATACAGGGTGTTTCATAAAAGTGGGGCGTCATTAAAGGTATTTTTTTTAAATTGAACACCCAGTATATTTTTGCATAATCGAATTCAGCAAGAAAATCTCCATATGACAGTATTTTGTTTTTTTCATTTTTTTGCGACGTTGCCTATTTATCTCAAAAAATCTTTGAATTTCCAGAAAAACAGGGTACAATACTTGTCAAAAGCACAACGTTATGAATAATAATTGGCCAATGATATTTTGTTCATACAAAGTCAAAAGGTGTAGTCATAGTCTAAATACATCAAAATTAATTTATGTTATACAGGGTGTTTCTTATAGATCTGCCAACTTCCCAATTTTCAAACATCAATAACTTTATTTTTTTAAATGGAACACCCTGTATATTATTACGTCATTTTGTTGCATTTTTGTTTTTCTTCAACTTTTCCTAATACTTACCTATACCTAAAATGAATATTTTCTGAGATATTTACATTTTACTTATTCTTATAAGCGTTGTGTAGGAATTTCCTAGTTTCTCGGAGTAGGCTCCGACTTTGACAATAGAAACAATAATTTCTGTAGTAACAAATGTCAGAGTAAATTGCTGTCAATTGTTAAAACATAAATAAATGATTATAACATATTCAATATGAATTTTTCAAAAGAAGAATTGATTGATACGGTCTATGTTCAGGGTGGCGTATTTTCGATGCCCATACAGGGGGGTATCTCGGTTATTATCAGAGATTAAAAAAAACAAGTACGTAGTCTCGATTTCTTTTTTCGAGAGGAATTCATTGTAGTAAACAGATTTTTGATATCGTTTTTAATTTTCGAAATATAGTCAAAAACCGATTTTTGACAATTTTCAAAAATGTTAAATATCTCGCTTAAACAAAAAGATAAAGAAAAACTTTAGATATTTTTGCATAGTTTTTTGTCCTTAATAAGATAAAGAAATTCAATGTTTTTTACTCGTATAAATATTGATATATTTTTTTTGAAACTTTGATTTATTTAGAAACTTTTGTTTATTTCTTAACTGTGTCCGCAAAACCTATAGGTTTAGAGTAATAAATAGAATAAGTGCACATGCACCACCAAATGAACACGAAAACAGCTGTGACATTTATTCAATATGTACAAAGTATAAACCATATGGTAATCACCAAAATGAATCATTTTATTTTAGAATATTTGATGATGCATGTTCACTTATTTTACTTTTTACTCAAAAAATGTAGGTTTTGAGGAAATAGTTATTAAAGAATTAAGAAATGTTCTAGATAAATTAAGCATTCAAAAATCTTAAATTGCAAAATTTCTACCCTCCGAAAAGTTCTGATAAAAAAACCAACAGGAGTAGTACTTTTCAGCCCTTTGTAAGATAAGAGATGATTGAAAATAATACTGTGAAAAACCTTTCAATAAGTACAAAACATCCACCAAATATCATTCTCCTACATTTATCCATATGTGAGAAATAAAGTGAAAACCTACTTTCACCGTTCCCCTTTATGAGGGTGTAACTCACAATTACAAATACAATTTGTGATATGCTTGTATATGCGGTGAAAAACTGTGGTGGCGAATTGTGGCGGCGAAGAATTGTGGCGGCGAAGAATTGTGGGGGCGAAGAATTGTGGGCGAAGAATTGTGGAGGCTAAGAAATGTGAGCGAAGAATTGTGGCGGCGAAAAGTTGTGGGCGAAGAATATTCCTAGACCCTTATTTTTGATAAGGAATTATCTTCCGAAGTTTTTGCAATATTTAAGAATCACCCTGTATAGCCGACACATGCGCACATTTAGACAATATATGAGGCGCTCAATTTTCTGCTATAGGGAGGTTGACCCCCTCTTCAGTCGTAAGAGGTACAAGGATAATGGGTAGGGATGTGGATAGTCAAGGATGGGTAAGGATAGGTGGAAGTACTGCCACAGCATTTGCCTTATCCATAGAGGAAACCACCTGAAACCTCTACAATGACAGTCGGCCCTGGGAATCGAACCCAGGACTTCCCAGGACTTACAAGTTAGGTTGTTTTACCAACCAGCCACCAAGCTCGGTCAATTTTCTTTGCTTAGAAGCGTTAGATATCCTTGCGCTGATACATGGTGTTTGAAATTCGAGTTTAAATATAAATACCAGTGGCGTATCCTGATCTCTGATACAAGGTGTGCTACAATTTGAGAAATTAATAATTTATTTATTATTTAATTAATGTTTCTAGAACGACTTTTTTCAGTACCTATATCCTACATGTTCATTTTAATGTAGTATTTGTAATAATAACAATTAAAAAATTAATGAAAATAATAATGTTATAATTAATATTAATATAATTGTATAATTGTAAATTGTAACAAATTTTAAAAACTGTCTGATTTGCAGCGTCTAGGCTCTAGGGCTATAAATGTACTTACGGGTGCGATTCTACTAGCGCACCAGGTCGAGCGATAATCACGCGCATCCCCACCAACTCGCCACTACCCTCTCTCCAACCTCACGCTTCAAATGTAGCATAAGATGTGTGCGACTTTTGTATAGCGCCGCCGAACAGATAGATGTATTTTTAAGTTTACATTACCAAAAGAGATACCTACTAGAAAAAATACATTTTTAAAATAATACGCTTAGTACAAATACGGTGGAGACCAATTAACTGTTTCAGACACGAGAATTGGAAGGAGGGTGCAATAAAAATTGTTGTGAAAAAAAGGGACGCAATAAAATTTGATATAGAAAAGGGGGACACAAACACAAAAAAGTTGAGAAACACTGATAAAGAGTAATTTTTCCTTACGAAAGAATATCGTGATATTTAGAAATAATTTATTTAGTTAGTCGTCAAAAATCGCATGCAAATTTTTAGCATCAAAATTTTTCAATAATAATATCTAAATAAAATAAGCTAAACATAAATATGCTTAAAATTTTGACCAGAATAAAGGATAACAAATAAATATTGACTGTTTTAGAGTGTAACAAAGTGATATGAAGTCGCAAATGTATCTTTGCAACCTAAAATACATCAACAGAATATTATTTACAACACATATCTGAGCGGAAATCTTGCTCCCAAAGGATTGCACATCAAAAACCGCATATCGAATGCAATGATTTGTATTAGGTACGATGCATTTCAGTAAACGCTACTGGGAATCACACATAAAACCTATTTAAGATAAAAGGGAATGTTTATTTAGCAACTAAAACGAATGGTTGCCGATGGAATTCTGAGGGATGATAAACGTTTGAATGCAGCTGTTTAAACTGACATATGGCGAATTTAGACACAGCACTATGTGTCATGTGATAAAAGCTTTGTCTTGTTGATAATTTAATCAGGTTATTTGCTGTCTAAAGTAGTGTATTAAAAAGTGACACAAATACTCCAATATTGCTGTTCATAATATTAATTGGAGCACAACCTTTCTTTTGATATTGTGCTGTAATTTTAGGAACACGCGATAAATTATTTATGCAGTTTTTTCCATATTACAGTCATTTTAACTCCAACCCAGCTATGTATGAGGATATCACAAAAGAAAAAGAAAAAGTAACGACTTATGCATAGATATGTGTTCTAGACGTTATAAAAAATAAAAATTCGAGTAAATGGAAGTCACACAGGCAGTTTTTAAAGTAAGATACAATTATTGATTTTGATTTCTGAAAAGTCCATCAACCATTGAACACAGTTGGCGCGCTATACAGGGTGTTTCGTAAAAAATGCGAAAAGGGGGTCTTTTATATACATTTTTTTCCTTAGTCGTGTCCATTTGGAGTTACACCCACTAAAGGGGAGTAATAAAATTAGGTTTTTATTTTTTTTCTCGAATTTGGATATATGTAGGAGAATGATATTTGGTTGATGTTTTATACTTACTATAAAGTTTCCCATAGTAATATTTTCAATAATCTCCCACCTTCACAGAGGCTGAAAAGTGCGACCCCTGTTGGTATTTTTATCAGAACTTTTTGTTAGGTTGAAATTTTGCAATTGAAAATTAGTTTTTTAAGCTAAATTCATTTAGAAACTTTTTTATTCCTTAACTTTTCCCGTAAAACCTACAGTTTTTAAGTAAAAAATAATATAAGTGAACATGAACCATCAAATATTCCAATATAAAACGATTCATTTTGGTGGTTACCATGGTTTGTTTATGTTCATATTGGGTAGAATTGATAGTCAAAAGACGGTTGCATCTGGTAGTGTACCGGGTGTAACTGAGTTTTGGTTCAACCCCTTTTTTTCTTTAGTTTTGATTTTAGATAGATAAAATTTTAGTCATATAGTAGTAGGTATATGTAAGAAACCTTATTATTTGAACTTATCGACAGTGGAAAGCAATTTTGCTGTAAACGCTATTAATTTATAATTATTAATGATAACCATTGTTTTAATAATAAACCTTTTATTTTTTTACACCAACAATTCTTGAAAATTTTTCTACAAATTAATTTTTTTTCCCCAAAAATTTAACTGTTTTTTGTCTCTACTGTAAAGTTTTAGTTTTGGAGTCTACAGCAAAATTGCTTTCCACCGACGTTATGTAAAATATTGTTACACTTTCGGTTTCGCCGGAAATGATCCCAACTTTGTTATTTCAAATGGAACACCCTGTTTATTTTTACATTTTCGAGAAGAGGAAGCAATTTTGGATACAACTGCACTATTTTAGTTCATTTTTATAACCTCAAATAATTTTTGGACTAAAATTTATTTTTTTATTAGTGTGTCGTGACCTGCATAAATTTAATTTATTTTGTCATAAAGTGCCCAAAAACGTTTTTGTATAATTTAATAATAAACGGTGTAAAAAGTTGTAAAAGCGATTTTTTTTTAATTTGATAGGTAGCTCACGACTAACACTATGTGAAAAGTCAATCGCGACAACAAACTTTTTGGCCATCCCTGTTTTATACGAAAAACTAAATTAACATCGACAATGTTTTTCCGATTAAACCTCATAATATTAACACATAAACACTATTATTTAGTTTGCTTAATGCTTATAACAAAACAAAAGTTTTTGTGAAAAAAATTGCGGTAAAAATCATATTTTTACTGTTTTCGTGTCAATAAGTTACTAGAACTAATGCTCATAAACGAAGCTGGATTATTTTGAAATGATCAAAAACTGACCGATAGATACATACTATAACTATATCATTTGATTTTTAAGCGCTTGCGAAAAAAACTCGCACACTAGACTTAAGATAAAAGCTTGTCCGTTACGATTAGCAGCCACCTACTATAAAATTCCAGTCACTAACTCGTCTGCCCTCCTTGTTTCCTCCTGCAAATAAAATGTGTCTGCTCCTTACATGCTAAGAAATCTTATGTCATCTCTTTTGTATTTTAAAGATCAAATTCATGTAGCTTTTGTTCACCTCTGTCGACCTTTAAGGATTTTTGCATGTTTGCTTTAGGCATTTTTTTTTTCAGATAATAAAACTCGCTTTAAAATAAGGTTAAAGAAATTTTGGAGGAAGTACATCCATCAGGTTGTATTTAGATGTCGTCTGCATTTCAAGTGAAAAACAATTTTTCCCTTGTATATTATTTATGTTCCTACTCGGCAAAAACAAAACACAATTGTTTTGCCATGATTATTGATATTTTTCTTAACCTTGAGCGAAATTCAAGGGTTTATATCGTAATAGCTCTTTTAAAATATATTAAGACCAGTTTTACAGTGTAATTCTCTTTTATGAGCGCCGTTAAAAGTTTTATTGCATTTGTTGACAATAAATAAGTGTTTTTTTTTACCTAAAAACGATTTTAATAGCCTCCAGTTTACTTAAAAAATAGTATTAAATACCAATCACAATTATTTAAAACACCAAGTACATTTTTTTGTACAATAATATTAAAATTAACAAATTATAATAGAGGTTGCAATGTACAAATGGCTCATTATTTTAAATAATACAAAGTGATAATTACATTTTCTCCTCTCGACGCTTGGTTGATGCTGGAGCAAGAGTGATTAATGATAGAGAACATAAAGCTGACAACGTAATTTTGAATATTTTAATACTTTTATTAGGTTTTCAACGGTGACTAGTATATAATTATGAAAAATGAACGTTGTAAAGGGCCTTTAGACCAAGTAGAATATAAAATTGAGATACTTGAACTTATTTTGTAATTGGCTGCGTATCTTTTAAGTAAATTGCCTAATTATAAATTTAAAAGTATTTAAAAAATTACTATACAGGGTGTTTGTTTGAACGTAAAGACATGGGTGTTAGGGATGTAGAGAGCTGTAAGGTTGGCACGACCAGTTGTCGTGGCAACCAGTTAGTTGTTATTTTTGTAATGGGCACGAATGTATTCTATAATTGATTCTATAATAAAAGATCTTACTAAAGTATTATAACAAGAATATAACAATGGGGACTTCGGAAACAGTTGTAGATAGGAGGATGTTCAAATAGAGCCGAGCCATATTAAAAGTTGAAACAATTAAATAATGCTCAGTCAATTTCAAAAAGAAAGTAAAAGAATTGACTAAGTATTATAATTACGCAACTTTGCCCCAATTTGTAGCCCCTGAGTTACCAATAACACGATGTTTTTATCTTGCACTGTACAATAGTTAAATAAAATTTAAAACGATGTGTTCTGTAATTAAATTATACTTTGGCTGTTGTAATAAAGAGGGTCGCAAAAATTCTTAATTTCTGGATTCCAGATTTGGGCTTTCCAGCGATGAACGATTCCCTTGTTGCATGATTCCTGCGTTGAGTGATTCCAGCGTTGAACGATTCAAGATTTGAATGATTCTACCGGTGCATTTCGCAGATTTGAACATTCCATATTTAAACATTCCAGATACGCATGGCGTACCGTTTATATTAGCAAAGACGAATATCTTAACGTATTTAGTTAAAATGTTAACTGAAATCGCGCAAATTGTGCTCAGTTCCTGTCACATCCTAAAATATATAACTTGTCTATTTGAAATCACACTCAAAATATTTTTCGACATTATTAGGACACTTTTTTTGCGTAGATTTAAGATTTGTTACCTATCTTCATTTGTTTTTGTTATTTGAACATCAACTTTCTTATTTTATGGACGGTTTGAAGCTAGCTGTGACACCATTAAAAAGGGATATTTTTCCAATTTTATTGATGTGAGAGTTTATTTTGAAAAATAAGTTATAAGAATATTGCTGTATTTATTAAGTTTAGGTTGCCATTAGAATCAAAAACAAAAAAAATCATAAACAAGCTAGCCGTAATTAATTAAACACATAAAATAATTTAACTTAAATAATTTAAGGTATTTTTTACATTTTATAATAATTAATGATTTTTAACTTATTATTCCTCTGAAACCTAATTACCAATTTGAGATCTGCGCTTTGTAGATAGATAATAATGTTTTTCCAAACATATTTCTTTTTATTTTATGAACAGTCCTTAAAATAGTACCAACGATGACAGGTAATCCTATTAGATACGCTTAGTTTGAATACTTGTTGAGCAGCACTGGTTCGAATCAGACCGATTTTAAGTAGTTAGATACAGTTCGTTACGTTTTTCTTTTTCGAGTCTCAAAACTTCAAGAAAGTGATAATTTTTGTTATAGTTATAATCAAAAACGATACTAAATTATATTAAGACACATTTTGCAGAGTCTGTTCACATTGTTTTTAAATTATACACCCTCTAATCTCCCTGTCCTCAAATGAGGACGCTGGGCGTTTGTGACATCTTTTCAAATAAGAGCTTTATCTTTTGAGGACACTTTTATTGCAGTGTACATGTTTGTGCTAAAATATTTGAATGAGTTATAGTGCTTACATGTATATTTTGATCTTGCATCGTACTTTTCAACCCATAGAAAATATGGATAAAAATATATTCAAAACTGTCGAAGAAGCATTTAAATATCTTATCTCTGAAGAAATAGAATGTGATATTGTTGCTTTACCGCCAGAAGTAGATGAACTAACCGACGAAGAAGGTATAGATGACGACCAACTCTATCTAAATATATCCAAGGAAGAAAAAAATTTGCGCTAGCGGAACAATAAGGGATAATAGATTTGCAAAATGTACTCTTATAACACCTAAAGAAATGCAAAAACAAGCTAGAGGATTTATGGACTATCGATTCGATAAAAAAAATGAAATTCTAATAATAAGATGGAATGATAACAACTTAGTAACACTAGCAACCAATTTTGATAACGTAAAGCTAACGGTGAAAGTCCAGCGTTGGAGTCACGAATAAAAACAACGATAAACTTTCAGCAGCCTGCAGCCGTTCAAGCTTACAACAAATTTAGGGGAGGGGTGGATCACCATAACTGGCTATTAGAAAATCATACCATTGCTATCGAAGGAAAAAAATGGTATTGGCCTTTGTTCGCCCGTTTGATAGGCATGGCTGTTGTGAATGGTTTTGTATCGTACAAACTAGTTCACGGCAGTAACTCAAATATCCATCAAGGATTTTCGAAGACAAATAACTGTGACATATTTGAAAAAAGGACATGGAGCACGGTTGGCACGTGGTCAACCTATGTCCTTACCAGTTACTTCTGTAGCTAAGGTTCCAAAAGATGTAAGATATGATTTTATGAATCATATTATAGAAAAAAGGAGCAATCAAAGACGTTGCCAAATAAAAAACTGCAAAGGAAAGCCAAGGACCTTTTGTGGAAAATGCAATGTATCTTTGTGCATTACATGTTTTCTGAAATATCATTTAAGAAATAGTTAAAATATTTCATTCATAAGTAAATTATTATTTCAGATTTAGTTTCGTTTGTAATAATATTTCATGTTTATTTGTATTGAAAGCCAATAAATTGAGTTATGTATCATTAAATATTTTATTTACTATTGTTTATTTCATCATTGTCAGTAGATATAAACACTTACTGGAACAGCGAACTGTCGAAAGCTCAATGTGTTATATTTGTTACACATCGTTATCGGCTATCGCAAGTACTCTCAAACGCCCAGCGTCCTCATATGAGGACGACCTATATGTCCGCAACTATTATTCTGCCAAAAAAAATATTTAATTGTAATATGCTCATACAGACCATAGAAGTAAGTTACTAAAATATCTTTAACAAAAAAAAAAAATAGTAATAATAATGTGGGCGTTAATGGTTTTAAATATTATCTACAAAGTGCAGATCTCAAATTTATATTGACCATGGAGTCGGCTTCATTTTAAACGCATGACAAATTTAAACTCAAAATTATTATGAAATGTAAAAAATATCTTAAATTATTTAAGTTTTTCTGTGTTTAATTAAGTACAGCTAGTTAATTTACGTGATGTTTTGTTTTGTTTTTCAATGATCACATTGATTTAACTTAATTGATACTCCTACAATAATATTGTAATAACTTACTTACTTTTAAAGATAAAGCTATCAACCCATACATCAATGAAACGAGAGAAAAAATCTATTTAATGGTGCCACAGCCAACTACAACTCGTATTTATAGTAAGAAAGTTGATGTTCAAATAACAAAAACAAATGAAGATAGTTAAAATTAATTAACGAAATTTAGGTCTACACATAAAAATACGATAACTGGGACACACTGTATACTGAACAACAAGTGAAGTGCAAGGCATGTGTAACAAAATCTAGGTTTTATCGTTGGACTATATCTCTGAAACAAATTCAACTATTTCGTTTTCGTTTTAACTGTTCACTTTTCAATCTGGCTGTTTTAAACATTAAAGACTTTAGACTTCTAACCAATGGCAGCAAATAGGCTGTCGAACCAATATGAATTAAAACTAGTTTTTGTGATTTTGTTAATATCATAAACATTTGTTCCTATATTGCGATTTTAATCAAAACACCCTAGATATCAGTACATAGCTTATAGATATTGTATTTAACACAAAATTAATCAACTGATAACATAAAAATCTAGTATGGCATATCATATGGCACCCATTACAAAAAAAAGTTGACTACGGGACCGCAGAAACTAAGCAGACTGGCTTAATTCTGATAACGCTGGGTTCTTTGACCACAGAATACCAAATTTTAGATTTTCAATATCTATAGTAAGATAATTTTAAAGAAAATAACAAAATTAAATTTTTTAGTTTTTTGCAGGATATTTAGGAACAATTTGCATCACTATGCACGTAAAAACACTTATTTGCTTATTTAGCCATCTTTTAATTTTTTTACGGTTTTCGAGATTCCCATGTTCTTTACGTTAGAACATACTAACAAAATGACCTGATTAATAACGCTGTTAGGTTAAAGTAAAACTTCAAAACCTAAAAAACATCTCTTTATCAATACTTTTCTTTCTTGAATTTTTGTTGCATCAACTGGATTGGAGCGTAGTATTATTCTACACTCGTATTTGATTATCATGATTTTTGATTCGACATATGCGGAACGTTTGCAGAAACCGCCTGTGTCACTAGTCTGTTTTTATAAAATTGTGTCTAGTGCATTTTCCAAATGTTAAACCAACACTGTTTCAAACAAGCAAGAGAAAATCTGTGTTTTTATAAAGCATTGACTTCAGATATTTTCTTTGCGTTAATACATTTGTTTGCTTATCAATGAACGTATGCCGTAATTAAACTTGTAAAGTTCGTTTACCAAGAACACGAAAATTGAACGACAACATGTTTACCTACAAAGTTGACGAGCTACAATTTTTGCCGGTTGTTAAATAACATACTACAGTGAGTTTTATATTTTCTCAAGAACGCCGATGTCATTCTGAATTAATAGTTTTAGTTAGTTACTGGATAATTGTAAGAATTTATGTCAATAATGATTTTGTTTGTTATATGGATAATGCTTGTATGAAAACAAAAGTTGAACGAAGTCTTCCGCTTCATGAATTACTTCAAATGTTATTGAAATTTAAACATGATCTTTATTTTACTTCAAGCAACAAACATGATAGATTTCCAAGACGAAGATAATTAATTTAGAAAGATCACAGAATTTTATTGAGTTAGTTCGATTTCTGGAGTAAAATACAATATACATACAGGGTGATTGATTGGGACCGGGCAATAAAAATATATGAAGAACGAAGAAGAGTATTGATCTGAAATTTTGGTGATGACTATAATGGCATCTGATCTGTTTAATGAAAATATTTTTAAGATGGCGACACTTCCGGAATACCGGAAGTTGACGTCTACTTTTTTATTTCAAATACAATGGTCTATTTTTTATTGCATTTTTGGATTTAAAACAATATTTTAGAGGGACTTTTATTAGCATTCCCTATACCCAAGTGCAGTCGTTATTTAGATTTTTGGACTTTTTTGAAACTTTTATGATTTTCATCGTGATGTTTAATACAGGGTGGGGCAGGGAAACTATCTTTTTTCAAAGGTAAATTTAAAAAAAACTACAAAATAAAAACTGCATTTTTTTGTCTAGTAGTAATATGACATGGGAAATTTGAAATTATGCAGTTTTAAAAACAATATCTTGTAGGTGACGACCGTTAATGTCGATGCAGCGATTTAATCGATTTTTGAAGTTTCTGTCAACTCTCTCCAGCATAGCAACCGGTATGCGGGCTATTTCGTCACAAATATTGGTTTTTAAGGCTTCCAGGGTTGTGGGACGGTTGTTGTACACAAGAGATTTGAGGTAGCCCCACAGGAAATAATCGCAGGGGGCTAAATCTGGCGAGCGGGCCGGCCACGGAATGTCGCCTTTCATGGATATCAGCCACCCGGGAAGGTTTGCCTCAAAACACCTATTGAAATTCGCGATGTGTTGGCCGTGGCCTTATGCTGCTGAAACCATACTTCGGCTACATCCATATTTTCAAGGGCTGAACGATCTGACAAACGAAGGGCAGCTGCATGTTTGCGGGCGGAGCGCCTAGGAGACCGCAAGATTGACCCTCGAACTGCCTCGATGTTTTGGGGTGTTCTAACGGTCCGTCTTCTTCCTGATCTTCTGCTGGACACACTTCCAGTTCCCCTGAAGGTTTTTACCCACGATACCCGGGGCGGAACAGCACCTCAAGGAGGGGGAATTTCGTAAGATAAACGAAATGCACATTGCACCGCGACGATCGAGTGGCCTCGTGAAAAGTAAGCTTCACGGCAAACGCGCGCTGCTCTTTTGTCCTAAGCATTTTAAGACTGAGGAAGGTTGAAGAACAAATTTCCCTAATACCGCTTTCCTTTAAGACCATCCCCGCCCCTCCACTACCTCTCCTCGCTTTACCGCGCCCCATTGAAAAAATATAGTTTCCCTGCCCCACCCTGTATTATCTACCGCCGCCATTTTTGAAGAGAAACCCCTCAAATTTAGAATATGCATAGAAGAAATCTTGGAGTTCATTATGGAATTTTTGCAATCGATCGATGCTTACTTACAGGGTGTCCAAAATTTAATATTCTTTTAATGTTTTAATACAACTTCAGACCACTAAAACTCGTTTTTTTAAAAATACAATGCCCATTTTTTTAAATTTTCCATTGCAAAATTAAATTCTGCATTAATCTGTATTAGCGTTTCCTATACCTATCTGCAACAGTTATCGAGTTATTAAGAATTTTTGATAAAGTTAAGAGAAATTGCAACATTTTTAAATAGTAGGCCTTGGATACCAATACCAACTGTCAACCACTTTTATCGCGTTTGTCTGAAGTATCCATGAAAATTAAAAGTCAAGGGTATTAAAACACGGATTTGAATTTATTTTACATTCATGTACAATATCACAAGATTATTGAAAGAGCGAACAATGAGTATGATCATTTTAATTTTGTTTACTGTCACCGTCGAAAGAGTGACGGGATAGACTAGCAAGGGTCCAAATAAAACAATAGAAGTCGGTTATTGTTTTTCCCATGGCAATGTTGATTTTTATCTTAGATTTCGCATTTTTTTAGTTTTTTCGCGTATTTTTGTAAATAAACGTAAAATATGATATCATTGTAAAGAGAAAAAAATAATCTTCATATCTAAGTCACCCCTTACTAAGACAAAGTAGTTTTATCAAATATCTCGCAAGGTAATTTCTAAATAAAAATTTGACCATCACCAATTTATAGCAAATAAAGGACTTGAAATACAAAATACGAGCTGATTCCGATTATATTTGTGTTTACTTATTTTCATATATTTATGTTTATCACAACAACAAATTATAAAACCTTCGTAAAATGTACAAAATGAGTTTTAAAAGGTTTTACACCTTGTTTTGTTTTTGTTTCCACAGCTTACTATAATTTTCTTTAAAAAAAAAACTAAAAAACTTTTGTAACTTACATATTATTGAAAATAACTACATCATCCCTTATATATTTGGAATGACAAAATAATAAGGAATTTAAATAAGTCATAACCAACTATGGGTCCATTAAAAAAAATACAACTTATTGTCACAACTCGTATTAAGATTTTTTTTAAAATTGTCTACGCCACTGCATTCTTATCAAAAAAGTGCATGCAGAACGTCAAAATTATTTTTGTTTATTTTCATAAACAAGCGCGATATGGTCATAAAACGAAAGTCGAAAAATCGAGTTATCGGCGATAACTCGAAAAAAAAGACGATAACCAATTTTAGTTTCCATCATTAACTTTTTCTCGAAAAAAGAGATCGAGGATGCGCGGTCTGTTTTTTGATACCTCTTATAGTTACCGAGATTGCCTATTAAAACATCGAAATTTAACCACCCTGTAAAACTAATTGTGCGTAGTCGTGTAGGTAACTACAATTCAGTCTATCATAGTTCGATACTTTTTTAATAAATCCAAACAAAAATACTCCAGGTTAAGCCTTAGACTTAATTTTTTACATATGGTTGTTATATCAGTATTTAAGGGTTCTAGGACAATCACCCCCTGGACAATCACCCCCGGACAATAACCCCCGGACAATAACCCCACGTACAAATAACCCCCAGACAAATAACCCCCGCACAAATAACCCCCCGTGTAAAATACCCCCCAGACAATTAACCCCCCGTGCAAAAAAAAACAACGACTAACTTGAAATATCGGTAAATTATGATGGTCGTAATGTAAAGTGCTAAAAAGTTGCAAATAAAAAATTAAAGGCAGAATAACAATATAATCTTCTTCTGGTGTTATCTTTGATTGGGCGCACGCGAACTGCGAAAATATATGGCGATATCTTAATAAGAAGCAGTTCGTATGTTTATCAAAGTATGCGTAAATACGTGAAGTAAAGGAATATTGTGCGTTCAAAGGTAACACCCGAAGAAGATTGAATTGTTAATCTGCCTTAATTTCTTTTTTTTGCAACTTTATCACTTTACATTGCGGCAATTATAATCTACTGTTATTTCAAGTTAGTCGTTGTTTTTTTCTGCACGGGGGGTTAATTGTCTGGGGGTTTCTTACACGGGGAGTTATTTGTGCGGGGGTTATTTGTCCGGGGGTTATTTGTCCGGGGGGTTATTGTCCGGGGGTTATTGTCCGGGGGGTGATTGTCCAGGGGGTGATTGTCCTGTTACCGTATTTAAGACTTAAAATACAAAAACAGCTTAAAAAATGTTTGTCAGTCCATTTTGTATTATTTATAAAGATCACAGCTGTTATAAAAATAAATATATTTTTAATTGCAATTAAATTCAAATCTAAAACGTGTTCGTTACATATGAAAATATAGAATACATAAATATTTTATAACATGACTTCAAACTAACATCGAATAGGCGAAACCGAAAACAGTCATGTAGCCCCAGAACGTCTATAATTTACAGAATGTTTAAACTCGCTGGTAACGATGTTCATATCACAACAATTTTTGAAAGAATATGCTCTACATGCGGCGTATCGACGATTTCACGTGCCATAAATAGTTAACTAAATTTTGTCGACTATACGCATACCAGCATTTTCCTCGTGCATATCTTCACTCAACACCCCCGCATGAAATTTAACACCAATACCACGCAGACAATACTGGTTCGTTCGTGATATGACTGCTCGTGAAAATGAAATATGCCGCTATAATGCCTAAATCGGAACACTGTATTTCGCTACCGAACAAACAAACGTTTATCTGCATATGCCAATAGCAGACGGGTTCTTGTTTGTTCTGGATGTTCAATACATAATACTTTCTCAGAACTGTTTAATCTTCTCCATTATTTGATATGGTCTTTACATTTGATTATTAAACGGCACGTTTAGTAATTAGGAAGGATTATTAATCCTTAATTAACAGTTACAGTTTAGTTGATATTTAGTTATTACATTATTGAGGCTGTTCCAGAGATCATTGCCACTTTATCTCGTTTGTATTTAGAAATAACTCAAAAATTTCTTACATTGTATTAAATAAAGGAAATGCCAAAAAATTTTCTAGATTTTGATTTAACTAAAAAATGCGTTTTTAACTTTATTTGCAATGGCATTAACATGCAGTCAAACACAAAAGTTTTTATATGATTTTAATAAATTTGAAAAAAAAAATCGAGAAAAAGTTCAATATCTATAGGAATTTAATAGACATATTATGTGCCTAATCGAGAATTTTTAGCAATTTTTTGTTTGTTTTATCCCCAAATAAAAAAATGTAATATAATAAATGATCAAATAAAAAAATTCGTACTAGTTACCACTTGTAAAAAAATTGCTGACATGACATACCCACACAAACCATTTATTTCGAGAAAGTGTGAATAAAAGTATTAAAATTGTTACATAACTATAAAAATAAGAAGTTTACTATCCGTGTTTTATTTTTAACCCCGCAAGTGCAATTTAAAATGAGGTGAATAACGGATATTCGTTAACATCAAAATATTTTTTGTGATATTTTATGCAGCCTTGCTCTTATATTATTCTGGGTGTGGACGTATAACTCGACAAAACAAAGGAACACAAACTCTAAACACAACTTTCATTCATCTCGGACAAATAAAATTTAATTATGTTTTAACACAAACTTAGCTACTCGAAGAATTTAACAATAATAATCAAGAACGTAACCACGTTCTAACCATAGAACAAGGATAACGCTTTAACTAACTTTGGAGACCGCCAAACACGGTCGGTATCCTTCTTTTAACTTCACGTGTGTTCCGCTCGCACTGCATGACTCCTTTCGGGGAGTTGACCGCCTCTTCAGTCGTTAGAGGTACAAGGATAGTGGGTAAGGATGTGGATAGTCAAGGATTGGCAAGGATAGGAGGAAGTACTGCCACAGCATTTGTCTTAACTGTAGCGGAAACCACCTGAAACCCCTATAATGACAGTCGGCCATGGGATTCGAACCCAAGACCTCCCGATTGCAAGTTAGGTTGCTAACACAACCAGCCACCGAGTTCGGTTTCTTTTAGCAACACTGTACGTTGATCACACTTGTTGTTCGGTGGACTCTCGGCCGACTACCACTCTTGTTCATACTACCCCACTCTTCTGCAACATCGGCACATCACTATTTATGTATAATACATGTAAAAGTTGCTGTTTTTTTTTTAGTAAGCTACAATTTGTTCTCAGGACATTCATTAGTAGTATTTTTGGCAAAAATTTCATGTAGGAGACTATCCAGTGACAGACTCCTTTTTTTATAAAGTTTAATTGCAATTTTGTTTTCTATTAAAAACTAAATTAAAATCATTTTATTATATCAAAACAGAAAGAAAAATAAATCGTTCTCTCTCCAACTGCAAAAAAATTTAAACCCAGCTGAGTTCACATTTAACACTTACATAGAATTATTATATCCTGGGTACTTTTTGTAAATATCTTTGAAATCAACGCAAAGTCTGACTAGTTTAAATTTACGTGCCTTGATGTTAGTATGACAGATACTATTGAATATGTCTAAATCCGTGGTCTACATTCTTACTGAATTATACTCCGTCAAAGCCTAGCATTCAATTTAAGGTAAAATTTACACACAAGTACATAAATATCTTTTTTTACCTAAACCACAAAAATTAACGAAAAGAAATGTTGTATAGAGAATCAACTCCTTACTACTAAATCATGTTAAATCCATTTTTTTATTGATTGATGAATGAAAATCATAATAAAACAATAAAATTACTACAGTTAGTTTTAAAGTACTGTAATAAACTTAAACCTTACAAATTTATAATATACCGGTACCATCCTAATAATATTTTATTCTATGATTCGATATAAAAAGTTTACATATTTCGAATTTGATTTTAAAATTGATAGTTTTATCATTTTAATCAAAAACGTGAGTACTATATTATGGTATAAAAATGAATAACAATAATTATTATACAGAGTGTACAAAAATTAACGTTACGGACAACTTTACAAAAAAATAGTTGTACATAAAAGCAGGGGTTTGGAGCAGTCCAATTTTTTAGTTGCTCCGCTCCAGCTCCGCTCCGGCATCAAGATGCCTGCTCCAGCTCCGCTCCGCGCTCCAAACATTAATAAAATAAGTTTTTTTATTTAAAAATTTGTTTTTTAAAACAAAGCTAAAATTTTATGAGATTTGTGGAAATGGACCAAAAATTACAATATTTGACCCTAAGAAACAAGTGAAGTTAAATAAAAGAACAAATTATTGATCTTCAGAAGTTAAAAAAAGAAAAAAAAGTTCTTTAAAATTTTTCAAAATTCAAATACAAAATAATGAAAATTAATATTCAGAAAAGTTACATTTTTACTTCAAAAAAATCAAATTTAGTCTATTTCTAATTTTATTAAATACTATACCCATTAAAATAATTCATAAAAAAAAAAAATGTAATTTATAATAGTAAAGTGGAGCAGTGGAGCAATCAAAATTATTTGCTCCGGGCTCCGCTCCCGCTCCGGGCAAAAACCCATTGCTCCGCTGCTCCGCGCTCCAGCTCCGCGCTCCGCTCCAAATTCCTGCATAAAAGTTGTTTGTGGTAATTTGCTACATAACCTAAAATTATTTTCAACTATACAGTGTTTTGTTTTTAAATAGAAGAAGTGCGCTGATATCATCCAAGAAATTTTATATTTGGCACGTAGGTAACTTTTGTAAAGAAACTATTCGTGTTGTGTGTTCAGCAGAAAACAAATTTTGTTATGCTTTACATTATTTCCTGTCAGACCCAAAAACCTTTATTAAAGCTGTCCAACTTCTGTTATATCGAACAATTTAATATTTTCTGACATATCAAAAGCTTTTTAAATTTTTTTAATATGTATTTTACGCTTTAACACAGGCGGCGAGTTTCGCTTTTTTACCTATACACAGCATAATGAAAAGAAATTGTGAATACTAGAGAAAGTGCGTTAAGTGAAATAGCTTTATCATAAGAGAGTCAATTTTTTTACATTTTTACAATTTTTTAGGTTGAATATGCGGATATGCTATTGACAGGTTTAAATGTCAAAGGCAACTTTTAATCCAGTTGTTATATGTATATCAAATACATTATAAATTCTGGGAAAGTTATCCCCTTGTATCGTTGTTTCCGAGTGCTGCAACGGAAATTATCTTTATTATGAACTTTCTTAAACACGAATTGATAATATAAAAGCAGATTTTGTATAAGTGTATATTTAGAATCGATATCCACTTTGAAAACTCGTGGAGTTTCAGCTTTCAAACTGTATAAAGATGAAGCCTGCTGGGATTACTGAAAATAAAGAAAAATGTTTGAGAAAAAATAATGATCACATTTATTAAAAGTTTCTGTATATTGTTTTTTATTTTACAAATTAGGACAAACTTTAGGCTGCAAATGATATTGGTTGGTTTAACGGCAGCTGCTCTGTTATTGCCAGAGCAGGCTCATGATGGTAAGCATTTAA
This sequence comes from Elmis aenea, assembly GCA_947652605.1. Taxonomy (NCBI): domain Eukaryota; kingdom Metazoa; phylum Arthropoda; class Insecta; order Coleoptera; family Elmidae; genus Elmis; species Elmis aenea. Next base: position 20,667,346 of record OX393579.1, read on the forward strand.
CAACGAACCATCAACAGCCGTCGTTGTCATTCTCCGGCAAATCTTTAGCTAGTGCGAGTTTTAAAAAATAAAACGAACAAAATTTTAAATTTGCCTTGAACGTTCCTTTCATCGTTAATTATTTTACTTTATTAACATTCAAAAGAAGCAAACAATTCTTTAAAACTGTATGTAGCTAGATTCATTTCATACAGATTTCTTACTTTTTTTTGTAGAATTATTACAGACAAACTCTTCGCCGAAAGCCGTTTCTGCAAGCAAAAGTTCTGGCGGATCGCTGACATTATTGCTGGCTGGAGTTCCACCACGACTTCACCAGCAAACTAAGGTGCATACGGGTAATAGCAATTAGTAGCTCGGCAGCGCGAGTTTTAATGCGGTCGAGGGTGGTGAGATTTTCCGGATGGAAGAATTCCAACCACGTTTTCTTTTGGAACAGAAAAAACTGAATGCCTCGCGTAATTCACAGTAAAGAATTCTTTCATGGAGAATTAAAAAACAAGGCAGCAAAAAAGGGTAGAAGTTCACACCCGGACCCTCGAGGAGCGTCGAACTAGAAATAAACCGATTTAAAAATAAATCCTATTTTCAAATATGTCTTTATAAAAATAAGTGCAAGGCAAGTATTGAATGATAAAGAAGTATAGTTTGATAAAACCCGTCACAAAAACGAGTACACGCTATTTGTTTTCTCTAAACCCCAACACAGAAATCATTCCCGAACAATAAGTATCAATTTGAATTGAAAAGGGCGACGATTCTCTCACGTCTGGCTGATGCTTTTCCAATTGAGGCAGACGAAATATCTGAATAGTAGAGATAAAATCCTTTCGATTTCCTGCATCATGCAATTCCTTCAGGAATAACCACTTAAAGTTTTGGATGTCCTCTAGGAACTGAAGAAGATAAGCGTGCGATAAAAGAAGTCCCTTGTTTTGTTGATTGCGACTACTGATTTATTTGGGCGAAACAGTTACACAACATTTTATTACCTACACATTATTTCAGAAAATTTTATGGCTATCATTTTATTGCAGCTTATAAAAATGTTGAACTAAACGAAACAAAAGAGGCTTAAATATATAAACAAATCATAATTTAAACGCTACACTACTTTGTTTATGTAAAAATCAATAAGAGCAGATCTAGTACATTCAAATATATTGATGTAATCTTCCATTAACATCATTTATTACAAATAAGACTTAATTGTAGAGTTAAGATTTCCAACTATTCTTTGCATGGAAAGACCCGAACTACATAGACAAGATCGTTTCAAGGGTATTTTATTTTAAATAGGGGTGGCTTTTTTGTACTTAAATTAATATAACGAAGCGGTCGAAGCTAAGGCTTAATTTGGGTTGGCTTATACAAAAACCCAAAGCCGTTTCTGGCGGGGGGCGAAAGCGTGCCCCGCACGTGGGCGGCCGATTTAGAGGGCGGCCAAATGCCGCCCTTGCGGTCTTTAATGTTTCACAAGAATTGAAAATAAAATACATATTAGTTTGAAAAATAGTATGTAAAAATGATCAAGGATTAAAGATTTCAATCCCATACAATTAAAAAAAAATTGCAAAAACGCGTAAATCACTCTCCAGTTTGCTTATCCCGTAATTTCGACTTGAGAGTGAAGATTGCGTTTAAATTTATGTACTCAATCGGCGGTTGTATACCGTACAGTAGCAATGTAGATAGCAATGCAATTGGGAATAGGACAAGTGCCAAGGGCGCAAGAGATGGCGTTGAAAATCCCTCTTACACATAATGACAAATTTACAGTCATTCAAACAGTCTGCAACTAATGGGAACAATTTAATTATTGATTTCTCAGAAAATATTATTCTTAATAAAAGTTGGTGCATGGTCTAAAACTAATTATAACATGAAAAAATTTTCAATAAAAAGTCATGGAACACTAAATTATAACGATTTTTGAAATATTCGCAGGAGTAAAGTGCCCCTATTTTAGGAGATGTAAAAAAAAAAAATTATAGGAAAAAGTTATTTAGAATCTCAAAATAGGGCTAGATTTAAATTTTAAAGGACAAATTCTAATTTTTATTTTTTAAGAAATTTTAACATCCAAAAAGTCTGCGACAAATGGAAAAGCTTTTATTATCGATTTCTCAAAAAATTATATTCTTGATAAACGGTAGTGCATGGTCCAAAACTAATTTTAAATGAAAAAAAGTTTAAAAAAGTCATAGGACACTAGATTTTAGCGATTTTTGAAATATTCGGAAAAGTAAAGTGCTTACAATTTTGTAATAATTGTAATTTTGGAATTTGACCGTCAAAATTTACATCTAGCCTTATTTTAAAATTCTAAATAACTTTATTCTACTTTTTTTTTTTTGTATCTCTTACAATAAAGGCACTTTACTCTTGCAAATATTTCAAAAATCGCTAAAATCTAGTGTCCTATGAATTTTTATCAAACTTGTTTTTATCTTAAAATTAGTTTTAGACTATGCACCAACTTTAATTAAGAATAAAATTTTCTGAGAAATCAATAATAAAAAACTTTTCCATTTGTTGCAGACTTTTTGAATGTTAAAATTTCTTAAAAAATAAAATTTTGAATTTGATCTTCAAAATTTAAATCTAGGCCTATTTTGAGATTCTAAATAACTTTTTCCTATAAATTGTTTTTGTATCTCATAAAATAAGGGCACTTTGCTCTTGCAAATATTTCAAAAATCCTTAAAATCCAGTGTCCTATGACTTTTTGTTAAACTTTTTTTTATCCTAAAATTAGTTTTAGACCATGCACCAACTTTTATCATAAATAAATTTTTTTGAGAAATCAATAATAAAAATTTTTCCCATTTGTTGCAGACTTTTTGAATGACGCTGTATACATGTTGTTAAATATAATACTTGTAACGACAATAATTTGTTTTTTTATTTCAATATTTTTTGTTTACCGGGGCGGCGAAACGTACGTTAGCACGCGGGCGGCCAAGTACTCAGAAACGGCACTGCAAAAACCCTTTGGTTTTTTGATCAGCACAGGCATAAAAGCTATTGGACATTTTATTGTTTTTGCAGATCTTGTATTGGAACAGTTTAATTTTCATTCTTATAATCCAAGCAACTAAAATAACCAAAAGGGTCAATGTTATTTAAAGATAAATTAAAGTTTTAATAGTAAGCTCTTTTAAGAAACAACAAATTCCATACGGTTTGATATGTTAGTGAAGTAAAATTAAAAACAAATGAACATGAACGCATAATACGTTTAAAACGCATGTTTTTTTTAAGCCAAGACCAGTTATTGGTGCACGAGGTTTACCGTAAATTTATTGAGAATGGACAATACGGTTCATGTTTTTGTAAGATTATATTTTAAATTAATTTAAAGAAAATCCCTTGCAACTAGGGGTTCCAATTCCGGTAAAAGGTTAACCGGTTTTATCTGTCAATATAATTACCGAAATTACCGGTAAATTTTGACAACAAATACCGGTAATTTCAGTAATTTGCAACCCCTTCTCACAGTGAAATCCACGACTGTCGGGGCAGAAAAAGCCTTTTCTTCTGCAGGGGCAATATGTGCAAAAGTTTGAACAAGTCTGACAAGTAATAAGACATTTTAATTTTCAAAAAGAACTGGATCTAAATATTTAAAAAAGTGTTTTTCCGAGTCTGGTCTGTTACATTATTAATTGATTGTTTTTTTTAAATGTATTTTAAACTCATTTCGTATTTTTTATTGTTAATTATTATCTCTTTGAATGAATTTTGCTTTGTTTATTAAGAAATAATGTACATGTTTATTGGTTTTTTGTTAATGTATTAAACTTTTATTAAAACTTAATAGTTATTGTTAGCTACCACTTTGCACCTACTAAAAAAATATTGCTTGCTAAGTAGTTGTACTATCCATAGGCGTCCAAAGAAAATTTTACAGGGGGGGGAGGGGGAAGCATAGAGACAAATAATAATATACAGCGTCATTCAAAAAGTCTGCACCAAATGAAAAAAAAATCGCAAGAGTAATAAAGTGCCCTTTTTTAAAAGATACAAAAAAAAAGTAGAAAAAGTTATTTAGAAGCTAAAAATAAGGTTAGATTTAAATTTTGACGGTCAAATTCCAATTTTTATTTTTTAAGAAATTTTAACATTCAAAAGGTCTGCAAAAAATGGAAATTTTTTTATTATAGATTTCTTAGAAAACTTTATATTACCCTTGTGAGTAAATATTTTAACTAAAAATTGTTACCGTCATTTAAAATTGATGTAATAGGCCTAAAGCAAAAACAAAACTAAATTAAAATAGTAAACCTTAAACAAAACAAAACTGAATTCAATGTGTATTTAGCTTGTAGAATATTTTTTTATGTTTTTGAAGTTTGGTAATCTCGATTTATGTTGAGATTTGTTGACTTGTAAATTTATTAAGTTGAGGATTTAGTTAAATTATAGTAAATACTGAGAGAGACTAAAAATGGCTGACAACGTGGTAACCGAAAATATCGGCCCCGTTTCAGAGTGATTAGAAAGTGAGTAAGTGGCAATACTTAGTGTGGAAAGAAGGTATCCAAGTACAGTGATAGGCTGGTAATCCCTATAAGGATTCCAACCAAGGAAGGAAAATAGTACTAACAAGTAAATTTAAAAATAGAGATCCAGTGTATAGTCTAGGTTAGGAATTGATAAGAGTATTTACAACGGAAAACGAGTCCTGCCCAAAAATACGAGTCAGGCAACCAAAGATACACGGAGCGGTATATAAAGCTGCCGGAAAACAGGAAACAATACAGGATCAAAACCCCACGTTTTATTTAATAGAGAATAACACAAAGTAAGTAAATAAATAACCGTTATATTTATTTCGCCATAAGTAATAGACACCGATAAAGATCAGGCTTTTGACGGGTCGACCGGGGCCTGGTCTTTTTGCGCGGTGTGTATGTTTAAATGCTGATTATAATATAAATAACAAATAAATAAAAGTACTGAAAAGGGTAATGAACGATAGATACAAAACTGATTCGGAAAGCGAAGAAAATAAAAGGAAAAGAGAAGACGAAAGCCCAAAAGGTATTTCTAAACAGCGCAAGTTAACAAAGAGAACACCAGTAAAGACAAAACAAAAAGTAAATACAGAAGAAATGGAAGAGCTAAAAGGTATGTTCACAGAAATGATGAGCGAAATTAAACAGATTAAACAAAATCAGACGGACCAGACCAATAAAATGGAAAAAATGGAAAATAAAATGGAACAAATTTTGAAAGAAAATATAGCACTGAAAAACAATGTACAGCACCTTGAGACTAAAATCGAAAAACTCGATAAAAAAGTAGAAAAACTGGAAAGGGAGAAGAAGAAAAATAATCTGGTAATCACTGGATTTACGCCACAAGCAAAAGATAACAACGAACTAAAGTACGAACTACAAGAGTTTACAAAAGCGGTGCTAAAAATCGATACAAAAATAAAAAACGCAAAGAAAATTGGAAATAAAACGTGTTGGATGGAGATGGAAAACTGGGAAGAAAAGTTGAAGGTGCTTAAGAACAAAAGTAGTCTTAGACAAGTCAAAGAAACAAAAATATATATCAACAATGACCTTACAGAAAAAGAAAAACAAATGCAGATGCGTATAAGGGAACGCGAAAGAAGTGAACGAAACAAAGGAAATACAACCATAATCGGGTACCGAAAACTAATAATAAATGGAGAGAGATGGGAATGGGATGATGATCAAGAGGAACTAAGGAAACCCCAGCAACCATCTGCAAAAAACTGAATAAAGAAAAAGGCAAACAGATGACGACACAGGCAAAGGACAAGGGCTTACATGAGGAAAGAAACAAAATTACAAACATAGGAATATGGAATGTGAGGAGCTTAAAAGGAAAGGAAGAAGAATTAGTAGAAGAAATGATAAAACAACAAATTGAAATTCTAGGAATAACAGAAATAAAAAAGAAAGGAAGAGGTATAGTTAAAATACATAAGGGATATTGGCTACTATGGTCCGGAGTAGAAGAGAAGGAAAGAGCGAAGAGAGGGGTTGGTTTAATAGTAGCTCCTAATAGGTTGAAAGACATAGTAACAGAAAAACTCATAAACGAGAGGATATTGACAGTTGAAATAAAACTAACAGAAGATGAAATATACACAATGATAGTAACATACGGAGAAAATGAAGATGCAAATAAGGAAGAAAAAGATAAATATTTTACAAGTTTGCAGGAAGAAATAGATGCAGCTAAGGATAACATAATTATTATGGGAGATTTAAATGGAAGAGTAGGCAACCAAAAGAATAGTTAGCAAGAAATAAAGTTAACATAATAGTGAAGCTCACATTAAATATTATGTTAAATGTACTTTTATCGAACTTGTGTTTAGTTTTTATCTTAAATTGGTTTAGTAAATTAATGTAGTCTGACACCTAACGGTAGAAAGACAAATGACTAAAATAAAAAAATAAAAAATAGTAAATACTGCAAATTAACAAAACTTTCGCAGGCCGAACGTTTCCTATCCATGCATAGAGAATGAAAAGATGCTCAAAGAAAGTGTTCTAAATTTTTGTATTTTTTTTTTAAGTAACACATAGTTATAGTCTTATAGTGCAAGTAAAATAAAATAATATTTTGTTGATTTGTCCTGAATTGTACTTTTCTTTTCAAATTTTAATTCATGACGAAATTTTTCCCCAATTTAGCTAACTTCTTAGCTCTTAAGATAAGCAAGATCCCCGTTAAGTCTCGAATATTTTTAACTTAAGCAAATTATATCGCTTTGGAAACTGTATCAAATTTAATGACGCCATTCTTAACTATATTTTTCGTCAAGAGTCTTTAGACTAAGTAATAGAAAAAGCAATAATGCTTTTCTAAGCTATATTAATTCAAAAGTATGAATTTATGTAATTCTCTCCATTCACAGGGGTTACAATAATACAAAACATTATACTTATTAAGAGTTTGGTAACTTGCCTAATGAATGACTGTAATATTCCATTATATTTTGCATAATAAATTTACAACATTTGTCTGGAATAATAAGTTTTCAATTAATTTAAATTAACTTTAAGCCCTCTGTTATGTCAGTATTTCATTTAAAGCTAGACACGAATAAAAAGGTCCTGAGATGTGTCGTACTTCTACATTATTTTATCCAACATGAAATTATAAACACGAGCCAGACTAATGGTAGGGTAATAAATTTTCGAGGTAAACTTGGGACTGTCTGACAATATACGACTGTGTTCGACAGTTCCAAACTCAATTGGAAGTGCAAACAAGAAATACATTTTCATTAATCAATTAAATGTACTATGATCAACACCTCAAATTCAAAACAAGCTCCTTTTTTTTGTTGAGCGATTAAGGTATTACAAGAGTAATTAATCATGGAGTACATGTTTTGTCAAACATATTGTTAGAGATATTTTCCATTAAGTAGAGTTTGACGAAGAATATTATAGTGACTTATAACTTATAATACAACTATTAAAGCTTTTAAAGTGATTTTTTTAATCTAATAATGAATTTTGTGGATAATAGTTTATGTAATTAAGAATTCGATTCTAAATGTCATTAAAGTAGCTGGGATGATCGGAGATTGGCATTTATCTAGGTGTATTATAATATCTACTATCATATTAAAGGGTTATATTATGAAGATGACAATAACAAAAAACAAGTAATAAAAACTCAGTGAGTGTTTAAGCGCAATTTTTTCACAGACGCACAGAACAGAAATCATGAGTTTTATGAGTTTTTCCGGAATTTCCAGGAAATCCAAAATCTTTTTCTGGATTTTTTTTGTGCGTTCCCGAGATTAGACCTTCCTTAACATAATGCCGAAAACCCGAAGTCTCTAGGTGGTCTGGTTGAGGAGTAGATAGAAGTGCAAGATTGGTGCGCACAGACGCACAGAACAGAAATCATGAGTTAACAAGCGCAATTTCGCTAGAAAATTGCGCTAAAAACATAAAGCTACATTTCAAGAAACAATATTTGTAAAATAAATAAAAAATTATATTACAATATTATGTTTGTTTTCAAAAAACACTGATGCGCAAAAGTATGGAAACAGACAAATATCTAAAACTTCATTAAAGATAATACAATGAAAAGACCTAGCAGTATAAAATAAGCCAGCGCCCCTTGAAACCAAACTTCAAATGAGTTATTTTTCTATGTAGGTATCATAAAATAAAAAATATTTACAATAAATTTAGCACCCCCTTTGTCTCCCTTCTTCTGGTAATCGAAAAAAGCTGCTTTTTCGTGTTCATTTGTTTTTCTTCGCCCTGAACCATCGAAAAATTGTGAAAAAATTATGAATGAGAAGAATAACATATCTTTTTAAAAAAAAAAATATTATTTTTAAGTTTGACGAAAAATTCGAATAAAAAAAAAAATAAAGATGCGTTGTTTATTTGTTTTTTTTATAGGTAAGAGTACGGCGCTTGCATATATACAGGGTTCTCGTTTTTCGAGGGCCAAATGGGGATCTCGTAAACGGTAAGATTTATAACTTCGGTTGAACTGGGGCAAAGTTGTAAATTCAGGTGCTTAATAATTTGACGCAAACAGAACTTATCTAGCTTTTTTAGTTTTTGAGATAAAGGGGAAAAAGTAAAAAAGTTGATTTTTGTTTTTTGCCCGTAACTTTTTCATTTGATGTCGAATTTCATTTCTGTAAAAACTTTTTCATGGCCACTTTTTGCAACCACTTGTACAATATATAATAATTTTTATTTACCATATCAATTATTCTGATACTATTTGATACTGCTTAGGTACTACAAAATTGGGAATGTCGTTAAGAAAATATCGTTATTTTCACGGTACTACATATACCTAATTATTAAAACAAAAATAGGTAAATATATAAAACTAATGAAACACTGCCAGGCTAAGGTTAAATGGACTTTCAATAATAATTACTTTTTATTATGAAAAGCAAAATTGTACTCCTAAAACATCCGATCAAATAACGATATTTAGATGACGATGCTGTAGCAAAATAGCATCTCGATAACAACAGAATGCGAAAACCGTTGTTACCGTTAAAACACCGACATTATAGCCAAAATGGCTCGTTATATTCCCAATGTTTTGCAGAACAGGTCTGTAAATGACTTTGATAATACCTTTTTACAATTTTGAAACCTAATAGCGGTATTTTTAAGACTTTAGGGTGTAGTTGCTGGATGTCTGTTAAATGCTTTAGGCGTTTGACGTCGTGTGGAATTCCCTATTTAAATGAAAATTGCAAGACAGTAAAGTTAAAAGTTAAAATTTCATTACATAAAACAGGAATCATTTTCATTTATTAAAATACACAAAAGTATTTCTTCTTGATATCCTGAGCCTGTGCGAAATTAACTTTCTCTGGTGCGCGATAGCTCGACATTCCTAGTGGAATGATAGACTAATCAGTTGCCAAACGAATATACAATCTATGAATAAACACATCTATTCAAATGTTTTGATATTTGAGACAAAACACAATTTTTTTTTTTCTTAACTCGCAAATATTTTGTGTTTTTAAGACATAGCATGGTATAAACTATAAATGAAACAAGACTTTTATAAGTGATGAAAGTTTTAAAAACTGCTGGGTATAATTTTTTTTGGTCAAAGGTGCTAATGCGACAACTAAATTATAGGAGTATTAAATACTGTTGGATTTTGTAATCGCTAAATGTATAAATTTTTTAATTTAATTTGTTTTATTTTTAAGATAAATCAGTTAAACAGATATTTGGGTTTTGTTTTATAGTTAGCTAATCCACGGTATGATTTTTCATTTATGAGAAACACAAGACTAATACGGCGTGCAAATATCTATTAGGATGATTTTTCACTGATTTATACAATCAAAAATTTAAATTGGTTTCCATGTTTGTCTAGTGGCAATACCAACGGAGCTTATCTAAATTAATCGCTACCAGTACCAGTTGTCACGTATTCTGCTGTGCCTCTCGTTGTTTCAATATCTCTTAGTACAATTTAAAAACAATTTAGCTTAAAAAATTTACTTTTTTAATACAACCCATTTTTAGTTTCATAAACCGAAATACATTTTTAATATTATATTCCGAAAATATGTATGTGTGTTATAAAGGCGCAATGCCATGGTGGAATGGAGTAAATGTTTTATACATGATATAATCTCAATATGTTCTTTTTAAAATTTACGTTATTATTATTAAGATTGCCATTTTTTTGTTTCCTTGCTATCAGTGTCCAGAGGATGAGCACTAGTGGACCATATTGATGAAGTTTCAAACTACCAAATTTATTTCTGCTAAACTGTTTAATAAATTTCTTTTAAAACTAATTTAAATTTTGATAATACCGTGAAATAACGAAACTTAATGCATAATGAAAAATTCAAACAACAACATAAAGGAGGAACATACATAAAATATAAAATATACTTATGATGGCTATTTTTTGTAGAACAAATTATATTAAATACTTTAAAACAATTATACTACTATCATTAAATATATTCTTATCACAAATCTTCTAAAAACATTTTTTTAAATCGATTTTATTGTTTGACAAATTATTATCTTCGTAAACATCTTAAATACTTGAAATTAAAACGTCATGGCCATCTATAGTTGCTATTTATAAGAAGACAACTGTGCTGTATGACTCTTAAATTGCAACAAACAAAAAAATAAAAAAACATTTATATAGTGTTTTGTACGTGCAGTGGCGTTCTTAGGATTTAATCAGGAGGAGGGGTATACGATAAAATAAAGAATTTATAATTGCAGCCGGTTTAACTTAGACAAAAGAAGTAGTAGAGCTTGGGCAAATCGAGTGTTGCTTTGTTTGCTTTTTGGGAGTTCCAGAACCCCTTGCCCCTTGGGCCACTGTGTACGCTGTACGTGTATATGTTACGGTCAATCTAAATAATTGGCCATTATTTATAATGCCCGGGCTATTTAAAAAGTACCCAATGGGATGTGACAAAATGATAAATTATATAGAAAATATTACATTGCCCGGGCGTTATGAATAATGCTGGAAATCGAGTGGGCAATTTGAGAAAATTTTTATTCATAATTCTCTACATACAAAAATAAGAGGATATTATATTAAAACAAATTTTTAAATAACTAGTTCGAAATAAAATGAGGAGCAGCGATTGCGCAACACTATTTTATGGATATAGAGAGTCAGGTTAGAGGTCGGTAAAGTTATTTTTTGAAGCAGAATAACGAGGAACGCTAAAAAGAAATTAGTTCGAAATAAAATGAGGAGCAGCGATTGCGCAACACTATTTTATGGACATAGAGGGTCAGGTTAGAGGTCTGTAAAGTTTTTTTTTAAAGCAGAATAACGAGAAACGCTAAAACGAAACTAGTTCGAAATAAAATGAGGTGCAGCGTTTGCGCAACACTATTTTATGGACATAGAGGTTCAGGTTAGAGGTAGGTAAATTTTTTTTTAAAGCAGCAAAGAACTGAAAACAATCTTGAACTCGTTAAAGTGCAAAATGGTACAAGCGACAGCCACCGAAAATGGTTGCTGATTGGCCACCGAGAATCACACCATACGCACGTTGCCAAATTGCTGTCAATTAATTAAAGTAACCAGAGAAATAATAGCAGTATTTATAATGACCGGGCAATGTAATAAATTATCCTAGATTGTCGTAGACAAATACAGTATTATTAAATTGCCTGATTTCATCGGTCATTATTTATAATGACCAAGCATTATGAAAACTGCCCTGAATAATCAAATTGATCGTAACATATATACCGAGTAATTCAGTTTGAATCTCGCACCCCTGTAACTTAGTTATTTTAAGAGGTAACCCCGATAAACCTCATATTTTTGTAAATCGTAGGAAATTTTCTATGAGATGACAATAACAGTTTTTTTTACGATTAAATTCTAAAGACAACTTTTTTTCAATTGTATCCTTGCAAAATCATAGTTTTTCGTTGCAAAGTAATTCGGTGCTCCTGACGAGTATACTCGCCAAATTTTTAGGCGGCCCAAGATGCTCGAGACGAGTTAACTCACCCGAACATTACTGCATTTGAAACTTAGGCGCACTGCAGGCACAGAAAAACTAAAAGCATTTGTCGCAGAACTTTTCTTTGCATGAGTTACATATTTCTATATTTCACATATTTATTGTGTTTGGCATACTTTTCTTTAAAATTTAAGCGCTGTTTATCTGTTTTTCGACACAAAGAGATTCCGCATGCACTGATGTGCCGTAGGCTACATAAAACAAAGACGCTCCTAAGAAAATCGCCGGAAACACTCGATGTTTGCACAAGCCCCACTATACGCTCACTACAAAGTTTGACGACAGAACATTTACGAGATAAAACACAATAAAGAAAATAACAGTCGGATTGAAACAGAAACATTTCTAAGTTACGCGAAAATAAACGATTCGAAATCAGGAACAGAATCTCAACGAATTGATTTAATTTAAATCAGAAAATGGGAACGTTTTGCATATTGACGTTTCGCTGTCATCAATCATAGTTGTGTTTCTTTGCAAACAATGATATTTTAAAAATTGGCAGAAATAATTGACTATCCTTTGCATTTTAATAAAAAATCAACCATGAATCACATACGTCTAAATTGACGTATGTGATATAAAAATGTAATTCAAAACGGTTTTTAACGTTTCACTCAACTAGTTTTTTTTGCTTGCCTTTAATTAAGAAACCGCAATATTTCGTAACATATACGGGTGACAATCATCTACACGTGTTGTATGGGTAACTTTGTTATTATAAGAGTGTAATGGGTACATTCTGCTCTATTTAATTTTAAATGTTTTTAAGTTTTTTCTTAATAGTTAGTGACATTCGGGGTGCACTATCTGGGGTATTTTTAGTTGCGGGTAATATAAAGTTGGCAGTAACGAGGGAGCGAAAGAAAAAGAGCGTCGCCATGATGGTGACTGGCGGTACACACGCTCGTAGAGGTTGTTAAATACTTGCATATTATTATTATTTGCGAAATTGTGCGTCAGATATCTGATACAGAAAAGTGCCTCAATAACCATTGTATATGTGTATGAAATATTCACCTAGTGGTTAGCAGTGTGTTAAGCGAATAAGGCAACAACTAAACTAGCAATAATACGTAATAAGAGCTGGGTTGCGGCATGAAAGTGCAACGTGTGTAATTCAGTATTTTGTCAATCAAAAGGACCTGAAACAAATAGCCAGTATAACGTACAAATCGAGAGTATTAAACCAAGTGTGAAATTGCGAAATTGCTAACCGAAAACACCGAGTCAACAATACCGCGTGATCAAGGCTTGGTGTTCCTACAAGTTGAGGGCCTACGACAACTGTCACGTCCACAGGCGTAGATTTTCCTCAAACCAACCACTAGAAATAACATCTCTTCGCCGGCATCACAACAGTCATGTGCACCAACGAGCAGGGACTTAATTAAGGTTAGGTATTAGACTAAGGCGTTTTAGCGTAACACCTGTAGTTGCTCTAGAGGTTTATTATACATGTTTGTTACCTTAAATAATATTTAACGTACAGGATTATTGATAGGTTGTTTAAACTCTGTATTATTCCTTTTGCCAACATAGTGTTAGAAATAGTTTTAAATAAGATTTATAAACCTTTCGTGCTAGTTGAGTTTTTGTAATGTCTGTGCTTGTTGACTTTATTAAATACTATTCAATATTTAAATAGTTCTTGTAAAAAATTATTGCACCCGAGTTACTGCTTCGAAGAGTATGTGTGTGGGGGTGAGTAAGAAATTTTCCACACCCTGAGATTGAGCGAATTTACTCCCCCACATGGTGCATCCCGGTGAGTAACACGCCGTCCGTTAAGGATTTGTAGTAGTAACTTATAGGGAAAGGTCAATCAAAAGTTTGTACCCGTTGCAATTGGCGCCCAACAGTGACGGCTACGAGATTTCAGTATCGCTCGGACGCGACGTCACGTTCGAGTACTATTTAAATTAAGTTGGTAGATCTAAACTCAACAGGGCCGGCTTCAAAAATATTTGTGGGTTATGTATTTTGAGATGAATTAACTTAGTTCGGTAATTAAAACAATCATAGCATTTTATTATCATTTCAAAAGTTTTACTTGAATTTAAATCATTAATTCGATGAAGTCGGATTAAATAAAATAATTAAATAAGTAAAATAAAATAAAAAAATTGTTTATGAAATTGAGATCAGGTAAACAAATACCGGTAACAATGAGCGAGCATGAGTTGGCTGACGAAACAGAACAAAGTACAATACGAGATTTTAATAGGCAAGCAGTGTGCTCAACACCAATAGCCAATACTGAAGAAGAGAAAGGGGTGCAACATTTGCTTTTGCAAATGATGACACATTTAAAGCAAGATATAAAACAAGGTCAGTTGGAAGTACGGCAAGCTCAAACAAACCTAGAGGATAAATTTACCCAGGTATTAGAGCAAATAGAGGACAGAATAGATGTGCGAGTTCACAAAGCTTATGCGATAATTGAAAATGATCTAGAACAAAGGGTAAAACCAATAATAAAAGAAATAGAAGACATGCGGGCGGAAACTAAAAAAGTAAAAGATAACGTCAGTGGGATCGAGAAAAATCTCCAAAAATATGTTAAAGAAAACAGAACGATTAGGGAATCTGGTGTACATAGTAGCATATTAGATACTACAGCAATGGCTCTTAGTAAAATCAAAGAAAGAAAGTTGCCGAGTTTTAATGGAGAAAGTAGGGCAATGCATCCCATGTCTTTCATTCAAGAAATGACTAATCTTTTTGAAGATTCTAGCTTGTCTGAATCAAGCAAGTTAAAAGCCGTTTTCGACTGTTTACAATCTGATGTAAAAATATGGGCAGAATTACATTATAAAGATTGGTATTCTTTTGAAAATTTTAAAGAACATTTTTTGAGAAAATTTTGGTCCAGGGAGGTACAAAACAAAATCAGGGTGGATGTATTTAGAACCAGAATTTATGATAAGTCTAAAGGGAGTATGGTACATCACTGTTGGTACTGGATCCAAAAGACAATGCATTTAAAACCAGAAGTTCCGGAAGATAGTTTGGTGCAAGCGATAGCAGCACACTACTCATCTGAAGTAGAATTATGGATATTGGGAACAGGTATATCCACATTAGATGAGTTAGTAGAAATGTTAGAGAAATATGAGAGGGTTAGCCTGCGTTCCAGGAGGCCACCCATCCCTAACAACAACTCAGCTACAAGAGAGGTGAGAGCAACTCGAACATACAGAGGTGGTATGAGACACAATCATACTAGACGACAAGTATTGTCAGAGGACAGAATTGGGTCAGTCCAAGAAGACAATACAAGGTCGGGAAACGAAGAGAGCCTGGACTGAAAGCTCCAGCAGCTTGGGCAGAGAAGAGGGGAGCGACTACGAAATGTACATATAAGCCAACTTTAGAAGAGCAATTAGCAGAAAAATTGCAAAGTATTACTATGGTACGACAAATATGCGGTACTAAAAAATTAGACGTAACTACGGATGACGACGAAAACGAAGTACCAATGATTAAAGTTAAGATAAATCAAATGTCTGAAAATGCGTTGATAGACACTGGTAGTTCGATTTCCGTAATATCATCCGAGTTATTTGATAAAATTAACCTTGAGTCACCAAGTGACAAACCGCCAATATTACCTATAAAAGGACTATTTATACGAGGTGTCACTGGAAAAATAAATAAAGTAAGTCAACAAACTAACTTAAAAGTGTCTCTTGACCAAAATGAAGTAGAAGTAAAGTTCTTTATAGTAAAAAGCTTGTCGTTTCCAATGATAATCGGGATGGATTGGCTTAGAGAACATGAAGCCACCATAAACCTGAAGAAACGCGTGTTAAGGTGGAAATTCGATGAAAAAGAGTTTAGCATCAAACTAAACGAAAAACTAGACACATTATGCATTGCCACTTTGGGACTTAGAGTGCAAGAGCAATCGAAAAATATTGAGGGCCAAGAGTTAGCGAACCTTTTAGAAGAAAACGCCGATGTGTTTTCAGAAAGGCCAAGTGTCAGTAAAAATTCCCAATGCAAATTACGATTGAGAGATTCTAATACATTCAGACAAAAATCGTATCCAATACCAATATCAAAAAGAAAAGCCGTAGATACAGAGATTCAACGCATGCTGGAATGGGGGATAATTGAGTCTTCTACTTCCGAATTTACAAACCCCATTGTAATAGTGTCCAAAAAGAATGGATCCGTTAGGATATGTTTAGATGCGAGGCGTCTGAACAAGGTTTTAATCCCAGACTGTGAGTGTCCACCGCCTATGGAAGATATGCTACAAAAGTTTCATGGAGCCAGATACTTTAGCTCAATGGATCTCACCAGTGGTTATTGGCAAATTGCTCTACATGAAGATTCTCGGAAATATACAGCGTTCTTAGTGAATGGTAAGAGTTACCAATTCAAAGTTTTACCTTTTGGTCTTAACGTGTCAATATCAATTTTTAAAAAACATTTGGAAAATGTTTTGGGTACTGAAGTATTAGACTTTGCAACCGTATATGTAGACGACATACTGATAGCTTCAACCACATTGGAAGAACACTGCAATCAATTACAGAGAGTATTTAATAAATTACGAGAAGGAGGTATGGTAATTAACAAAGAGAAATCGGAGTTTAACAAAAACGAGATTAAGTTTCTTGGGCATATCATATCCAAAGAAGGTATAGGAGTAAACAAAGACAAGATACAAGGGATTTTGGATTATCCAAGACCACAGAATAAAAAACAGTTGCAGTCATTTTTGGGACTATGTAATTTTTATAGAAAGTTTGTCAAAGACCATTCCCAAAGAGTAGGCCAATTGACTGAACTTACAAAAAATGGAATAAGTTGGAATTGGGGACAAAAAGAACAAGATGTGTTCGACCAAATTAAAGATAGCTTTATCAAAACGAATATATTGAATCATCCGGAATTCGATAAACCGTTTTACTTGGCTACGGATGCTTCAACGGCAGCACTAGGAGCGCACTTATATCAGATAAATGACGAGGGCGAAATTCGAAGTATCGCGTTCGCTAGTAGAATTTTGAACAAACCAGAACGCAACTACACCACTACAGAATTGGAATTGTTGGCTGTAGTTTTTGGTTTAAAGAAATTCAGAGTTTTCTTACTAGGGTACAAAGTAATAGTACAGTCTGATCACAAAGCATTGTCGTTCTTGCTACGAGCCAAGTTGCTCAGTGGAAGATTAAGTAGGTGGTGTATGTACATCCAGGAATATAATATTGAAATAAGTTACATTAAAGGTAGCCTGAACGTAGTCGCCGATGCTCTATCAAGATCAACTGCGCTAGATCAAAAGGTAGTCACCATAGGTAGAATAAAAATGGAACCCTCTCCACTCACAGCTAACTTAACAGATTTTGGGCGTTGCCAGCAAGAAGATAAATCGTTAATGAGCATCTTTACTGAATTAAATGAAGAAACATCAGAAAAAGGGAAAATGCTACGCGAAGAATACTGTATTCACGAAGGAGTGTTGTTTAAAAAATCCAACCGTAGTGAAGATTGGTGGGTCGTAAGAGTTCCCAAACACTTAATATGCGATTTCATTTTAGATTGCCACATACAACAAGGACATGGTGGTACACAGAAATGTCTAGATGTTTTACGAGAAATTTGTTATTTTCCTAGCATGGAGAAAAGAATTAAACAAACCATTCGTACATGCGAGTTGTGTCAGAAAAGTAAAATTATTAATAGGGCACAAGAAGGTTATATGAAAAATGTGATAGCTGAACAACCATTTCAATTGGTCTCAGTCGATCTATTTGGACCTTTGCCTAAAGGCAGGGGCGGTGTTCAGACGATTTTCGTAGTAATGGATGTTTTCTCCAAATACATTAAGTTGTATCCGGTCAAAAAGGCAACAGCAAAAATGGTCACCAATAAAATGACCATGGACTATGTCGAAAAAATGGGAAAACCTGTAGCTGTTTTGTCAGATCATGGGCCACAGTTTACAAGTAAAGTATGGGTCAATACACTAGAAAACCTTGGCATTGAAGTCAAGTATTCGTCTGTTTATCACCCCCAATCAAACCCTGTCGAGCGCGTTATGCGCGAACTTGGGAGAATGTTCCGTGCATACTGCTATGACCAACACACGAAATGGGCCGAATACGTTAGTTTGATAGAACAATGGATTAATTGTTCTAGCCATGATTCAACAGGTTTTACTCCACATGAATTAATCTACGACGAGAAGCCTGTCAGATTAATTGAGAAACTAATAGAGTTTCCACCCAGGACTGATCGTCCCAGAGGTGTCAAAATTGAAATGGCTAGAGATAGATTTCTTTCTCGTGCACAACGAAGAAAGAAAAGACATGATGAACAAATTAATCCGGTGAAGTACAAGGTGGGTGATATGGTGTTAGTGAAAACCCATTTCCAATCGTCGGCATTTGACAGAGAAATTAAGAAATTTTTCCTACTGTATGAAGGTCCATATAGAGTTGTAGCCGAAGCAGGACAAAATGCATACGTAGTAAAACATACAAGGCATGAAGATAAAATAGAAACTCATAATGTAAACAATCTAAGACCGTTCTATAAGCAAGATATTCGTAGGAAAGAAGAAGATAGCGACGAGGAAAGTTACCGGGTTGTTACGACTGTAGCTCAAGTTCATAAGACAGGGATAGGATAGCATATTTTGATGCGTTTTCTTATTTTTTTTCTCGTCGTATCTAAGTATCATAAATTGTTTTTTTGGAAAGACTTTAAGTTGTTCAAATTGTTTTAGAAAATTGTTACAATTAAAGTGGGGGATAACTGTAATGGGTACATTCTGCTCTATTTAATTTTAAATGTTTTTAAGTTTTTTCTTAATAGTTAGTGACATTCGGGGTGCACTATCTGGGGTATTTTTAGTTGCGGGTAATATAAAGTTGGCAGTAACGAGGGAGCGAAAGAAAAAGAGCGTCGCCATGATGGTGACTGGCGGTACACACGCTCGTAGAGGTTGTTAAATACTTGCATATTATTATTATTTGCGAAATTGTGCGTCAGATATCTGATACAGAAAAGTGCCTCAATAACCATTGTATATGTGTATGAAATATTCACCTAGTGGTTAGCAGTGTGTTAAGCGAATAAGGCAACAACTAAACTAGCAATAATACGTAATAAGAGCTGGGTTGCGGCATGAAAGTGCAACGTGTGTAATTCAGTATTTTGTCAATCAAAAGGACCTGAAACAAATAGCCAGTATAACGTACAAATCGAGAGTATTAAACCAAGTGTGAAATTGCGAAATTGCTAACCGAAAACACCGAGTCAACAATACCGCGTGATCAAGGCTTGGTGTTCCTACAAGTTGAGGGCCTACGACAACTGTCACGTCCACAGGCGTAGATTTTCCTCAAACCAACCACTAGAAATAACATCTCTTCGCCGGCATCACAACAGTCATGTGCACCAACGAGCAGGGACTTAATTAAGGTTAGGTATTAGACTAAGGCGTTTTAGCGTAACACCTGTAGTTGCTCTAGAGGTTTATTATACATGTTTGTTACCTTAAATAATATTTAACGTACAGGATTATTGATAGGTTGTTTAAACTCTGTATTATTCCTTTTGCCAACATAGTGTTAGAAATAGTTTTAAATAAGATTTATAAACCTTTCGTGCTAGTTGAGTTTTTGTAATGTCTGTGCTTGTTGACTTTATTAAATACTATTCAATATTTAAATAGTTCTTGTAAAAAATTATTGCACCCGAGTTACTGCTTCGAAGAGTATGTGTGTGGGGGTGAGTAAGAAATTTTCCACACCCTGAGATTGAGCGAATTTACTCCCCCACATGGTGCATCCCGGTGAGTAACACGCCGTCCGTTAAGGATTTGTAGTAGTAACTTATAGGGAAAGGTCAATCAAAAGTTTGTACCCGTTGCAAGAGTTACATGGTCGGTTAAATTAACAAAGTTGGGCAGAATTTTAAGACGAATTTAATGACATTTAACTTACACCTTTACCGTTTTTAAATATTTTGAAAAAACTAAAAACACGATTTTTTTAACGGTAAATTCCGTAGCTACCTACATTAAAATCGAAATGTGAAATGATTCCTAAAGATATAATTAAGAAGAATAAGAAAAAAAAATCTAAAAAGTCATGACACACTTGATTTTTGAGATATAAACCAAACTTGACTTTTTTTAAATGGCAGCCATTGTTGGGTATAGGTAAATTTTTAGAAAAACCTATTTAAATCAATAAGATCTCATACAAATAAAATTTAAGGCTTATTTGATTGGTCAGATAATTCGTCAGAAGGTGAATGTTTTTCCGTACATTCATTTAATCAGTGAAAATTTGCTAGAAGGATTAAGCGACGATTTAAAAGACATTAATATTCATAACTTTTTTCTGGTGGAACTCTATTGTAAAAAAAAAAACATTATATTATGATTAAAAGAGAAATGGACGAAAATGGCGACTTAAAAATTTTCTATTGTAGAAAAAGTAAGGAAATAATTATTAGTCTAATGGAAGACATCGCATCTGTTTTGCGAAATATATTAAATTACCTCCGCTTATATACCGCAAAGGAACAAAACGAATCATTTATTTAATTAAATATGCGATAACATTTATTTTTTATTATTTTTAAATTTAAATATTGTAAAATTAAATAAAAACATATTTTTCAACCATTTCTTAAAATAAACTAGTATTTCATTGAACACCTTGAGAAAAAGTTTGTTTCAACCAGGGCTCGAAACCGAAAAAAATTTTGGTTAACGGTTAACCGAAATCGAGAACTTTATTTTTATAACGGTTTTTGTTGAAAAACCGGTTTTATTCGTAAAAAACCGGTTTAGAAAAAACCGGTTAAATTAACCGGTTTTTTAAATTATTTAGATCACGAATGCAAAGTATGAAAGGATATTATTTATTTATAATTTTATAATAAATGTACAATCAAGAGTTGTATTTTTCATCGTAATTTTTATTAAAAAAAAGACGTTAAAAAAAAACGGTTTTTTATTATTTTGGTTAAAGGTTACCGTTTTTTTTTGCCTTTAAAAATAACGGTTTCGGTTTTGGTTAAAAATCACTTTTTCTGACAAAAAATAACGGTAACCGGTTTAAAAAACCGGTTTCATGCCCTGGTTTCAACCGACCCCAAACTTTGTAACATCGGTTTTTGTTACTAAAGCGCTGTTTACATCCTCAATTTGGTTTTCTATCTAATAAGATACATCAATAAGTGCCATCTTTTTTTCTTTTAAAGAATATCTACTAAAAAGTTCTGTTAAAAACAATTTTTTTTGTTTCAACGTGCCCCACCTTACCAATGGCGTACGCAAGGGGGGAATTAGAGGAATAAATTTCCCCCGAAAGTTTAAAAAGACCCAAAATTATAATTACCGCATTTTTCACCGCTTTTCCATACATATAAAATATATGTATTATGTTTGTATATTTTACTCATAAATGCTATTTTTGGGTACGTTTGACCTTGAAAATTTAAAAAAAATGCCTATGGCGCTGTTACCCGGGGAGCTACTGCCCCCTTAGACCCCCCGCAGCTCTTTTACGACTTTGTGTCTAGCCCCCATAGATTATTTTCTAATTGCACCATTACCATGCCCTGTTCGAAATTAGTCAGTATTATTGCAAATTAAAAAAATACCGTTCCTGAAACTTTTTTCTGCGTACGCCACTGCGTCTTACCTTACTTTTTTCCATTGTGAATACCAACAGCTTCAAAGAGCAATTTTCCCGATATCAAATCAATTCTTTTTGAAATTTGGGTACAAGGCGTAAAAATATTCCGAGAAAAGGCGAGAAAGAAATCGCCCCCAAAAACTGCGTATCTCATACATTTCAGATAGTTTACGCCTCTTACGTATGTATATTGTGTGACGTGCGCTTATGCAGCGTCGTTATTTACTTAAAGGTTTTGTTGCTTTTGAAAGAAATTGCTTAACCCTTTTAATTTTAAAACCTCTGGCGGCGATGTGGCTCGTGTCGTCGAATGCTCTGGAGGACTCCTTCACGTCGTTTAGCGTAGTGCACCAGGTCTAGAGTAGCTGTAAGGTAGTGAGGTGGGCGAAATTAAACAACATTTACTTTGTGATCGGTGTTGGAGTTTTACCGTAGATTCGTAAGTATGTGTGTGGATGCGTATGTATGAAATTACGTGTGATTGTGTGTGCAATCGAAT
The DNA here is from genome assembly GCA_947652605.1 of Elmis aenea. Taxonomy (NCBI): domain Eukaryota; kingdom Metazoa; phylum Arthropoda; class Insecta; order Coleoptera; family Elmidae; genus Elmis; species Elmis aenea. Next base: position 20,689,559 of record OX393579.1, read on the forward strand.
GTTGGTGTCTATATGAAATTATGTGTTTTATGTGTACAATTAAATGTTGGTGTAGGTGTAAATATTGTGTTTGTGTATGCGTGTATCTGTTTAAACTCCAACTAGGTCTGTCGAATAGCGAAAGCTCGCCCATCAGACCTCTTTGTTGGAGTTGGTAGGAAGACTTTATGGGGTCGATCGATAAGCGATAATTCGCCCGCAGACCCCGCTCTAAAGTCCATAAAATAATTGAGCCGTGTGCTCTCGTAGTGAAAACTCGCCCAAACTGCACGTGCAATGGCCCAAAGGGTTACAAGATAACAGGAGCTTCAGAATCTAGCGAAAACTCGCCGCAGAAGCTGGCTCTGTATATCAGGTGGAATGTGTATGATTGTGTCGTGTGGTTCTGTGTTGAACCCCTTTATTTTGACATACACATCTTTTTATACATGTTTTTGGAAGCGTGGGGTGAAAAATAGCTAAACTACGCCTATTAGTCGCTCTGAACTAATTACAATCCTAGTATTGAATAAAAAAGGCGTAAAACAAAGTTTAGTCGTTTGTTAATTCGTTATTTAGTTGTGTGCACAGAGAGGGGGTGCAATCCGAATGTTTTAGTTTGTTACTGACTGTGCCCCTCCAAAACTAGATTATCTAAACAAAACTGATTCCTGTTTTCACTCCACCAAAATTCCTAAATAAAGTTGTACACGCTAAAATATGTTAAACTGCATTCAAGTTACATCAAATAATAATAAAATTACATCTATGCTAATATTTTACAAGAATAAACATTGTCATTAAAAACGATACAAATTACATACACTGAAAGAGGTCATGGTCCTTTTAATAAACTAACAGGTGTTCCCTTAGGAATGTTCATTGAGTTTGTGGTTCACATACAATATTTCAATCATCAAGTCATTCCATACTTTCTTTAGCCGACCTTGCATACCATCGGTCCAAGTACCGATAATTTACGATGTCATTTACTATTAGTCAGGCCATATGCCCACGAAACAACCCCAAACACCCTGACCTTATTTTTGAGTGTATTATTTACGTATTTAATAACGTAACCCTTCCATGGCTAAGCTAATGTTTTTTAAGAAATAGTTGATAAGAAACAGACTAAACAAACTTAAGTTTAAAAATATTCTTTAATTTTAAAATTCCCACGATAGTTTTGGAAGCCAGAACAATTATTGAAGGTGCATAACTTGAAAATATTGATTTTATTTAAAATTATTTATATTACTAATGCAGCCGTCACAATTGACACACATATATTGACATTAGAATAAACGTTAAGTAGTAGTTTTTAAGAAGTAATTGTGCTTTTCCAACCCAGTTTAAAACGCACATAAGATACAAATTATTGAAAAAGTCATAATGAGGCTACTATAATTGCTCATAAGACAACAGTTTCCCTATAAATCCACCAAATGTAGTCATTGCTACTCTACGATGTTTCCCACGTATGAGGATCGTCGTGGACGGAAACCGCATTTTGTTATAAAATATTTTTTATAGCGTGGGACGCATGTTTTATAGCTAATTCTTCATAAAACCGAGAGACTTGTGGCTCATAAACCCCAAAGTAAGAAGAAAACGATCACCGTAGAAGTTAAAGCAATCGCATCAATTATTCGTGAACCCGTGAAACGGCAACAAAAGTTCAATTCCAAGCTCACTATTAGTTTCGGTTTCTAATTTTCACAGCCCATTGTGATTATGTTTGCTTTTTCCGTACTCAAGTAACAAGTTATTGTTTGTGTGCTACCGTCTTTTATTGGCTTTAAGTTTCGGTTGCATCATGTTTTCAGAGTTTAGAGTTTGTTAAATTTTAAAGTACGTTACATCGAGGATCTTGAAAACATAACTTTTCTGTTAGTGTGTTTTGAATAAAACAGTAAGGAGTAGCACTTTTACTATATCAAAGAGAAAATATGCTAAAAATTTAATACATACATTCATAAACTTTGGGAGAATGTTTAACTTCGAGCCAATTCGAATTCTTTTTGTGGATTCGTTACAATTTTTAACATTGCTACATAAAGAATTAGATTTATAGAAACGTTAAAATTTTAAAAATGTGCTCAAAGAATGGAAAAATAAATTAAAAAATTATCCAAATAAGAAAACAAAATTTTATGATCGTTCTATAAGATTTTTATGGTTTCCCTCATTAATTAAAATTAAACCAACAGGTAAGGTTACTATTTAAAAAATTTCCATCAATATCTGTTGCTTGATTCTAAAAAACCTTTTGTTCTAAAGCACATGCATTCTAAATTATAAAGGGCGTCCAAAAAATCTTTACCACACTGATGATTTCCTTCGTATTTTAAAATAACACTAAAAATCTCAAAAATTATTAAACTGATTAAAAAGCTGCATACATAAAAATATATTCAAAAGTCTTATGTAGATACATGAAAAATATGTTATTTAACTTTTATTGTAGATACATGTGTACTAGTATGATTTAAAGTCAAAGTCAGATATTATCATAAATTTTCTTATCTTTGCATTCATCTAATCAGCATTTTAATACTTTTATTAATATACAGTGTGACCCATTTTAAAGCGGATCGCCCCAATAAAAAGTTTATTTATGGTCCGATTTTCATGAACTTTTTTTTTAACAATAAAGCATCAAAAACTGTACTATAGCATCCTATTTTAAATTCATATTACACTCACAAACCTACTATGATTTTTTTTTCGTTGTCAAAGTTGACAAAATTTGTTTAGCGATTTTTTGAATCTAATATCTGACTACACCACTGGATTCGGGATGCCCTTAAAAACAAAATGAATTTTTTTAGCTTCCTTGACTTTTGAGATTTTGATTAAGCTTATATTCATTTAAATTAGCTTTTTAAAAATATATAGTTTTATACAGGGTGAATAAAACGTGTTTTTTTGTCATATTAATAATGTGTCATTTCTCCGTTATTGTTGTAAATATCGAAAATATTTATCAAGATTATTTTTAGATATTTTTATGTTTAAAATGATTATACCAAAACAAATTTGTTTAAGCTTGTTGTTAAAAAGTTATGACACAAAATAACATTTTTTTAAATGGGATCGATAGTTGGCTATGATCTATTTATATTTCTTATTTTTTTCTCATTCCAAATATATAAGGGTCAATGTATTTATTTTTAATAATACGCAAGTTATGAAGGTTTTTTAGTTTTTTTTTCTAAGAAAATCATAGTAGGCTGTGAAAACAAAAAAAAAACAAGGTGTAAAACCTTATAAAACTCATATGGTACAAGGTACCAAGGTTTTTAAATTTGTTGTTGAGATAAACATCAAAAATTTTTGAACTTAAGATAAACAGCAATATACTACATTACTGCTGATTCCGACTATGTTGTTGTTATCTTATGTTCAAATATTTACAATGTTCATCTCAACAACAAATTAGAAAACCTTGGTAACTTGTACCACATGAGTTTTATAAGGTTTTACACCCTGTTTTTTTTTGTTTTCACAGCCTACTATGATTTTCTTAGAAAAAAAAACTAAAAAACCTTCATAACTTGCGTATTATTAAAAATAAATACATTGACCCTTATATATTTGGAATGAGAAAAAAATAAGAAATATATATATTTGGTATAATCATTTTAAAAACATAAAAATATCTAAAAATAATCTTGTTAAATATTTTCGATATTTACAACAATAACGGAGATATGACACATTATTAATATGATAAAAAAAAACTTTTTCTTTAATAACTCGAAAACCGGAAATGATAGAATATTTTTGAAAACGGTTCTGAGTTTGTCTCAAAAATCTGCACATTTTTGGTAATTTAACCGTTTCTCCATCTTAAATATTAACCGAGATACCCATGCAATCCCATCGAATTTGTACCACCCTGTATATGTAATGCAAAAAATAAGGCTAATTTTGTGATAATTTTACTATCAAAGTTTGTCATGATTTCGTAAACAAGTGATGTATGCAACTAATATACAAGTAAACGTGATATCCAAATAAATTTTTAAACTTGTAAGCAAATCCGTGTGTTCTTTTGCATATTATAACTATTTATTGTGGTATTGTTAACATCTTTAAATTTTAACACTTTGAAAAGCTTAATGTGTTAGAATTTTCATTGTAAGTGATAAAAACGTAGCGGCTGTTGCAGATATTACTTGAAAATAACGTTTAGTTGTTTTTTAATTGCGAACATCGCTTGTTTACGAAATCGACAAACTTTTACAGCACATATACATTAAAAAACTATATATTTTGTAAAGCTAAAAAAACGCTCTGTTATACAAAGTCATAGCCAACAATATTTTTATAGTGGGACGGAGCGCCAACTTGTTGCCCGATGAGTTTGTTCCTCATTTTCACAGGAACTGTAGTGACTTATGCCACACACTGTATAAGTTATGTTTTATTCAAATTTGAACCAACTCAAAATAAAAAATATCAGATACAGTTTTAATAATTATTAATATTAATTCTGCTAAAGAACTTTTAAGATTTCCCTGGCTAAAATCATAACTTGATTCCACTAGTTGGCAACTGCAATTTGTATACACATCTGTTAAGAGAGGGTTGAGGCTGAATAATGCAATATGTGAGTTAAATAAGCTCAAATGCAGTACGAGATTAGAGATTACATAACCTCACGCATTGAACAAACCTCAGCTTGCAATTTATAATCTAGCTTCGTATTAAGCGACTAATTAAAAATCGGTTGGTATTAAAACGTTAGTACATTTTTGTTTATCAATGGCAGAAGTGCAATCATTATGAAATGTTGTAGTCGTAATTATCTGTCATAAATTCGATTTTCATTTTGTTAAAACGTGTGCGTATCACTTGCAATATGTAACTTTTAATGGAAAATAATAAAATAAAATGTGCATTTAATTGTAGAGTATACTAGTAAATCTTCGGTAATGAATATGCAAGTGTAAATTTGTGTAGCAGGTGTTGCAGTTCGCCATGTGTGAATGACAAATTTAAAAAACGGTTTTGCTTGCAGTCAGAAAGAAATTAGCATATGAAATGTTATTTTTTATATTTTAAAAACCGTTTTTTTTTGTTGTGGAACAAAAAATAATTACGCATGGAAATTAACAAATGCAAAAATTTCTAAGTTCATTTCAGTGTTGGTTATTTAAACAAAAGTTACAAAAAAGCTTAAATTAGAATCAGGCTAAATCACAAGTTCCAATAATCTATAGAGTATATAATATAGGTACATGTTGTGTTTCAGATTTTCGCGGTTACTATTATTTTGAATTTTGTCTTCGGAGTATATCTGCTGGAAGTCTCTGACCATCATCCCGTTTATTGATATTGTTGGATCTCTTTTCTATTTCAATAGCCTCCCGGATGATCCTTGACGAGAAATGTTCTACATTGGCCAGTATTTTGGCCTCATCAAAGTTAATTTTGTGACCAGTGGAGGTAATATGTTGATAGAGGGCCGATGTGGTGTCTTTGTTCCTGACTGAATTTTTATGTTCTTGGACTCGTACGCCTACGCGTCTATTGGTCTGTCCAATATAAGATTTTTGACAAATCGCACATGGTATCTGATAGACCCCTTGGTTTTCCAGTAATATCTTACACTTAGGACTCTTTAGGACATTTTGAATTTTACGATTAGCTGTAAAGATGGTTTTGATATTATGGTGTTGGAGCAACTTACTAATTTTATCGGACGTTCCTTTAACATATGGTAAATGGGCTAAGCCAATGGGAGGTGTTTCTGCCTCAGTGGTTTTCTTTGTTGTAATCCGTTTTAAAGATCGTGTGATTGCTTTATTTTTGTATCCGTTTTGAAGCAGAGCTGATCTTAAGGTTTTTAGTTCTTCGTCAATGTGGTTAATGTCGCTTAGTCTTTTGGAACGTGTAGTTAATGTGTTAATTACAGACTGTAGTTGTGCCGGGTGATGATGAGAAGCAGCACTGAGATATCGATTTGTATGGGTCGGCTTTCGATATACTGTGTGTCCAAGCGAGTTATCTTCATTTTTCATTACTAAGACGTCAAGAAACGGTAGTTGACCTCCATGTTCTACTTCCATAGTAAATTGTATTCGGTTGTGGAGGCTATTGAGGTGATCCAGAAATTTATTAAGTTGTTCTTTGCCATGTGTCCATATTACGAAAGTGTCGTCAATGTATCTTATCCATAATTGTGGTTTAAATGGGGCGGAGTGTATTGCTCGTGTCTCTAGATCTTTCATATTTATGTTCCATTAAAAAAAAGACTTATTGATGTTTAGCTTAAAGGACCAAACAAAACAAATACCCTGTGTATTATGTTAAAAATTTATTCAGCCACTAACCATAATAATAAGGGTATTAATAAAATACCAAATAAGTATTAATATATTGTTAAAACTTTTCCATCAATGTGTAAAAAAAAACATAAATTACTTAAAAAATGGTTAATTTAGGTACAAAAAACTTCATAGATTTTTAATCCTCATAATACCATGAGGTCACTGGAGACTCGACAAGCTCTTTGGAGCTGTATATTTTTGAACTGCTCCTCTCTAAAATTCCAAAAAAAAATTGACTACACGCAAAACAATACATTTTATGTTTTGACTCATGGTCAGTACAATATTTGTAGCATGTATCGTTTTTCAAAAATAAGTTACACGTAATACCACTGGGGTCACCTGTGACCTCCGATACTTGCATTGAGTTTAGAACGTTGTTTTGCTTAATTGGTCTGCTGATATCAGCAGAAGTTTATAAATATCATTAGATATTAATTTATGGAATGTTGAAGATGTCCGTCCTTTATTTAACAAAAGAACAGGTTCACTGCAATTTGTCAATGCCTGCGTTTTCATAATGCTAAAGCAAGAATAAAAAATTGAGACCCAGATAAACTGGCACCGATTTAAACACTTTTTGAATTATGGCTACCTCCTCTCCAAGACGCGTACATTCCACATGCGAACATAACGGTTGACAAACAAACAGCTGCAAAGTTTCCGAGGTAGGTGTCCCTTCAAACATTACATACTATCAAAACCAGGATATTTTCGATTTCTCAGAAAATTTTCTTCTTGGTGTACGGCCTAAAACTAATTTTTACTATTCACATATTTTTGTTCCAGTAAGTTTTATATTTTTTTGCCTCAGGTTAGAAGTCAAATTTTGCAAATTTTGCAGCGTACTACTTAAAATATTATCGCGTGCCACCCATGTTAGGTTAGGTTAGGTTAGGTTAGGTTAGGTTAGGTTAGGTTAGGTCAGGTCAGGTCAGGTTAGGTTAGGTGGCCCGTATGCTAGGTTTGCCGACCCCTGTCCGAAAATGACTGCAACGGTTCGCGAACAGCTAAAATTGTATGCAATATATTTTGCATATCAGGTGCTTGTAACTTCTTTTGCATTTATCGTATCATAAACTTTTTTGACTTTTACGACCACATTTCGTATTGATATAATGAAATATACAATATGAGAGTTAAATACATTATTTTATTCTATTTATGAACAGTACGACTGTTTATGAAATCATGCAATTTAGTCCTTATGAAATCGGGTTTTTATTTCTTATTATAAGCTAAAAGTTCAGTGTCTATCTATCTTCTGGATTTTAATGTTTTACTACGTTAATGTGGTTAAGTTTGTGCTCGAACAGCCACAGTTCTTGACCAATCGAATTAACATTTTACTAGCAAAAGACCGCAATTGGCTCACTGTCCCACTCGTGCCTCGCCAAAGCATGTCTATTAAAATAATTAAGTAACTTAATATTCCGGAAATGGCGTCCCTTAAATTTAACGGATTATAAAAGTTGAGATATTTAGGTCATTATAAAAATACTTGCCTGTTTTGGAATGTAATATATTACCTTTAAATTGTGGAAGCGCATTTTTTGTCGTAAAAATACAATTACAATTCCAATTTATTATGATACTTTCGTCCACCAAATTGATGTTTTTTTAAGAAACTTTAAATGATTTGTTCAATAATTCACATTGTAATTATTACTTTTTAAATCAACCCGCTACCTTATATTAAAATAATTTCTTCAAAAGTATGTATGTATCGTAATATGCTTATAGTTTGTTTCAAACAAACAAAAAATTCTTATGTATCATTAAATAAGTAATTCTCGAGTAAACGTGTTTACATTACGAGTATTATATTAAAAGAGAATCACTGAAATAATTCGACTATTATAATTATTAAACATAAAACCTGTTAGCAATCAAAAACTACTATTATTTCTTGTTAGCCTTAGAGTTTCCGATTCCTGCTAAAAACTTTAAAAAAAAAGGAAGTTCTATTATCATAAAGGTAATTTTAAGTATAAAATGTAAAGATCTTTTTCTTAAGGTATTTTTACTCATTGGCTTTCGTTTTGTTTAATCTAAAATTGCATCGTGCAGTTTTCCTTCATTTTATAAAGTTTGCTTAGTTTCCTGTTTAAAGATAACAGATAATGCACGTAATAATCGACATACATGAGGAAAACACACGACCGCGCATAAATTAGCATACTGTCATTTTCCAAAATTGTGCATGCAAAAATAACTTTTTAGTAATTATTCTAAGCGGGGATAAGTGTAATAAAATTTTTAAAATGAATAATGTTTATACCGGGTGTAAATGAAGTGTGATACACCGCCTTTTTTCTTCTTTATATTAAATTTTAGATAAATGAAATTTAAAACATATAATATGTGCAAAAAACCTGGTTTTTCAGCAAATACACACCATTTCACTTCCGGTTTCGCCGGAACTGACCCCAACTTTGTTATTTTAAATTGAACACCTTGTATATTTTTACATTTTTGGAAAGACGAAGTGATTTTGAATACAACTACACTATTTTGGTTAATTTTTATAACCTCAAATAATTTTGGAAACAAAATAGAATTTTTTATTAAGTGTGCCGTGACCTGTATAAATTAAGTTTGATTATGTCAACAACTGCCCAAAAAATTTTTGTACATTATAATTGACATGTAGGTTACTTTAATCGGCTTTGAAGATTCCGGAATCGGTTTTTTGACAAAAAGTCTTTTTTTTTTTTATGGAACTATGGCGTTACACAAGCGGTTATTTATATGGAGCATCTTTTAACAAATCGATCGATACCAATAACTTGTATTTTTATTAAGAGTCCGCTTCAAAAACTTTAAATTATTGTAAAGATTTATTAAGAGATCCTGTTAATCGCAGTACACTGTGCACAACTGCAACAAAACAAATCATTGAAAACAAAAACAAAGGTGCTACGAAAGATCGCTGGGAAACAAACAAATGCTTGTTTACGTGTTTGTATGTCATTGCGGTGGTAAAAAATGATTGCAGTCATTAAATTAAACTGAATAATAAATTAAATTTTGGTTCAAAAATGATTTGAAGTTATAAAAATTAACCAAAATAGTGCAGTTGTATCCAAAATCGTTTCCTCTTTCCAAAATTGTAAAAATATACAATGTTTAAAATAACAAAGTTGCGGTCATTTCCGGCGAAACCGGAAGTGAAGCAATTGTGTGCATGTACTTAAAAAATCCGGTTTTTTGCACATAACATATGTCTACAATTGCATTAACCTAAAATCAAAACTAAAGAAAAAGAAGGGGGTGTACCACACGCCGTTTACACCCGGTATAGTTGTTAATTATGCCTTTTTTGAACAATATTTTGCAATGTAGTAAGACATGTTCATCGTTTGGTATCCCATTTCGAGAACTACGAAGTTGTTTCATTTGCAGTGCTATTACATTACTCAATTTTAGCGGGTGCCGACCAAATCTCAACAGCCAACTTCCCGGAGGCTAACTATCCGACGGCCAACTACCCGACAGACAAACTTCTCGACAGTTCAACTTCCCAAAAAGAAATCATATGCTTCTGTAATCAAAAAAGGTATAACAAAAGTTTTTTTTTGTGTATTGGATGCAGCTGTCATATGTTATGAATAAAATTTAGTTTTAAAATTTCTTTGGTTCAAACAATACATTCTATTGTTTCGGACAGTTGTTCTTTCGGGAAGTTGGACTGTTCGAAAATAAGTGTGTCGGTATGTTGGCCGTCGAGAAGTTAACGGTTGGGAAGTTGACCGTCAGGAAGTTAGCTGTCGGGAATATGACCCACCCTTTTTTTTAGCAAATATAATTCTCTATAGAAGAATGAAATACACAATACATCATTGGTATAATTTAAGATAAATGTAAACAATCAAAAAAAAAATGCATTGTCATGAAAAACAAATCAAGCTGACGTGTAAGAAAACTTTAATAGCGTCCAAGCACCAAATCTATTTTTAAAAGTTTTATAGTAACACAGTAATTTTATAATAATCATGTTTACCACCAACTAAAAAAAGTAATAGTATTCAGTAGTTTTTTAAGCAAAAAAAATATTGTTATTTCTTAAAAATAACCATAACATTTTTCGTCCTATACATAAAAATATAACTAAACTGGATGATAAACAACATCTACATTTTTAGTGCTTTAATAATTACACATTCTTATAACTTTAAAACAACGCAAAAAAATTACAGAGAAATAAATAAATAATAATTTTCGGTTGCCATTATTTTTGATATGAAGCGGCAATTTGAATATCGAATGACTTCAAACAATGAAAGATTCAATAAAGGTTGTAAACTTTTATATTTAAATTAAAAAATCTTGAGCGGTATCTTTACAAGCCTTATAAATCTTATTTCCTTTATGTTGATGAAACTATGGTATTTTAAACTCATTAAACTCGGTTTCAAACAATTTATGCAACTGATAAATATTGTAAAGTTTAATAAAGGTGACATTTGAAAACTTTCGCAACATACTACACAACTTCTGACCAAAATAAAAATGTTAAACATTTGCTTCATTTTTACTCAAAAACTTTTGGATGTTTACATCGAAAAATCAGGGCTCGATAAAATTATGTTTCACACGCAATTTTACTTCTATTTTTAATTTTACATTCCATTTACAAGAAGATCGTCCTGTTAACAGTCCTGAGAAAAATTAGGCGATCTTCTGAAATTTATAAAGGAGCAACTGACTATTTTGCACAAAGTTAAATCAATTACAAAAATAAGTAATTTTTGTATTTTAATTAGTAATATGTTTCTTTTTATGACCAAGAAATATGTAATATATTCTCAAATAAACATCCGTGCAACCAGCAACAATAGAATTGCCACTTATTATGTCATAGTGTCCATTTTTATTTTCATTTTGCTCAGAAACGTTGCCTCAACTACAAATATTGTTATCCCAAGAGAAATCTCGAAAAATTACCACCAAAGTTTGTCTTTAAGATTACATACAAGATTCTCAACAACAACGTACAAAACTAAGCGTTTTGTTGCCAAAAATTTCGAAAGCATTTTCCGTCTCAAAATTAGTTTTTTTAACTACAGTTTCGTTCGAATCTAGCCTTAAATAAACACACAAAACAGCGCACCGCTCCTCTATAATTTTAGCTCTGCGCCAGTTGAGACTTTCGCTGTTGATATAAAAGTTTTTGAGTCTACAAAAAATAACAGAGAAGTCGGTTAAACCCTGTTCAGCAATAGATTGTAATTACTTTAATTAGTAACTGAAATTCCAGTTATTACGTGTTATTACTATGCTAAAAGTTACGCTTATTGAAAATTTTGAGCGAACGTTTTCATACATTTGCAGAATTCTGTTGACCTACAGCAAACTAATATGAGACTGTGTACATGAAAGCAGAATTAAATTTAAGTGGATGAATTTAGTTGATGTTCTAATGTTAATTAAAGTAGGCATAATGAAATACAAAATAAAACGAATGAGTATTTTTCACTAATTTTAAACTTTTTTCGTTTCATGATAATAGTTGTTGAAACGGTTAAATTTATAGATGTTTTGTACTGTTAAAATATTTTTAAAAACAACAATTTGGAATAGGGGAAGATGGAGTATATATACTGGGACATGGTATATAGTGGGACAACAGAGATTTTGGCCATCTGTTACCCCGTACTTGAAGTTTGTTTACATCAAAATAGCGGTTAAGCAGTCCCATTATATCCTGTCTACAGTATGTGTCGTAAACAATGTCATAGTGACTTGCACATGTGAGGCATGTTTGGTAACTGCGCATTGTTTTTTTGTGGTTATTCAGTTTATGTGCTAAAACTTTTTTATTTATTTAACAACAATTAGAAAATTTGGCGTAGGTGTACCTTACAGTATATTAAATGTATGTACAATGTTAAAACATAGAATAATCATACAAGTTTTTCATTAAATCGTTGCTTTTAAAAATTGATCACATGGTGCATTGTGGGACAATGATGATAATCAGGTAAATTTTCTGAAAAGACTTCCGACTTTAGATTTTCTTTCTCTAAAAACAGAGATAAAGACTGTGTTGAAAAAGAAAATATTCTGTGTGCGACTACGTTTGGGGGCACTGAAAAAACAAAGAAACATTTTCAATTTTAGTTTGATTTTTCAAAGTACAATGTCTAAATGCCCATGAAAAGTGAAAGTTTTTAAAATTAAAAATTAAAATTAAGCTTTTTTTTAATTACTTATGCTTTATTTCATATATATTTTTTGCTGTTCCACAATGTACCACGGGGTGGTTTATGTGGGGACAAGTGGTGTATAGTGGGACAGTCCCTCTATTTGTGTACCTTTATTTTTTTTTAATATTTTTTTGTATATGCAATGATAAACTAAAGCAATATGAATATCTCATATCAATTTGAGGTATGCAAATTAAGCCGTTCAAAAGTTACGCATAATTTAAAAAAAGTGTCCCAGTATATACCACCTTCCCCTAATAAATAAATCCTTAATAATTTAAAACTTTATCGGTCGTTTCTACTAGCATGTAGCCAAACATTCCTACAAGAGAATAGAAGGCTGAAATTTAATTTAGTAAATAATTGCAAACATTAACACTTATGTCATCTATCGTATTCCAATCTTCGTGATTTTGTGTCAATGATATTAATTTTTTCTATTAATTTTACTCCCCGTACACTCAGCAAGTTCATGTTTTTCCAGTTACAACCAGGGTTGCCACATATCCAGCTTTAGGAAGGGTAGTCCTGTCTTTGAAATATGAAAACGGCTTCCTACTTCTCACCCTAGCCAGACCTATAATTGTTCGGCTTTTCGCCATTACGATTAAATCTCAAAAAAATGTTGCTTAAAACTAAATTTTTACGTTTACATGTAGGTATAATATTATAATAAAACCTCTTAAGAGGGGCATAAAAGGAACAAAAATATTCTTTTGCGCATAAAAATACGCCTGTTAATTAAATTTTTGTAAGAATTACCTGTTCTTTTTTTGTTTGTTTAATGTAGAACATAGTTTTGTTAAAATATTTAATTTAGAATATGAAAATATAATTTTTATTTAAAATATTATTAGAAAAAATGGTTAACCTTTTGTTTTTGTTCTGACTGTCCCCTTTTTAACTTTTAATTTTGACCACCCTAGTTACCACGTTACCAGGAACCAGGTTACCACAACACGAAACCATTTATTTTATTATTTTCGCGGAGGTGCTCCCCTTTCGGGTTTCTGTACTACGACCTACTGGTCTATTGTACCCTCTGGTGATAGCCCCTTAAAGGTGTCTTGTGTTTTTGAAAAGCTCCAGGATTTTCTTTAAGGGTGTTTTTCTTAACTCTTCTCGGTTGGCTTTTTCCATCCTTAAAAGTATACGCTGATATTGTGTGAATCCTTCACACTGGCATATTACGTGAAAAGGAGTTTCTTCTTCTTCACCACATCCTCTGCATATATCGGTCTCTGGCAAAAATATGATAGCGACATATTTTTTTGTTTTTAGCATCCTTTGAGGTCGCCAGAAAATGCTACTTAAAAATAACAAGTTTTTCGGTTGAATTGGCCATGAAACGGTCTGAAATAAAATTAAAACTATCTTATTTACTGATGCGCGCATTCTTAGCCAGTAAAATGTTGCAAAGTTTTTGAAAATACGTCCAATAGTTCCTGAGAAAAAGGCGAAAAACTAGATTCTTATAAATGCAGTTTTATTTTCGGATTTCGTTTTTGTCTTCTATCCGACATTTTTCTTTTTGGTTTCTAAGCGTAGCCAAAGGGTAGCCGTATCTGGCGATGTGTAAATTGATACACTTTCTTTTGTTAATTGTTTTTTTTAGCTGGATTTGTAAGTATTTTTCTTTCACCACTTCTTTTTTGAGCCTTGCAGCTCGATCTGTCAGCTTTTGAATTTTCTCGAAATGTTTATTTCAATAGCAATATTGTTTTGCAAAGTGAGCCAACTTTAACTAGGTACCGACATGCACTTTTTGTTTTATGGATATATTTAGAGCGAAAGAAAATTGGTGTCTCATGACAGTGTTGTCAAACAAGACCATAAAATTTTCTTTAGATTAAAAAAATAAGCATGGTAATATGTACACCAGGGTTGAGCAGATTTAAATCAATTGATTTAAATCACGATTTAAATCATGATTTAAATCAAGTGATTTTTTTTTTTAAATCATTGATTTAAATCAAGTGATTTTTTTTTTAAATTATCAATTTAAATCACAGATTATGTGAGTACAATATAATATTAATTTATAATAAAACAAAATTGTATTACTATTAGTAATTAAATACACGAAATGGTGAATAAACCATATCAATTTGCTCTTGTAAAGTAATATTCATTGTGGAAATGCAATAATTCAAAATATAAATGACAAGTTTTTGACGTTAGCGTAGTGAACAGTCTATTGCTTCAATAACGATTTGAAAAAAAATGTCGAATATCTCGAAAAGTATGAGTTTTGGGTATAGGACATACTTAACAAAATATGAAGCTCTTTTAAAGACGAATTCGATGACATAAAAAAAGGGGTTTGCATTTGAAAAAATCGAGTTACGAGCTTTTGAAAATCATGGAAGTTGCCACCTATTTATAAACACCCCTGTATGTGTGATTCAAATTTTTTCATATCGAGCGAACAGAGAAATTTTTTCTGCATGTCCATACCAAATTAAAACTTTGTATTTCAAAATAACTTCAGGAGAATTTTTTAAATAAAGACTTAAAACCTTGAATAATTTAGAAAATATTTTTTTTTTACAACGCCGTATAAAAACCTGTAGTACTTTATATTGATGCAAAGCTGAAATTAAGGCGGTCAAAAATATTAAATAAAAAATTGGGTGTTGTATTTGAAATATAAAAGTTGCTATTAGTTCCAGAAAGGTGTCTCACCCTGTATATTTGAAAATATTTTTATTGTGTTGTTTAGAAAAAACTGTATAAAATAGCATATGAATCAACTTCATATCTCAAGCCGTTTAGCCACAATCGACCGATCCCGCACTAATGACTCACCCTGTATATAATTAATTAAACATCACCATTTAGCACTGCTTTTTTCAAAATTCTTAATCATTATATTTAAGTTTTCATTTTGACAAAAATTTACCATTGAATTAAATATATTGATTATTAAATATATTAGCACAAAACAGAAATAGCATGTGAATATGTCACTAAATTCGATAATATGGTACATTTGATTTAAATCAAAAAAATCTGATTTAAATCAAAAAAATCTGATTTAAATCAAATAAATCGATTTTTTTGATTTTTTTAAAAAAATCATGATTTTTATCCACCCTGATGTAAATAAACACTAGGGAAGTGTTACGTGGTTACATAAATTGGTCTGCTTTGAACACCAGGTATACAGTGCTGCGCAAAAGTATGGAAACCGACAAAGATGTAGAATACTATTAGGTATCTGACCGTTATCGTTAAAACTATTGAGGTTGCAAATTGCAATACGAGTACGATTTTTAAGAGAAATCCAAAAATATACAGGGCGTTTTATTAAAATTTTAAAGTTTGAGTCCGTTTCCGGTTGAACCGGAAGTCGTATCACAAAGTCAATATTTTCATCGAATCCGGAACGTATGATAACGGTCAGTTACCAAATTTTATTGTAATATCTGCAATAATATTCTAGATATTTGTCTTTTTCCATACTTTTGCGCAGCACGGTATAATATAGTAACGTTTGTTCAATTTGTAAGAGTATGTTTATTTACATCTATTCTGAATTTGCATATTTATTTCAAATATTTGCGTTGCATAGATTAGTCGCTGACGTCATTTGTTCAAACAAACTTGTTCTTATTCACTGTCGCGATCTTAATAGGTTTTCTTCAGTATTTAACCCGTGAACATAGACACTTAGCTGTGGCAGAGTAATGCGCGATAAACATCAATTTCAAGCAACCAAAAAGATTTAAACAACCTAAAGCACTAAATCTATATTTTAATAGTGGGAAACTAAAACGTGGTTTTAATAGATGTAGCTAATATGTTTTTATTTCGAGTTAGGGTATATTACGTGCTGAGTTGTTTTAGTTATCCTAAAAACATACTAAGACAACAGTTTTTGCCCTGATATAGATTTTCTGCTGAGTTTGATTATGAAACGTTTATTTGTACATCAACGGTTAATAAACGTTCGGTTGATTGAAGATACAAATTTACAGTTGTTTTAATTGTAAATATATTTTCATAGTTTTATTAAAAGTGGTCTAAATTTTTCTGGCCTTTAAATTTTTAAATTTGTTATAATATAAAATTCAATGAATTGGAGTTTTGAAACAAATCGTCCTATTGACATGCAAAATAATTCAAATTAAAATATCAATCTTATTTGTAAATGTGATTGTTTTTATTTATAACGTAATTTTTACAGATCATTTTACATTAGCCTAAAGTTGTTTCTTGTATATTAATACTTCTTCTTTTATTATTATGTTTAAAAATTGCTACATAAATAGCGTATGTTGTGATTTTTAATCTTGTTTATGTTATTATAGTATGAATAAAAATAAAATTAACCTAACCTGACCTGACCTGACCTAACCCAACACACATTTACAAACAAAATTTGTGATATGCTCGTATGCGGCGAAAAATTGTGGCGGCGAAGAATGTTTCGGACACGATAAATTTGATAGTTTTTTGCATATTACGTTTAATTGAAAAGTTGTAAAATTTACAAATTGGACAATGTTTTCTCCAAAGTAGGCAATTTCTTTGTATTAATATTAAAAAACAGTACCTACTTTTGTTATATCAGTCTATTAATGTAAACAATATAATTGAATTTTAAAAGCATGAAATAAAAGGTCTAGAATAAAAAGTTGCTGATATGAAGATTTAAGAAAGTTTCAAAGACAATATTAATAAATAAAAAGTTGAAGCCAAAAACCGAAAAAAAAACATATTTAACTTATTATTAAAACAGTTACTTGCAGCCTGTTTTGATATCGTTAATTAGCATGAAATTTAGTAACATTGCCAAACGTGGATCAATAG
This sequence comes from Elmis aenea, assembly GCA_947652605.1. NCBI lineage: Eukaryota > Metazoa > Arthropoda > Insecta > Coleoptera > Elmidae > Elmis > Elmis aenea. Next base: position 20,706,900 of record OX393579.1, read on the forward strand.
CCTATCTCCAGTAAAAAAGTAAGATTGCATTAGTCTCCATGGAATTTAAATCACTCTACTTATATACAAATATTTTATAAATTTAAAAGACAATGCACTTTTCTTTGTTATGTTTCAAGATAATGTAGCAACAAGATTTTATACTTAGTCTAAATCATATATTTCCTGGGATACAAAATTGAAATACGTTTTCAGTGCGTGTTCAAACAAAATACATACTGGGCTACCTTCCTTGGTGTGCTCTATCTGTAAGAAGTTATAGATTGCCCGTTATACCAAATCCGACGAAAATTCGCGTTTGTGTTTTTATTAACCTAAAGGGAAATCTTGGTAACAAAAAATTATATTGAACTACGTATACAATACATATCGAGCAGATCTAAAAGATTTAAAGCAATTTTTGTTTAAAATTTAAAAAGGCTTATTTATTCAAATTTTATTTTTGTCCTTGTGCTTCGTTGCGTTTAAAAGAGATAAGCAAATGCAAATAGTTAAAAAAAACAACACAACAAAATTTTATCAAAATTTCATGCGTTGATGCTCATATTCAACCATTAATTCCACTTATGACTACTCCAGAATGATTTATTTGGACAATTACATTCAAAATAATTCCAGTTTTCAAAACATCCGCAATTAATACAAGTTTAACAGCAAAAATGAACCCTATAGAATCCCTGGCAAATTTAGTGCAGTATATGAGTTGGAAACAAGCGAGTCAGCGTTTGAAACTGCAGAAACTAGTAAAGGTATTATTCAGCGCAATCTATTACCTATCAGAAAGAATAACACAACCATAAATACACGTCATACTAGCCTTGCTAGAATTCGTTATGGTTAAATGAACATTTATACCGTAGAATTGCTATTTGTGTGTATTAAGTAAAACTGGAAATTGAATTTTTCCGTTTCAAATATTTTTAAAGAAATTGTGTTTGAAATATATATCTGTTTGTAACGGATCACGTTTTAGTAAATAAAATGAAGAAAAATGTAATACTTTAATACCTTTAGTAAATATTTATAAAGCATTGACTTAAATTTAAATATTTACTACCTTAAGGGCCGTTATTATAAACGACGAATAAGTAGTTTACTCGTGGAGTAAAATTTACTTCCGGAATAAATAGCTATTTTGAGTATTATAAACGTCAGTTAAATTTACTCGCCAAGTAAATCCCCGAAGTTAACTAACCTCTGATAAACCAGGGGATAAATTTTAACTGTCAAATAAACATAACTCTACTTTTTCATGTCAACTGCTTAGTAAATGTGACATAATAATAATTATAAAAGGTAAGTAATAAATAATTATTAGAATATCGCATATGGGTCAATCTAAACAGATGAATCTTCCTTAGGTGTAAGCACATTTTGCTGTGGTTACCATTGTTGCTATTGAGATTATGATTATTATTAACAAAGGTAACCAAAGTAAAATTTGTTTACACCTAAGGAAGATTCATCTGTTTAGATTGACCCATATGTACCTACACACGATTTATGAATTTATGAGGTTGTGTTTGTTTATTTATCACTTAAATTAGTTATTTCACGGTTAACTATTTATTCGGCAATTTTCGTTTATAATAGCGGGAATACATTAACTCGCCAAGTAAATTTATTTGAAGGTTAGCTATTCGACTATTTAACTGACGTTTATAATAACGGCCCTTAAAGGTTTAATCAATTCGTGTTGGTAAATATTTGAACTTGATGATGAAATTTTAAAGAACTAAATTATACATGTTTTTTTTAATGAACATCTAAATACAATAATTAAATACTTATACGTATAAATAAAATGAAAAAAATAATTTATGGTGTAGCTTACTGCTAAACAATAAAACACTTTGAATTATTTGTGACTTAAGCAACATGGCTAAAAATATTTGTGTGAAAGTTGTGGCAAACTATTGAATAATTTAATAAATATTATCCAAAATATAATCTTAATCGCAATTTTTTTGTCCAAAAACACTGGATGGCCAAAAAGTTAAGGGAGAATTTTCTTAAACTTAAAATGAAATCTAAAAATACGTTTCATTTTTTTCCAAAGATTCTAAAACAAAAACGATTTTTTCGGTAAGGCAGAACAGGTTGATATAAAACGAAAAAAAGGTGGAATGTCAAAATTCCATGAATAAATCAATTAATATTTATAATTAATTAATGATAATCCCGATACATACGTAGTACTATAAATTAAATTTTTTATTTTTAAACTGAAAATTATACTAAATAAAATCTTTTTTTATTCATTTATCGCTTGTATCAGGCGTAATGTGCATTTTTTTTTTTAAATAACGAATTACCGCCACTTAAACAGTTCTATAATATGCAACTTTTGCTAATTTAAGCGAATATCTATCTCTTATATTAAATAAAATCTCCACAGTGACATGAATTAAGTGGTACCTATTCCAACTATAGAACTATATTTTAAGATTTTTTACGTTCACAGAAAATTAAATTCGAATAGTACAGTAAAATCTCTATTTATCGTTCCTCAAATAAGTAATCGTTTTTCCGTATGTATCGTTTGTTTCATAACGTCCCAAATAAAATTGCATATAAAACAAACCAAAATTAGACCGCATTAATCGTTTTATTGCATTATTCGTTTTACCGCATTATTCCTTCAGTATGACGCAGAGTTCTATTTTACTAGATCGATCGTTTTTGCAAAATAATAGAACCATATTGCATAGTAAAATGTACGTGTTACGAGTTATTACGGTTGCCGTCGACTTTGTCCTTGAAAGTGGAATCTGAATCTTCAAATCGGCATCACATTTAATAAATGCCGACAAAACGGCGTTCTCGTTAGCAGTGGCCTAGTGAACGCGGTGAACGCTTAGGTTTTAATAGCACATACGCACGCACACTTGTGTATTTACATACATAAGCAAAAAAATGTTTGATAATAAACATTTAAGTATGTTAACATTTTTTCCATATGTTCCCACTTTTTTTATTTTACCGCATTCATCGTTTTGTATAAATTTAATGAATTTTTAAAATTAAGGACAATATACGGTGCTATTTTTGTACAAGTTATTTGCTTTAGTAAATTGTTGCTTTATATACATTAAATTTATCTAATTTTAGAATACTATCACATCTTACTAATTTTTATTCGGCCGGCCTAAAGATATGACAAATTAATTAGATATGAAATGTCCTTGAAAAGTTTAGAGAAGAATTATTATTAAAAGAAAATATTAGTTTAAGATATAAATATTAAAAGAAAATATAACAGGATATATTGGACCTTTTTAAATTTATCCACTACAGTATTAACATTTTTTAAACGAATTGCATTTTAAATTAAAAGAACACTTTCAATATTTAAACGGAGTGGAAAACTGCATATTTTGGATTTGTTACAAGTAGAGGCTGGCTAACAGAAATACGGAATTAAGGAAATCTGAGGCGCCAGTTCGCCTACTTTGTAGTTTCGACCGTATATGTATCGACTTAGAGAAAGTGTTTGCACACCAGTTTCGTGTTTATTGAGGGCCCACTCCAAGGAAGCTTGGGATAATTACACAGAGTATGATTAAATAGGCTTACAAGAAAAATACAACATTATATCCAAACTTGCTATAGCTTGCCTTAGACTTTTGTTATTATTAAATTATCAAAATTTTAACTTGCGTCAAGATCTTAAAGATACTTAATTGTAGTTGTAGGGTAAAGTATCTTATGATGCAAAAATAGTAACTGATTTTGTATTACATTTTATGAAAGGTTTACAGTGATGGGTTAACCTAGAACTGCAAACAACCAATTATAATTGAAAGTCAATAATCAGATAACTTATAACGCAAATACTATTGTTGATACAAATAGATTGTATCATAAGGTAAGTGATAGACAACAGACTGGAGTAGATGGAAATTTGTTCTATAAGTTAGATAATCTAGAATATTATTAATCTTAACAGACGAAGGGCCTATGCCTACGTACTACATCAATATAAAATCATCAAAAGCAGATGATATGTTGGGACTAAAAATCAATTCAAGAAAAACATAAACAAAAATAAACATGGAGTAGTTCATGTTAATAAAGGTGAAAAATTGAAGAGAGCAAGTACAATTATCTCTAGTTCTGAATAAATGTCACAATGATATTTTGAAAAAATTTAAATACATGTAGAGGTGTTCAAAACACATAATATACATAACCTACTGGTTAAAACAAAAGAAAGAGGTCCTGTAAAAATTACTTAAAATATGACATTAGTAATTTTAAAAAGATTCTTAAATTCCAAAATAACACAAAAATTAGGATATCGTCAAATGACTACTAACGAAGAAGGTAAGTTGCATTATTTTTACAGGGTGTATCAAGATCTATTATATTACCCCTACAAATCGCATGAGGTCGTCGAGGTTAAGTATAATCTACATGGGGATCTCCATGATTGTAAGAACTACTGTGTCAGTTAAATTAAAGCAAAGTTGTATATTTTGGTGTGCAGTAACAGTAAGTATCTGAAATTAAATTTGGAATAACTTATCTCAACCGCTAGGTATTTAAGACAAATTATTTTTGTCTTTTTTTGTTATTGTCATTTTTTTAATTACAACGGCATTAACTTGCATTTTATTACTTCTCCAAAAGCAAAACAAAAAAAATGTTCTTTAACATTTGGATTTGATGAATTTTCATAACTTTCGTTGTTTTTTAACTGAAAATTGTAAAAGCGTGCATATAAAATAAAAGTTAGTATCTAATCGATAAATAACAATAAAACAAAATTGATTCTACTTTTAAAAAAGTGTTCTGATATGTAATTTCAAAGACAGGACACAATTCAATTTTTAGGGGATGCTCAAAAAAATTGAATCAAAAATTAAGATTTTTAAATGAATATTTAACGATCGGCAAATGATATGTAAGTATATTATGTTACGCCGAATTAGTAAACTTGCCGAATTTGTGAAATAAGCAATACTATACCTAGTACGTGAAATCGGCACTTGCCTAATTCGTGAAATGGGTAAGGCATAAAAAAAATTGTTACCAAGCTTTAATTTGACACTCATTACTTGGTCACTAATAGAGGATCATGATTTAGTTAAAGGTTGGTAAAATTTTCTTTTAGTAGTATTACTTATTTCACGAACCGATCAAACCTTGTGCATATTCTACGAATTAGGCAAAAATTGCCTATTTCACTATATGGGCAAGTTTTCTATTTCGATTCGACACAATTACAATGGTATAAAACCAATGTTTTATCTACAGGGTTGCGCAGAATATGGAAACAGACAAATATCTTGAATACTGTTGCACACATAACAATGAAATTTTGTATCTGAGCGTTACGGTATTTTTCGGATTCGATAAAAATATTAAGGTTGCAATGCGACTTCCGGTACAACCGGAAACGGACTCAAACTTTGAAATTTTACACCCTGTATACTTTTATTAATATTTACTAAACATTTGAGGTTGTATGGGTCTAAAGTCAACCGTTTTCGTAAAATTTACATTTTTATGAAAATTTTGATCGATAGAGCACTATTTAAAAAGGCAGTATAATTTCGTTTAAAAATTAGGTTGACAATATATAATATATTAAATAACACTTCGCGCTAGCTGCATTTTCAAAATATTATACAGGGTGTTTTTTACACTAAGTCAAACCTGTGAAACTTTAAACATCGATAACTCAATTTTCTTAAATACAACACACTATTTGTTTTTACATACTTATAGAAAATTTGATTATCTTTCAAAAACATTAACCATGTTTTATACCTAAAGCAGTAAAGTGAAAATACATTTTCAGCATCAAAAGATAAGGTTCAGGAAAAATGTTGGATTATATGTACGAGACGTTAACTACAAATATCTGTCTTAATAATGAATCATGGTTCCAAAACTTGCCTACTAAAGGCGCTATGAAAAATAAAATCATTTTTCACCTGAAATGAAGTGTTTTGGTGAAACATTTTATTACGTCCTAACACATTTACTCGCTAAACGTCGTAAGAAGAATGTAATTTTTAGATAAATACGCTAATAAATTCAATAAGCTTTTCATTTTATCGGTACTTCATTAACGTAATTGTGTTTTGTTCAAAATTAATTTTAAATCATAAATCAGTATAACATGATTTGGATCAGGGACTGAGAACGGAACGAAAACGAAAACGTTAAACGAAATTAACCGAAATTTTTTTAAGAACGAAAACGAAACCGAAAACGAAATAATGATTTTTCGTTCAAGAACGAAAACGAAATAAATATTTTCCAAAACCGGTTTTAACCGGTTTTGTCGCTATTTAAATTTTATTTGTTAAACATAAACGAGAATTTACCTTCTGTGCTGGGGAGACTCCACGAGGCAGTAAAAAATCTCACTTGAACTAAGTGAGCTTCACTTTTCTCCATATATTTACATGAATATGTATTAACAACTTTATTGTTTATACCTACTTGCAATTTCCAGTAACACAGTTAACGGTACAGATATTCTCTATTTCTAATTTGCTTTTTTAAATCATCAATATAGAAAATACACTTTGATTGGATATAATTATATTATCAGTGTATGTTTTATTTGCATTTAGACATAATAATAGTAAAATTTATTCTTACTTCGAAAAGGACTAATGTAATAGAAGATTTATTGGAAGATGTGTTACTATAGTAAGATTGAACGGAATGTGAAAATGTATATTGTATGGTATATACAAAATTTAAAGTTAAGGTATATTTCAAGTTAATATAAGTTTTTTTTTTAAATATCGTTTTTATTTATAACATTTAGTAAATTATCCACTTGAATTAATTCTTTTACTCTTTTTAAATAATTACAGCAGGATCTAATTTAATTCAAATGCATAGATTTTTAGTACTAAAACAAATTTAAATCAGCACTTGCTATATTTTTATATTTTTAGATAAAGATCGTGTCTAATTTAACCTAATCACGTTGTGTTAATGTGTTTAACGATTTGGTAAATTTAATATGGCGACGGTTCGCCAGTCTAAAATATGCTGTCCGTGAGCATCAAACCCGATCGTCATCGTTTATATTTTAGTTGAGAGTTGAGACGCAAATATTGTTATCGTATTTATAGAGGGTTTTGGTGACTGGAAAAAAAAATTAAAGTCCTCGATTTTTTGACGACAAAAAAAAATTGTAAAACCGGTTTTAACCGTTATTATTTCGGTTCACGAAAACGAAAAAGGAATTTTTTCGGTTAGAACGAAAAGAACGAAAACGATATATTTCGTTTTCGTTCCGAACAGAAACGAACGGAATTTTTTTCGTTTTTAGTCCCTGATTTGGATCACAAAATTTTAAATCGAACACTCACAGAATTATCAGTGATACGTTGGGATGAGTTTTTTGTTGTAATTTGTGTTGGAATATATTTCAGGAAGTAGCTTGGAGGCGTGTTTTCACGGAAGAGTGTCATCAATGTGCAGGAGATCATAAAACTGGAACTTTTTACGCGTTCCCGGGCGCGTGCAAGCAACCGCTGTATAATGTCAAACGAATTTACCGCTATCTTATACTGTAATATCGTACCTGCGCTATTTAGCAATATATTGAATTGGCCTAGCTTCTATAGATAAAAAAAATCAATTTTTATTTTGGTAGTAGCTTTTTTATGTATAATATAATTTAGCAAATACATTGATTATACAACATTTGCTCCCATTTTTCTCGTAGGTGTCCTTTAGGTAAGAGATAAGCTTTTTTTTATAAAGTCCTCGTGGGGTGAAAAAAAATTGGGTCGTTAGTGTAACACCGTTGTTAAAGGGTAAGTTACAACATTTTGTGCTGATTAATAATTCAAAGACAAATTCGAAATATAACAAACGTTATACCTACATACATATTATGTGAAAACTGGGAATAATAACAAATCAGATTTTAGAAAATTGTCTTTTGACTTTTTCATCGTACATTTCCAAAATAGGTAAAAAAAAATAAAGCAGGGCTCGAAACCGAAAAAAAATTTGGCTAACGGTTAACCGAAATCGCGAACTTTAATTTTATATCGGTTTTTCTTTAAAAACCGTTCTTTTACGGTTTTTGTCTAAACACCGGTTTTTTACGGTTTTTGTCGGAAAAAAAACGGTTTTGTCTTAAAAAAAAACGATTAAACTTATAAACCGGTTTACAATACCGGCTAAAACAACGGTTTTTGATATTATTTAGATCAGGAATGTAAAGTATGAAAAGATATCTGTTTATAATTTTATAATACTAACATGTATTTACAATCAAGCGTTCAGTAATGACTTTTGGTAAACTAATCCCATTTAATACAGAGTTAGTATTTTTTAAAGTAGTGTTTATTAAAAAAAAGATGTTAAGAAAACAGGTTTTTAATTATTTTGGTTAAAGGTTACGTTAAAAATCACTTTTACGGACAAAAAATATCGGTTAACCGGTTTCAAAAACCGATTTCATGTCCTAACGTAAGTTATAAGATTTATCGGATGGCGCTCACAAATTTTTCATCCATCGATTATTTTGGTAATTTATATTTTCCTATGAGCAAAATATACCGGTTGTAAGGTTGTAACTGACAAGGGAGGGTCACGATATGTTGGCACTAGAGTTAGATTAAGGCTGTGTTTATTGCACATATTGAGTTATACGTGCCACTGGCTATTTCCTTCGGAAAAATTGAGGAAAAACTAAACAATTGGTATAAAAATGTCATTTTCGCGATCGCGTTGGCCATGAAGCCGTCAGAGACAAAATCAGAATTATTCTATTTACCAATGCGCGCATCCTTTACAAGTAAAATGGTGCAAAGTTTTTGAAAAAATCTTGAACGGTTCCGGAGAAAAACGTCAAAAACGAAACCCCTGCATAAGCGCTATGACTTGGGAAGTTTTGGTGCCTATATCTGTATAACTATATCCATGCGAATTGCATAGGCGTTTAACATAGGAAAACCTTTTTTACAAAGGCCTCGTTTTTCGCGTTTTTCTCCGGAACCGTTTAAGATTTTTTCAAAAACTTTGCACCATTTTACTTGGAAAGGATGCGCGCATTGGTAAATAGAAAAATTGAGATTTTGTCTCTGACGGTTTCATGCCCAACGGGATCGCAAAAATTACCTTTATTATTCAACTTTCTTGTTCAGCTTTCAGGTTTTTTCCCTATTTTTCCGAAAAAAATGGCCAGGGGCACGTATAACTCTGCAAAACATTTAGTTTTGATGTTCTTAATGCAATAAACACAGCGTAATCAAATTCTAGCGTATCTTGACCTTCCCTGGTGAGTTTTGGTACACCTCCTTTTTTTAATCAAAAAAAAATTAAATTTTAGTCATGTGATATGTGTAAAAAACCGGATTATACATACTTACACGATTATTTCACTTCCGGTGTCGCCGGAAATGACCCTAACTTTGTTATTTTAAATCATCCTGTATATTTTTACATTTTTGGTAAGAGAAAACAATTTTGGATGTAACAGCACCATTTTGGTTCAATCTTTATAACCTCAAATAATTTTTCGACGAAAATTTATTTCTTTATTCAGTGTGCCATGAGCTGAATAAATTAAATTTTTTTGTCAAAAAGTGTTCAAAAAATGTTTTTGTAAATTGCAATGGATATTCGGTTACAGACAATTTTCCACCGTCAGATTTTTCGGTTTTTATCAATTTTCACAAATGCCGCTCATTATATTTCAAAGTTCTCTTTATATTTTTCATCAGCATACAATTTAGCAGCGTTCCACATATGAAGTTGTAATCTAAGCTGCTTTACTTACAATACGCAGTAGATCCATTACATAAGACACAATATGAAACTTTTCAAAGTTCAAAATAATTTGAATTAACTAAGTTCGTACAAAATTATAGCCTCATAATGAGTTAAGAGAATAATGTGCACTAGTTTTGTCGAATTAAATACAAATGCATGCATACTTCAGACAAAGTAAAGCAATTAATGAAACTATTTGTAATTCAGAACGTTTTAATGTAGAATTTGCAATCATCTGGACATGCACAATATATGAAAGTATTTACTCTGAGCTTTATCCTTTATTTGTGCCAAAATTTCTAGTTAGCAATGCAAATAATTTTTCCGTTCATAAACCAGTTTTATCTTGAAAATGATGTTGTATAGCTATTATCAAATGGTCAAAGTGACATGAACAGTGTAGCTAAAAATATTTATAGACCACTCTGAATGCGTTTGAACGAATTTAACGTTACAATGAGCAGGTCCGGCTTCGGATATGTTGAAGGTCCAAAGCAAATAAAAACAATGTAAATCTTAAAAAATTAAACATTTAAAATATGAATTTTTAAAAAACACAATAACATACTTAAAAAACACCATCTAAGCAAAACCTTGGTATAATCTTAATCTGGTTTGCTTTTCAGTAAATTTTATTATGATACACTATTATTTTTCTAATGCTACAAGGGTTGTTTTTCTGGGCGCACTCGAATTGCGGCGATTTTATTGACTTGTACTTAAGTACCACTCGAACTACGGCAAGTAATTAAGCATGAGAGTTAAGCCGATACACGAACTGCGGACATTGCTTAATTATACCTTTCCTGGAATTTCGTATTCAGGTAAGCGGTCAGAAATGGTTCGAGTATTCCTAAATATTCACTACTTAAATTGAATGAAATTAAAAAATATAAATAAAATATTTTACTTGTCAATAATATGTAGGTACATAGTAATTACCTAATAGGAGTATAAAATTTCTACAGTCTGAAAATATAACTACAACATTTAACAAAATCTACTCGAGAAATCAAATTGTCTTTGTATTGTTCAATTTTTTTCCCCAAATAAATATGGTGATTCCGAATGTTTCTTCGTGGAGTTTGATTGACACAATGAACCCTGTTAATCTTAATAAATGATCTGTCTGAATGTTTATTAAAGTATGCATAAAAACGTGAATATTGGGATGTGGCTTAATTCTTGGAACATTAAAAGGGTTTACCCAAATAATCAAGAGTTAGAAAATATTTGTACGCAGTTCGAGGGTAGGATTAACGCATGGTCATAAAAGTTGGTAATGATGGGATTAGAATCGCCGCAGTTCCTGTGCACCGGTTTTTCTTTCTTTTTACACTGCCGAAGTCCTCGTGTATTTTACATTTTAGGATTATGATTATTTAAAGAGATTTCTGTATTAAAACTAGCTATTGCGGCCATAAAATGACTTTTACCTTACATTCCTTGTGTGTGTATAAAAATTTTAAGTTGGCGCTCATTTTTGTAAATAATGTCTGTCAAACTGCGGTTTAATGCGCGAGTGTTTACATAAGACGAACACCACAGCATCTTTAAAAAAAATGGCAACAAATTGAAAGAAATCAATAATTATAATTATAATTATAGAGAGATAATTAAAGTGATAATTTATTGAAAAAACTCCATATTTTAAAATTTGAAAAACTGTTGGATATTTTTTTTTTTAAAAATAATATTAAAAAATTATAATTTTGTAATTTAAAACTTTACTAACAATTTTATTAGGATTAATTATACATCCTAATATCTGTAGCATTTCTACAAAAACAAAATACTTATTCTTGCACCGCTTTTTTGTAATTTAGATTAACGTTAAACTCTAACAGCGTGTATAGGTATTAGTTATTATTTGAGATATCAAATAAAATAACACGATTTATAATACCTACACTTTTAAAGGCTTATTTTAAAAACATACGTTTATCTGGCACATACACACACGGACGTGATCGCGAAAATAGTCAAAACGGGTTCAGGGGATGTCAAAAAGTATTCATTCGTCTTCTGCTTCTTCTTCATTCATTCTTCCATTTTAGGCCATGACCTGCTCATTCGGTTTTGTCCTCATATTGGGGTTAGGTTGTCACTTCGTCTTTTTCTGGGCCGTCCTAAGCTTCGGCTGCCATGAACGATTTATCTCTGGCAATTTTGACCAGCCTGTTGTCTGCCATTCGACTGATATGTTGATTCTACTGTTTCTTGCGTTCCAACACCCATTTGTTTATGTTTTCTACCTGACAGGACTTTCTAAAGTTGTCACTTCTTTCTTTAGCTAGCAAGGTTTTTCCTGCAATACGCCTTACCAGGGAAGGTCACGATACGTTGTCGCTAGAATTTGATTAAGGCTGTGTTTATTGCATGAAGAACATCACAACAAAATGTTTTACAGAGTTATACGTGCCACTGGCCATTTTCTTCGGAAAAATAGGGGAAAAACTGAAAATCTGAATAATAAAAGTAATTTTTGCGATCGCGTTGGCCATGAAACCGTCAGAGACAAAATCAAAATTTTTTTATTTACCAATGCGCACATCCTTTGCAAGTAAAATGGTGCAAAGTTTTTGAAAAAATCTTAAACGGTTCCGGAGAATAACTCAAAAAATGAGGCCTTTGTAAAAACGGTTTTCCCTATGTTAAACGCCTATAGAAGTCGCATAGATATAGTTATACAGATATACGACAACTTCTCAAATCATAGCGCTTATGCAGGGGTTTCGTTTTTGACGTTTTTCTCCGGAACCGTTCAAGATTTTTTCAAAAACTTTGCACCATTTTACTTGCAAAGGATGTGCGCATTGGTAGATAGAAGAATTTCAATTTTGTTTCTGACTGTTTCATGGCCAACGCGATCGCAAAAATGACCTCTTTATACCAATTTTTCAGTTTTTCCCCTATTTTTCCGAAGGTAATGGCCAGTGGCACGTATAACTCTGAAAAACATTTAGTTTTGATGTCGTTCATGCAATAAACACAGCCTTAATCAAATTCTAGCGACAACGTATCGTGACCTTCCCTTGTTAGTATTTTCATTTCCGTGGTCTCCATAACTTGTTCCGTTTTAGATGGTACTTGTCGTGTTTCTGATGTGTAGTTCATAGTCGGTCTGATTGCTATTTTGTAGATTCGTGCTTTTATGTCTTGCTTCGAATATTTGTTGTGCCAGATTACATCATTGAGACAGCCTGCCACCTTAGTTGCTTTCGTTACCTGCTGCCGCACTTCACCCTCTATATTCCCATAGCTAGTGATGTCTATTCCAAGGTTTCTAAACTTGAGTTCTTAATGTATAATTTTTCCGTCCATTTCTAGTTAACATCTAACTGGTTCTTTGGATGTGGTAATACATTTTAATTTTTTTCTGCTCAGATTATCATGTTGTATTGTTTTCCTATTATGTTGAAAACGTGCAGTAGTCTTTGAATTCGTTGAATACATAAATTCAAAATTTTCGCGAAGACAATACTTGGTTTATAGGCAGCACGGACGGCGAAAGTTAAAATAAGTTGTAAAATATTTTTTAACAAAAATTGATGGGATGAAATTTACAACCTGCGTTAATAACACACATTAATCAATAATCAAAACAAAAATTGTAAATATTGCCATTCAAACTTCTTTGCTTGTACTTGCTTTATTTGCTAAAAAAAAATGTGTAACATAACTTCTTCCCTAAGCCAAGTCTGCCTATATGGAAGCAGAGCTGGGCAAAGCACCGACCCTAAGTGCTTGAAGCACCGAGCATTCAAGCACTTGTGTAAGTGCTTGATCTATAAGCAGTAAGTACTTTGGTTTTTAAAAATGCTTAAAAGCATCAAGCACTGACCCAAGTGCTTAAAAAAATTAAGCAGCAAGCATTGAGCATTTTGGAAATGCTTAAGAGAAATTTAAAAATTAAACAGTCTTGTAGCAGTTGTAGCATACATGTTAAGGATTAAATACTATGCAGTAAGCATATATAAATTTAAAAAATGCTTATTAAGCACTGTCTTTCTAAAGTGCTTAATAAGTACCAAGTGTTCATGAAAGTGCTTGGTGCTTTAAGCATCGAGCTTCTGTTTTAGAAAGTGCTCCAAGCATTGTGCTCGAAGCATTAAAAGTGCTTAAAAAATTATTGCAAGTAGTAAACATTCAAGCATTGCCCAGCTCTGTATGGAAGTTGGTTTCAACATCAGCAAAACTCTGTCCCCAATCGGGTATCAAAGTGTCAACTAAATTAAGTTTATGAGGCTTCACTTTTTTATGATATGCCAAGCCATTCTTCATTTAAAATGTTGCACAAAAGGCCAAAATTACATATATGTAAGGATATATGCTGATATACCGAATAAAGGTTTTTATGAGTCTGGCATTGACGAAATAGCGTCTAAGATGACGTGAATGATAAAAAATATCGGATGAAACGGAGCTAATGCATTTCGAATTTGATTTGACAAGAAATTCGTTATAAAGATACAATACATTTGGTAGAATATGCTCTATTATGGTTGTAATTGATATTGTGCGGAAGATATATCTCTATCAGCAGACACTGCTTGCGACATGTTACTGGTTTTTCTGTTCGCCGAGTGTTCAATTATTTTATCGTGCTCTGTGACGCAACTGGGTCAAAACTAGCGCGGTTATTGTGTGTGATTTTTTGCAAACGTAATGACTTTTCACATACAATATTTTTCCGCGTGACAGTTAAGCAAATAAATGACCAAACTGCCGTCCATTAAAAACATATGACGACGTATACAATAACAGTTAAATAAATAACTTTAAATCCAAACAGACACCTGGTGACCAAACAAATCCGTATCCTCTTCAAAATTAAAATTTAGAAGAAAAAAAAAAACGTTTTTCATATGTATTCTAATATGTTTGGGAGGCCATATTTGATTTAGGTGTTCTGTACAGTTTAAACACCTTTTGTTTTTATGGCTTCCAGCATTTTGTACTAATTTATGTACTGATACATGATGCATGAACTGTTTTATGCACATGGGTCAACTATGGACTAATAAACTTATAAGCCGCTGTCGGGACGCTTTTTCGACATGCCTAATTGTAAATGACATTTGTGTTTATTGGATTCATAGAAATTTGCGCATCGCAAGTGTAATCATCTTAAGAAAGCAGTGCTAATATGGGATCGGTAGTACGATGCATGGCTACCAAAGGCCACGTTAGTTGTGAACGCGCATGCGATCCAGCGATAGTTCTTGCCTTCGTTCATGTACTCTTTTTATCGTCTACAAACTAGTTCCTAAACTGATCAGATAAATGCTGTAACAGCCTACTAATCATCCGATGAACTATTAAAGAATGAATGGCATATAAATACAGGGTGATTGATTGAGACCGGTACTATAAAAATATATGAAGAATGAAAAAGGGTATGGATCTGAAAATTTGGTTATGACCATAATGGCGTCTGATCTGTTTATTAAAAATATTTTCAAGATGGCGACACTTCCGGAAATACCGGAAGTTGGTGTCTACTTTCTTATTTCAAATACAATGGTCTATTTTTTATTGCGTATTTGGATTCAAAACGTTAGTTAAGACAGAGGGACTTTTATTAGCATATTCTATACCTAAGTGCAGTCATTTTTTTAGATTTTTGGACTTTTTGAAAATTTTTTGATTTTCATCGTGATGCTTAATATTGTCTAACACCGCCATTTTTGAAGAAAAATGCTTAAATTTAGACCATGCCTAGAAGAAACCTTGGAGTACATCCTGGAATTTTTGCAATCGATGCATTACTTACAGGGGGTCCAAAATTAAATTTTCTTTTAATACAACTTCAGACCACTAAAACTTTTTTTTTTCAAATACAATGCCTAAACTTTTTTTTCATTTACTAATGCAAAATTACATTCTGCATCAATCTGTATTAGCGTTTCCTATATTTATCTGCAACAATTTTCGAGTTATTAAGTATTTTTGATAAAGTTAAGAGACATTGCAACATTTTTTAATAGTAAGCCTTGGAAATGACAACAAATGTCAATATTAATAACTGTAAACTACTTTTATTGCGTTTGTATGAAGTATCCATGAAAATGAAAAATCAAGAGTATTCAAACATGAATATTTTGAACTTATTTTATATTCATGAAGAATGTCACAAGATTGATGAAAGAACTTGCTGTGTGTTCAGTGAGAGGTATTCTCATTTGAATGTAAAGACCAGATAGAAATTTCAATGAATAGAATCAATTTTTTTGCAATTCAGACGAGTGAAATCTTCTAGTATTCAACCTAAGCGTGTGACAAATGATGAAACTAACGAAGTTAACATCATGGGATATTTTAATGACCATCCTCAGCGGTCAATTATTCGATTGGTAGCGCAAGACGCAGGTTTAACATACTATGCTGTACAAGCTACATTAAAAATGCATAACTATTCGTTCGCACTTTCAATAATCTTCTGATATTGTCCATGAATGTAAAATAAATTCAAAATATCCGTGTTTGAATACTCTTTATATTCCATTTTTATGTATACTTCAGACAAACGCAATAAAAGTAACCACGTTTATTGGCATTTGTTGTCATTTCCAAGGCTTACTATTTAAAAATGTTGCAATGTCTCTTAACTTTATCAAAAATTCGTAATAACTCGAAAATTGTTGCAGATAGGTATAGGAAACGCTAATACAGATTGAGGCAGAATGTAATTTTGCAATAGAAAATAAAAAAAAGGTTTGGGCATTGTATTTGAAAAAAACGAGTTTTAGTGGTCTGAAGTTGTATTAAAAGAAAATTAAATTTTGGACACCCTGTAAGTAATGCATCGATTGCAAAAATTCCAGAATGTACTCCAAGGTTTCTTCTAGGCATGGTCTAAATTTAAGCGTTTTTTCTTCAAAAACAATATAAAGCATCACGATGAAAATCAAAAAAGTCCAAAAATCTAAAAAAACTACCGCACCTAGGTATAGGGAATGCTAATAAAAGTCTCTCTAAACTAACGTTTTGAATCCAAATACGCAATAAAAAATAGACCATTGTATTTGAAATAAAATATTAGACATCAACTTCCGGTATTTCCGGAAGTGTCGCCATCTTGAAAATATTTTCAATAAACAAATCAGACGCCATTATGGTCATAACCAAAATTTCAGATCCATACCCTTTTTCAATCTTCATATATTTTTAAGTACCGGTCTCAATCAATCACCCTGTATATACCTAATATCTTGCCAGCCATATAAACATTTCAATATCACCGTGAGCTATACAACAAAGACATGTTATGTGTCTTAAGCGAAAGTTTATAATATTTTTGTTTTGTTTTTGAAACTAAAGACAAACAACTTCCAAATCCAAAAATGTTGTTAGTAATTTTTATTTAGGCAAAATCGTTTTTATGTTTATGGTTAACATTTTTATTAATTTTTTTTTAATCAATGGTATTTAAATGTTAAACGTGTCTCTTAAGGGTACAACAAAATGTTGAATATTTTTTGTGCCATTTTATGTATCTACTTTTTTTTCGACTTAACAAATAGATAACGTTTGTTTGAGTTATTTTCAAATACAAACAAAATAGTTACGGGGGTACTTAGGGTAACTGCTATAGTTATTGGCCCCCTTAAGCAAAATTTCATATTGCAAGTGAGATAATTAATTAATTTTTCGATATTAAAATATAAAAACTGAACTGTGGTGTGGACCAATAAACTTATTTTCATATTTAAAATTCGAATTTGATGTATCATAAGTTTTTAATAGTAAAAATTAATTATTTTTTAAACACTACGCAGTTTGTAGTTATTGGCATGTCTTTCGTAGTTATTGGCCCTGCATGTACCAGTTATTGGCATTCATAATAATTGTTACTTCTTTTCAAAATTTCTCACAAAATAATAACAATATTTATTGTTTTCTTGTAACTGTGCATTTAAAGATACCAGAGAAAATAATTCCTAATAAATAAATAGGGTTTGGGTTTTATTTTAACTAAAAGTAAATTCTATTATAAAGTTGTCTTTTACATAAAGGCTAATAGGGTTACTAAAAATATCATATTTGAACACTGTAAAAATAAATTCTTTTTTTTATTTCAAAGTTTCAGTCTTACACTTTTCTTCTTTTTTCTTATTTACACAGTCTTTGATTGACATGTTTTACATGTGAATACTTTATCCGAAATTTTTTTTGTATTTTAATATAGGTACATCTCAGATGATAATTTCTGCAACATGTGTTACATGTTATTCCAAAATTGTTGCTATTAATATTATAGCAACAAGTAAAACATATACCAAAGACAACTTTGTTATTTAAAAATTCGTTTTGAATATTGTTTTCATTAGGTTGTTCCTCAATCTCTTGGTCAATATCAAAATTTTTAAATAAATCTTTGTCATGAACTTCTCTCTTCTTTTCTTTGATTACTTTAATATTTTTACTATTATCACTCAATTTAGTTATTGGCAATTTTAAATTATCACTTATTAGCACATTTGATACTATTTGAACTTTGTTTGATTTTTGTTTAAGTAATTTTAGTTTTTTTATTCTTTTCTTATCTTATTGCTATGGGCGACAAGAATGACTTAAACCATCCTTTTTCAGGTGTATTGGTTTTGAACAAGGTTTCTCTTTTAGAATCCTCTAGAAACTTTTTAACGGATAGCTTAATATCGTCAAACTGTTGGAAAAACCTTTTTTTTTCTGCTTTCTTCTAGCCAGGCTACAATTATAGCTTCTTTGGAATGAGTCAGTACTGAAGAAGGACCATGGCGTTCTTTAACAAATTTTTCGCAAAGGCGGAACTGCGATGTGGCCCTAGGAACATTATACATCTTCGAAGCTTCTCGTTTAGATATTCCATTTTTACAGCCTCTAATGATCTAATGCTTATTCAATATCGTTCTTATTGTATTTTTTTTTAATAAAAACAACTTCGTTTTACTTTTGGCATTTTCAGGAAATTTACAATTTAAATTTGCCGGTAAATTTTACACTGTGTATAGTTATTGGCATACAATACTTTAGTTATTGGCCACGGTTAATAACTGAATCTAGGCAGAATTCAGGTGTACTAGTTATTGGCCGCCTATGCCAATAACTATAGTTTTTCAGATTTTTATGATCCAATTGTTAGCCGCCCTTTAAATAAATCGATTATTGCAACTGTAGCCACAGAATTATGTATTTTTGTCACTTTATAGTGTAATAAGGTTATAGAGTTTGTAATATTATTTTGCCAACCAATAATTGATAATAAAATAAGCTATTCAAAATTGACACTCACCTTAAGGTGTTCACGTTCACCGCGCCCTTTCTTATTTGTGACTGCAACGTGCTCTAGATAAATATGATTTTTTATTTTTGTTACCAACACTATTACAAAATAAGTTACTAGTTTTAAACAAAAATGATTAAAGTTTGCAAACCAATAAACAGAATCCCCTAAATTTATTTAGAATTCTTATTATATGCGATTAAATGCAGACTATGCCAATAACTACACTAAGGCCAATAACTGTAGCAGTTACCCTATATCTTGAACACTCTGAACACTTAAAATATAATTTTAAAAGTAAATAGCGTTCTAAAAAATAATGTTTAATGTGTATACAACATTTAGAGCAAAACGTAAATCTGTAATAAAAGCTAACACGTAATGAAATTCTTGTTTCCATCCTAATAATAATGTTTTATTGTTACTATTTTAGAGAAAAACTTTAGTGCAATATTGAAAAATGGTTGCGACAAGTTTATGTTTCTCAGTTCAACTTCTAATTTTAGCTTGGCTTTTATGCGAGGAATAATTACAGTGCATTTCAGGTAACTACTATGCAAGCTCCTTTTTATGCTTGCTGAATGGAATAAAACAACGCTGACTTTTGTGTACTATGTTGTCTGAAACGCTGAGAGGCACATACTATCTAGTTAAACTAATTTGCCGCCACTTTAACATCGTAGCACACTTTGTTTCATTTTAGTATGTTTTTAGGACACTTTATTTAATTTAAAACCTACTGTGTTTGTTTTAACCTTTTTTGTTACACTCATGTAATTCTGTTTGAGAATTGCATAAAATCTAACGTAATATATTAAAATAATAGTGAAACATTACGTTAACCAATCGAATTAAGAGTTGAATTAACACAATTTATCATTAGTTAAAATAAGTGTATCAAACCGAACAACAGAATCCGAATAGAACCGAAATATTATACCTCGATCTTGAACCACATCGGTTAAAAAAAACAATTTTTAAAACCGAGCCGTATAAAGTTGTTAATAGTAAACGTAACTAACTATTATTTTTGTGTTTTACAGACGTTACAATGATAATTCAATTTTGAAAGAGAAATTTGACTGCTGTTATCAGCAAACCGTAATAATTTTTGCTATATTTTAATGTTAATTCTGTTAAACGCGTAAGTGGTGAGGTTCATTTAGATAAATTTCAATTTTATATGCTCTTTAGGGTGGCATCAACTTAAAACTATTTGAATATACAGGGCGAGTCATTAGTGCAGGATCGGTCGATTGTGGCTAAGCGGTTTGAGATAGAAAGTTGATTCAAACGCTGTTTTGTACAGTTTTTTCTTCCGGACACGAGAAAAATATTTTCAAATATACAGGGTGAGACACCTCTCTGGAACTAATAGCAACTTTTATATTTCAAATACAACACCCCATTGTTTATTTAATATTTATGACCACCTTTATTTTAGCTTTGCATCAACATAAAAGACTATAGGTTTTTATGCGGCGTTGTCACTAAAAAAAATAATTTAAGGTTTTAAGTCTTTTTTTAAAAAATTCTCCTAAAGTTATTTTTCGAAGTACAGAGTTGTAATTTGATAAGAACATGCAGAAAACATTGCTCTATTTGCTCGATATAAAAAAGTTTGAATCACACATCATAGATAGGTGACAACTTCCATGATTTTCAAAAGCTCGTAACTCAATTTTTTAAATGCACACCCCTGTATTTTCTTATGTCATCGACTTCGTCTTTAAGAGAGCTTCATTTTTTGTCAGGTATGTCCTACACCCAAAACTCATACTTTTCGAGATATTTGACATTGGCATTGACATTAACTCATGTTATGTAGCATACTTTTTCTACGATCACAATAACACATACGATTTTACCGGTTTTTTGGCTAATAGTAAGCACACTTGTACTTACGCTGTTAACTGAAAAGTTTGACGTAAAACTACTTTGACATTTCTAGACAACTGTGCTTTTTGCTTACTGTGCATAAGGGCCTATACATTTGAGAAATATGTAAATCTACCTCTATTCTTAATTTTTACGGTGTTTGATGAAACCCACTCTCACCAGTTACGGGTTAAGAACACTTACATTCAGTTTTTCATAATAAGTCTTTTGGTTTTCTTTAATTTTTTTGTATTGCGATAAAAAGTATTTTCTTTAATAAAATAATTTAATTAAGGTTTCTTGAGAAAAGTATTTTTTTTTATTTCTCATTTCTCGAGAAATGAGAACTATCGAGAAATCTTAAACACTAATTTCACCAATTAAATTTGCAGCTATTTAAAACCATTCATTTTTTTTTCAAACTTTTGTACTTAAGGTTAACCAATTTATTTGTTGATCATTAGTTTATTTATAAATTATACAGTAAGCATATCGGACACATCTTAAACACTATTTTCTTGATAGTACCACTTTATTATGGGAATTTGTATAACTCATCAGAATTTGTTTACTGGACTGATCCTGCGCGTCTCTCGAAAAACCTAAATGGATTTTTGCTACAAAATGATTAAAGTAACTTGAGATCGCCCTTGCAGCTCCCTGTTTAAAACTGAGAAAAAGTAAGGTTAACAAATTAAAATATTTTAGAATTACGTGTCGTAGTACAATTCTAGTGTCGCAAAGATATATTATATGAAATTTATACAAAAAAAAAAACTTGAACCCAATGAAACTGATCTTCTAAACCGGTTAAATTGCGTCGAACCGAAACGAACGTCGAATCGGCTAAATATTACAAACTTCGAACCAGAACTGAACGGTATAGTAGCGGCAGCCCTAATGAATAGATAGTATTTAAAAGTAAAATAACAAAGACATTTACAGTACTTACATCCGTTACTTCAAATATTTGGGGATCGAAATATGTTAACATTTGGAAATTTTAAAATTTGCAGGTACCGTTCTAAGCAATGACTTTCTACAGCCTGCTGAATATTCATTGTTGCGTCCTGTGAAAGACTCCTTACACTCATAATACGGCTGCAACATCTCAACTATATGCTGTAGATAAGCACAAATGCTTCCTGTTTTCTTTTCATTATCACCCCTATCTGCAGACCTTTTTGACATTTTCAACAATATATTCGTAACAGAAGGCGCAGGGAACCCATAAAATGAATATTTGTCGAAATAAAGTACGGATTTTAAAGCCTTTTGTGTATCTGACCCTCGACCTTCCATTTATTTTTAACAGGAATATAATCGAATACCATTTTAAAAAATACGATATTAAAATTACCAAGTACCTTTTGTTTTTTCCATGGTTATGTTTATTGTCTAAACATTTTTTTTTCCATTATTTAAATTTCTTAAGGGACTACCCCGATAATCAAATGAAAAATTTAAATTAAATAAGAGATTTTTCGAGTAATAAAGGCGTTACCTGCCCATTTAAATAACTCAAAACCTGACATTTCACTTAAATCTTCTAAATTATCTTCGCCCGTTGTTGTATGTGATCAAGTTTGAATTAATATATAATTGCGTATAAATATAATTAATAACGTGGAAAGAACGAGTGTCAGAATAACTGAAAGATTATTAGTTCATGCTTGATATGTGTATCTAAATTTCATAATTCAACGAATGGGGCTACATTTCTGAAGGTACTTGAGATCCATATTTAAATTAGGAAAGCGGTGGATACAATAAATAACCAAATAAATCATTGTGATAGCTTATATGTTTCAGTGTTATTATTTATTGAGGGATTTGTTCCATTCAACAAAAAGTTGAACGGTGAGAAATTTTACCGTTCAGATTTGACAAACTGTAAGCCATAATTATTAATAACGTAAGAAATAAACATACACATCAAACGAAATGTATTACCATGTTATGAAAAGTATTATAATTGGCTAAAAAATATTTCTTTATTGATGATTAAAAGTTCCTGATGAATATTTGGATCCTAAATAAAATCTTCGCATGGAATTTTTAAAAAAACATCTCCCGCGACGAGGATCTAAGAATAAAGGCATGTGAATTAATTCTGCGTTTGCCTATTGCTTGAATTCGCCACTAATCGTATTACTTTTCACGGTAACTTGACAAATACACTGCTTATCTACAAACTCGTTTCTTATTTTCACTGATTCTAGTGTTTGTATAAGTACAACACGATGCGTTGCCATTAAAAGTGAAAAAAAACTCCTTCGTCAAGACACTTAAGTGAAATTAACCTTGGGCGATGGAAGTGAGAAGGCGTAAACGAGAACTAATTTATTATTCGCCGCAACAATAGGGGATGAACACCTAAACCAGATCAGAGGTGTATTTCTCAGTGTACTGTAAGGAATTACTAAAGACATCTAGCCGGCTATGCTTATCCTTATAATTCAAAATGTACATACAAAACTGACACTCGATATCACTTGCGCTGTGAAACAAATGAACACGTATTAATAAATGAAGAACAGAAGTCGATTTGCAGCATTAGCGCAAAAGTTTTTTAGTGAACAGAGCATAAAAATCTAAGTATATGTATTATTATTAAACTCATTAAAAAAAACGTACAAAACTGTTTCATAGAATACAAAGTTACTAGTTGAGCATTAAAAAAAAACACTACATGGTAAACACATTGTAGTTACTCAAGTGCTAGGTTATGCACATCTAAGTTTTGTGGAAACGGGAAGTGAAAATTTGTATAGTTCAGTGAGAACATAAAGGCATGCCGGTCTATTTCACAAAATTAGCTTAAATGATTAAATTTACCAGCTTATGTATTAAATATTCTTTGATTTTGTAAAATTTACTTCACTTACTAATTACTTATGATTATGAAGGGTGATTTAAATTTGAGAGCAACCATGGGAATCTTGCTTATTATTAAAGATAAACCATAGGTTTAAATTTAGAAATGCTGCCATTTTTCGTGTAGAGCCGTCTTAACAAATTTGAACGCCCTGCGTTAAACAAAATTTGGCGCCTTGATCACATTGGATTGAGCAATAATTAAACAATGCATATAATTAATTAAATAACGTTCATTGAAAAAAATATATATTTATAAATATCCTATTTATTAAATTCCAAGACGAAATTGTTTGTAAGACACACCCTAATTTTAGTACCATCAAAACCACAAAATTTTGCTCTTAAATTTAAATATATTATGTATCTATATCTTACAAATGTTTTTATTATGACAGAATTCAATTTAGTAGAAACAAACGTTTTTCAGTCGGTATGTGATTTATCATAATTTTTTTAAAAATATAAGACGCCTTCGTTTTTAAGACGCACCCCGTTTTTGAAGGAGCCGCATGAAAAGTTGGAACATTCAAATCTGGAATTTTCTAATCTAGAAAATTTATCATTTAAATTTTGAATCAGTCAGCGTTTAAATCACAACATGAGAATCATGCAACGATAGAACCATGCAACACAGGAATCATTCAGCGCTGAAACGCTCAAATCTGGAATATGCAAATCTGAAGTTCTTGCATAGTTCCATTGTTGCGTGATTCAAATATGGATTAGTAAGTGTGTGCATGAAACCGACATATGCAGAGGATGTGGTGAAGAAGAAGAAACTCCTCTTCACGTAATATGCCAGTGTGAAGGATTCACACCCTGTCGGCGTACACTTCTAGGGATAAAAAAAGCCAACCAAGAAGAGTTAAGAAAAACACCCTTAAAGAAAACCCTGGAAATTTTTAAAAACACAGGACTCCTTTAAGGGACTATCACCAGATGGTACTATAGACCAATAGGTCGCAGTACAGGAACCCGAAAGGGCACCACCTCCGCGAAAATAATTTTTAAAAAAATTTTTGCATAGTAGGGCGGTAATTAGCAGTACCGTCTACAAACCAAAAAACGTTCATTAAATTTAAAATGGTTTATTTTTGGGCCTCTAAATTTTGAAATAATCGATTTCATTACCGGAGAAATGCCAGAAAATGGTGATGACCCAGATCCCAACATTTTAATGAACGCCATTACTCAAAAAGCAGTACAGGAATTCTTAAGACGATACAACTGCGCCTCGTTCTCAAATATCATTTATTAAACCACTTTTACTATGCAAATTAAATCCAACACAATCCCATTTAACATCTAAAGATTTAATAAAACAAACTCTTAAAGTATTCAACCCTAGATGCTCAACAATTCGTTTCCGTTTTCATTTGGAGAAAAACTCCAATATTAATAAAATATAGTAATAAACGTGCATTCGCGAGACATGAACGCTTTCCATTTATAAACAAAAACGTATAAGAGTTTATATTAAGAAACGCGAGCGGGGTCATTTCTTAACGACTAAACTAGTCGCATAAGTGGATAATAAAATAATTCGAAGGGAGAACTAGAATACGAAGTTTCGGTTATATTATCCTTTCCTTTCGTAAACTGCTGCATTTTACTCTATAAAATATTCCTAACAGTGTGCCACATTGCATTCATTATAGCTAATAATAGTATCCGAAATTTCAAACCCAAAAGAACATGAGAATAAGATCAATCTTCTTACCCACAAGTGTGGATGCACCACTTAATCTCGCTTAATAATAATATAAGAGATAAGGATTCGGTTAAATCAGCTACATACAGAGAGCGCAAAAGTATGAAAACAGACAAATATCTAAATATCATTATAGATACTACAATGAAATTTTGTATCTAAGCGTTATCGTATTTTTCGGATTTGATGAAAACACTGAGGTTGCAATACGACTTCCGCTTCAACCGGAAACGAACTCAAACTTTGAAGTTTTAAATGGAACACACTGTTTATTTTTATATTTTCGGATTCCTCTCAAAATTTACTTAGACAATCAAATAGGTTTTATGTCTCTAAAGCCAACCGTTTTCATAAAATTTACATTTTTATTAAAATTTTGAGAGATACACCAATTTCAATTTTTTTAACATTTAAGTTCTTTGAAAAGGCAGTGAAATTTCGATTAAAAATTAGATTGGCAATAGATTAATTAACACTTTGCGCTAGCTACATTTTAAAAATATTATACATTTAAATATCAATAAATTCACAGTATGTGTATTAATAACTTAACTGTATTTTTCTTTGTTATAAAGTTATTTGAACAAATATGAATGTAAATTTGAGCCATTAGAAGTTTTATATCGACAAATACTGTTTGTAGAACATCATATTTAATCGCACGTTCTATGTTCTTGATCTTGATACCGCTAAGCAACATAACCTCACAATATTAAATTAAGTATAATTATTGATAGAGGAATGGTACAAACAAAATTTTTACGGTACAATGCGGTACAAACGCGGTACAAACCTATGATTATATTTTCATTTAAGTTTTTTAAAGAGTACAAATGATTGGAACAAAAAAAGTGAAATATCTTGATATGGGGGGACCACCGTGAAGTTAGCCCCCTCTAATTGATTTGGCTATAACTAATTAACGGGAACGGTACAAACGAAAATTTTTACGGTGCAATCCGATACAAACGCGGTACAAACCTATGGTTATGTTTTCATTTAGGTTTTTTAAAGAGGGGGGGCTAACTTCACGCACCTTAGTTTATTGGGCCACAGATGGCTTGTGTATAGGGCGCGCTGTTTACATTATTTACTCTGCACTTATTGGTAGCGGTACTGCGACTAATTGTAAGTTAGATTTTCAACTTATTTTGCTTAAATTAAAACCTAGCTATAGCTTCACGGTTAGTCCGGCAAAAGGTTAATCCGGTAATGCTTTAGAACCAAGAGTGCCGGAAAATCGGTGTTGTACTTGTATTATCGTTTATTTTATACAAAAAGGTTGTCTTTAGTAAAAAATTAAATCTTTAATTGTTTTAGTATTGAGTGACATATTCGCAAAAAAGATAATCATGTTAAAATTTCAACCCAACAAGTTTAAAAACAATCTAATACGCCTGTTTGAACCATGAGGAAGATCAGTGTTCGCAATAAGTTTACCAAGTTGTATATAGTATAATTTAATAATAACCATCACCGTCTCCTGTCTAAATTTCAGCCTGTAATTTTCTTTAACATCTAGGGAATATTACCGTAAATTTAATTTTCCATGTTCGTCATCCATCATAATAATTTTCTATTTCTCACTTAATTATTTGTGCTTGTACAAAGGTCAAGAGAACTCACAAAATATAATTGCATTTATGACAACTATAGGGCACGCTTATACAATTAACTGGGAGATAAATTAATAATATGAAGTTGTTTAAAATGTTTGTTGCTTAACGAGTTTTTGGTTTTGTTTAACCTCAAATTGTACTGCACATTATGGCCTCACAGAGCGCTAATAAATATAACTCAAGTCACCAAACTCTTTTATTTTTCGATCGCAAGACAACCCTTGGAGATATATCTAAAGGAACCTTTACAATTTACGGCGTACGGTTCTTTCAGTTTGATATTCAATAAGCCAATTTTGTGTGTTGAAATTGGAAAAGATAAGGGTAACAGGAGGTGAATTTAATTTTTATGGCTAAACACAAAATCGTATTCAATAATATCAAACGTTTTAACATATCATACAGGAATTTTTAAATAGCTGTATGTTTTAAAGAATATTTTATACACCAAAACTTTTTTTTGTGTCTCTTAGATTCTCTCGAAGCAAATCAAGCATAATTTGTATTGCCTTGGCTTCATTTGGTATGCATGTCTTATCCTTCAAGTTTTCTTCCGACATCGATGCCTCATTTGTACGGTTGTGTATTGTTATAAATCCTAAAATACATTAAATGCTTTTAAAATGAAAGCCTTAAAACAAAAACAGATAATATATTTCAGTTTTTAGAGAAAAGTTTTTAAAATCTAAATCTTTTTGTGTAATTAATTACTTCCAGTAGACAAGCAATAAGTGTTATTATTTCTATATTATTTTATCATGACGGGTCCAGATATTTGAATGTTAATGCCACTAACATTATACAAAGAAGATGATTTAATATAAAGATAATGATGATCTTGGAAGCCGTGAGAAATTAAAGGTATTGGCAAAAATATATTTTTACATGCTTAGCTAGAACATTAACTGTGTTAGATTATGAACTGATTAATGATTAGATTATGAATTGATGTATTTGTAAACTTCAATTTTAATTTTTCAACATAACTTTCTTATTATAAACATAATAAATTTGATTTTTGGTATTAATAAGTTCCTAACCTCTGCGTCGGGACCCCACTTTGGGTAGCGAGTAATCTTTGGTGGGTCGTGCTTGCATAGAGAAAATTAAGTGGCGAAAGATTTAAAACCAGAAATTTATTTCGTTCTTCAAGATACCACAAAAATTGTTAATTTTTAAAAAGTTGAGCACTAAATTCAAGTATACGTTTTGTACGTTGCAAGCAAAAATGTTTGGAAACCACTGTGTTAAGCACATTTGCTTCTTGCTTACCATACTCTTTAAAAAAAAAAACATTATCGATACTGCTTAGTTTTAGAGATGCTGTAGGTACTCAAAATAATCAATGAATATTTTTATAAATATCTAGTATATTAAAGTTTAACAAACAGACAGGTATACAGACTGTTCCGATTTGGATCGTATTACAGCAGAAATTACAAAAAAGAAAATAGCACAATATCGACCTTAATAATTAAATAATTTAATCAAATATCTAAATCAATTTTCTAGATTAAGTCTAGAGCAGTGATTCTTAAACTGTAAGGTGACAAAATTAAAAATCGAAAGCTTAACTATTAATTAAAGCAACAAAAATACAATAACATAAAATACATCCTGAAAATGATACATACAATAAGATCTAAGTGAATTTAATAACTAGTGTTTCGGGTTTTAATGTATTTTTAGGTTTACATTAGCAAAAAGGAAGTTACTAACATAAACACACATTTTTTAAATTATAAACTTAGTCCAAAGAAGGTTGAGAAATAAAACCAAATTGGGTCTTTTGGCGGAATAAGAGGATTGGAAACGGGGCGCAATCAGAAATGAGACAAAAAAGAGGAGGGGGAACAAAAAATTTTATAAAAAAGGGGAGCGCAAATACAAAAAGTTGAGAAACACTGGTCTGCAGACAAAATCTATATGGTTTTGAACATATTCCTCAAACCATTTTTTTCAAAAATTATATCTCACAATAAATTTCTTTGTATTTTTGGATTCCAGTTTAATTCAGATTGAATGCAGAGTTGATGAAATTTAAAACCAATTAATAATGTCGTTCGCAACTACAGTTTCCATTTAATTTACTATACGATTATGTACGATCTATTAAACCTCATACCTTTCCTCATTTAAATTAAACAATACGTGGAAATGTTCCGCAACATGATTTTAAAATATAATATTAAAAGACAAATGCCGTACACAAGTTTGTTTAACAACAGCCAGATTTTGTCTTTGCGCTAGAACTAGAAACCGGATTTAGATATTTGATTTATGTTGAAACTGTTAAATTCATTTCATTAATTTAATTAGATAATGCCCTATGACTTTTTTGTAACTTTGAAAATAATTGAAAAATGTCTCTCATCAATGCGACCTAAATTGGAACATCATATTATAACATATACCCGCGTGAGGCGAACAGGCCACCTGAATATCTCAACTGCTGTTAATGATAAAAAAAAATGCATGAGACAAAATTGGCTTGGTATCGAGACACATCTTGCAAGAACTAAATGGATTACAAGTAATGCAGAACAAGATAGAACCGACTACCAAATAAAAAGAAATCTAGCAAATGCAGTGTATAAAAAGAGAAAAAACGACTGGATAAACACGATGCTAGAAGAGATAGAACAAGAAGGTAGAAACTCCAACCTGAAACATTTCTACAAAAAAATAAGACTCCAGTACAACAGTAAAATAACTAAAATCAGAGGAATAAAAAATAAAACCGGTAAAATAGAGAACGACCCACAAAAAATGGGAGACATATGGAAGCAATATTACAGAGAAATGCTATATACGAAAGAGGGTGAAATACGAAATGAAGAAAATAAATCGGAACAAGAAGAAGGAGAAGATTGCCCCGAAGAAGATGAAATACAAAAAGAAATAAGAAAGCTAAAAAATGGCAAAGCTCCGGAAGAGGACGAGATAGAGGCAGAACTGATAAAATATGGAGGACAGCAACTACATACACAAGTATGCTACTTAATTAGGCAAATATGGACGCAAAACAAGATGCCAAAGGACTGGAATACTAGTATAATCATACTACTGCACAAAAAGGGGGGAAAGGAGAACTGTAAAAACTATAGACCCATAGCTTTGCTAAATACCGCCTACAAAATCTTAGCGAAGTTGATAAATAAGAGACTAAAGACACACGCTGAGAAAATACTAGGAGACTACCAAAATGGCTTTAGAGCTGGTCGATCCACCATAGATGCTATACACACTTTAGACCAAATACTCCAAAAAATGTGGGAACATAATAAAGAGATACACGTAGCTTTCATAGATTTTAAAACTGCCTTCGACTCGGTTAAAAGAAAAGAATCGCTAAGAGAATTGGAACTATTGGGAATACCGGGGAAACTAATAACACTGCTAGAAATGACCCTCAACAACACGACAGCAAAAGTGAGATTCCAAGGAATAACAACAAAAAAAACATCATGATCAACCAAATACAAATAATAGCGTATGCTGACGATATAGCAATTATAGGGAATAGAAGAGAAGACCTAATAAGAGCGATAGATCAACTAGACAAAGAAGCAAAAAAACTGGGTCTGTAAATAAATGAAGAAAAAACAAAATATATGAAGATAGGAAAAGAAAATATGCACTTACAGAACGATCTACAAACAAAAGAATACACCTTCGAAGAAGTTAATACTTTCAACTACTTAGGCGTGACAGTGGGACAAGCTGGAAAGAACAGAGCGAAGGAGAGAATTCTGAAGGGAAATCAAGCATACGGCAGAAACAAAACCCTACTAAAGAGCAAAACAATAAGCAAAACAACAAAAATAAAAATTTACAAAACCCTGATAAGACCCGTCATAACATATGCCATGGAAACAGTAGCAATAAATAAGAAAGAGGAGGAAGAATTAAAAATAGTGGAGAGGAAAATAATGAGAGCAATACTAGGTCCTAACGTAACAAGAGATGGAGAAGTAAGACTGAGAAGGAACAAAGAAATAGAGGAGGAACTCGGAGGAGAAAACATCACTCGACACATCAAAGTACAGCGACTACGATGGGCAGGACACATCATGCGAAGGAAACCAACCGCAATGCTCAGGAGGGTAACAGAATGGATTCCTATTTGGCCCAGAAACAAGGGTAGACCAAGGAAAAGATGGAGAGACGCCCTGGAGGAAGATGCAAAGGCACTGGGAATAAGGGAATGGAAATTTAAATGCAAAGACAGGAAAGAATGGAAGAAAATAACGGAGGCAGCCAGAACTAATGAGCTTGAAAATTAGAGGAGAGGACTGATCCACCTCATTAAATGGATCTACAACAACGCCTCGGCGTTAGCCATAATCCCTAGGATTATACGGCTCAATGATGAATGATCGAGACACACATAATCTGATATTAATATTTTCTTTATAAATGGACGTGTAAAGAAAACGCGGAAAGTGTTTCATCGCTTGCGAAAAGTAAACTGTTTTCCATCGCAGTCGACCTTAAACCATACGTCATTGTATGCGCCTTAAAACGCTCTGTTACATGGTATGTTAAAAAACATCACTTAGTTTAAAAAATCAAGTTAACCAACACATGACCTCCACACGTCGACCTATCAAGAAACCATCAATGCCGTATTATGTGTTCCTCAATATCAAGCAAATTTTGTCTCATGCATTTTTTTCTATCATTAGTACCAGCTGAGTTATTCAGGTGGCCTGGTTTAAGCGCCTTACCCGGTATATCTGAAGATGTTTTTTAACATCATAAAATTGTAGTTACCATGTAATTTGTCAACTGTTAAAATTCTAATGCACCTACCTATAAAAAATAAAAAGGTTGAACATTTCCTGTAACTAATGTTGGTTAAACAGTTATACAGGGTGTCCCAAATTAGAGTAAATGCATGGAGATCTCGCTTATCTTAAGAGCTACGAGGTCGGTTAAATTGGGGCGAAGTTGAGAAATTAGATGCTTATCAAATATCTGCAAAGAAAATTTTCATAGCTGTTTTAGTTAAAAGTTATTCCTGAAAAACTGAAAAAATTGATTTTCAATTTTTTGCTCTATTTCCTACATTTTTTAAGATATTGTCAATTTGGAAACACCTCTCCATGGCAACTTCTTTCGCTTTATAATTTGAGATAACATAAAATTTCCAACGACGTTTCGTCTCTTCAGAAACATCATCAACTTCATTTTTTTTAAATACGGCGAAACAATTTTAATCTCATAGTCGGATAGCATTTTGTCTTCTGATTTCAATGATATATGACACTTAATATCTAAAATGATATTTTAACACAAAAATTTGAGAAAAACGAATTTTGTCCAATTTTTAAATCAAACGATATTATACAAACAAACAAAATTTTTGTTGTTATGTTAAAACTGTCACGTTGACATTAATATGATCGTGATTAATTGTATAATTTGCAACCAGCTAGAAATTCTTTGGATTGTGCTTTAAATAAATATGACAATCAACTGTTTTTAAGGAATACGAGAAATGTCATAATATCCACAAAATTTTGTTTTCTCATGGCATGCTTTTTAATTTTCAACAGTTTATTTAATACTTCATTAAAATCAATTATTACAATATCATATTTGTAACCCCTTTTATTTTCCATAGGTAATTGACGAAAATTATTTTGACAATACTCCGCAATACACGAGGGATAGCGAATAAATAAATAAATTAAAAATGTATTACCAGAACATAGCGAAAATAAAAATTGCGAACAAAAGCACAAATATCTAAGAATTTCTAGCTGGCTACAAATCATACAATTAATCACGATTATATTAATGTCAAAGTGACAGTTTTAACAGAACAACAAAATTGTTTTGTTTTTTAATTTTTTTTGTACAAGATCATTTGATTCAAAAATTGGACAAATGAGTTTTTCTCAAACTTTTGTGGTAAAATATCATTTTAGATATTTCCCTCTACCACTAACGTTTTCTCAAATTATCTTGTTCTTCATGTGAAACTAGGCCCTGGATTAGGTTTCTTAATCTTATTACTAAACATAAACGATAATTTTTTCTAAATAAATCGATACGAAGCTTTATACAAACTTAAGTACAAGTATAACATCTTATGTTACGGATACATCGGTAATACCAACTAGACTTGGCATTTATTTTTAAATGTTTCGCATTTGTTTTTGTCGCTCATACCGAAATAATCCCTCGTTTTGACAATATCTACATTAACGCTCGCGGTATTCTACACACGCCTATTTGGAGGGTAGCTTATGATACACGACGCTGTATCACATGGAATGCCGAATTACGCAAGACAATTTTAAAGCCCAAAGAATGCATTATACGTACATGTGTGTACATATATGGCGACTTATTTAAGGTTAATAATTGCGCACACAAAAATGCGGTTAAACAAACCGGGTTAAAACTTATTACACGAGTATTTTGTAACGTAAAAATGCTTGTATTCGAGCAATATCGTACAATCGAACCAAATTTGACAAAAAAATAATTACAGCCGCAGGGTACACGAGACGTGAACACGCAAATGAATTTTTTTTCGTGATAAAATTGCACTACGCTAGTAAATATTGAGGTAAAAATTTCTATCGTTCTCATAAAAATTTAATTACTCAAAGAACAAAAAACTGCCGCAGTATCAAGGCACGTTTTCCCCTGTGACCCATGCTCCTAATATTTTATCCCAGCTATACACTTACCTCTGTCTGTGCATCGGGGAACACAGTCTCTCACGACGGAGCCCTCGCTTATGTATTTCTAGAACAAACGAAATTCATGTCAATTGCTTGTGTCCGTCAAGTGTCAGTGCTTTATTTATTAAAAGTGTTAACGTTTAAAAGAAAATGCATAGATAATTGCTTGGTCAATAAACATCTGTAATCGTTACGTCTAGTGTAATTTAAGACCTTTTAAGCCAATAACATATTAAAATTACAATCGCTGCTACTGTTAGATAAACACCACCATTTAAACGAAATGCGACGAAGATAATTAAAATTTGCATAAAAATTTCAAATGTACATCTGCAAACCAAAGCTTGCTGTAATTACTGGTTGCGGACTTAAGTAATAGAAATTCGGTACCTATTAACAAGAAATAATAAGTAAAACAATATTGCTATTGGTTGACATTAAATATTGATAAGTGATAAACCAACATTTTTACCGAAATGATGGAGCAGTGTCTTTCAACCTTTTCAATGTCAGAGAACACTTTCAACAACGCTAAAATTTGCAGCAGTTTGACTGTCGCACCCCTATAACTTTTTAATTGTTAAAAATAACCCCAACAAACCTTATATTTGTGGAAACGGCGACAGATTCTCTGTTAAATGATATGCATTTGTTATCTCTACGATGACGTATGTCAAATCCGCGATAGGCAACTGTTTTTTTTTTTTAAATTACATAGTATACATGTTTTTGTTGATTCGAATAAAGAATTTAATTTTGAATCCGACCATGTATTAAAAAAGTATGCACACATAACAAAATTTTAGAGAAAAATCAGTTCAAAGTTTATTCAAATGATAGCAAACAGTCTATTTAACGTAACAAAAAACGATCAAATCTTAAGAATTATACTATAACTATCAATGGAAATGTATTAAAAATAAATTTTTAATAAAAATAAAAACAAATAATAAACGTCGACATAGAAAATTAGACTTTAATTTCAATCAAGCAGTTACAAATAAAGGACCCTAGGGCGATTACTTTGAATACATTAAAATCAATTTTTTTTTACAAAACCAAAAAATGCTGTTATCCAAAATAATTTTAGCCACCATTGCTATAATTAACGAAAATTTTAAGTTAATTTTGATAAAAATACTCCACAATTAATAAAAAATATCTGAGAATATATTTTTTATATTAGAAAGAATATTTTTTTTATTAAAGTTGGACTTAATGTACTACTATTATTTAACAAGCCTTTAAACGTTTTGTAAGAAGTTTTATAGTTATAAAATATCGATTAATTATGGACTGTAAAAGTACTGTTAGCGAGCACAACTTCTTCGCCATTAATAGCTGTAACAAAATTTGACATCCGTTGCTGTAATGGGTATTTAAAACTTCATGTAACTATTATAACATATTTTCTGTCATATGACAGTTGAATCGACCAAAGTATACATTTTTCAAGGCACACTTAAAGGAAAGGAACTAAAATCGGGTATGCCTTCTTCGCAATTGATTGTAAACAAGAAATCTCAATGAACCATGAATATGCTTCTGCTGGGCTTCGCAAAAACTAAAAATTTTAAATTATAATTTTACTTAATTATGTTAAATTTTATTAGACGGCAGATTAAAATGGATTTTCCTGATTTTTTGTTAACGATAAACTTAAAAAAAACTGAATTTTTTGTTAGATATAAATAGCAGAGCGCATTTATCTGTAATACCGGCAAATTTATTCAAGTACCTCATTTGTTATTCTATGATACGTTTTTTTTACACAGGTCTCATTTATCAGGAAAATTTTGAGATACCAGGTGTTTGCAAAATCGCGTAGGAATTACCATTTTATTATGGCACAAAGGGTTTGTGTTTCATCAATCCTTTCATCGCTAAAGTTTTCTTGTTATTTTAGTTTGCTTTTTTCCCTTTGTAATTTTAAGGGAGTTGGGTTGGTTAGTGAAACTGAATATAAATTATTCAAAAAAAGGCTACACGCCTTGTGCGTTTCGGCTTTTACTTTAATCTCCAAGGAAAATTTTAAAGTTAATATTGGATGAAATTTTGAATTGTATTTTTAAAATGGATGATTACTGCAACGAAAATAATTGGACAGATTAAAAATGTATACCTTTCTTTGTTAAAAAAGTTGAAGAAATTTTCGCGCCTTAATTTAACAAAACTTGTACCTCATCTTCATGTTATAAAATTACTTTAATAGTTTAATGCTTACGTATCACAATAAAATAATGATGAAATAAGAATCTTTTAACGGTAACATTCATGTAAATTAAATTTTTTAATCAAAAATTGTGTAAAGTTTTTGCATGCTACATAAGAAATTTATAAAAATAAGCAAACTATGTGCATTTCTATTGCATTTGCAACAAAAATCCAAACAGTCAACTCTTTCGGTTATTTTCTGACGATAGATGACACCACAATGATTCAATTTACAGAATCACTGCAATTTTTAAACATTATTCAATCGAAATGTAATTAAATTCCAACCACCGGATAACAAAACCTTTATTTATCAATTATTCTCTACCTACTTGTGAGATTCCCTGTCAATGATAAAAATGATAAGTTTAATTCTTTCTACAAACAGATATAAGTTAAATTAATATTTGTGTATGGTCATTGCAAAAAAAGCTACGGTATTTTAAACCAGCAATGATTTTCACCTCACACAATTTGTTAACATCGTTAAAAACCAAAAAGTATAAAACAAACTAAACTTGTTATTAACAAATCTCTTGACTAATTAATTAAGAAACTAGGGTCCCACCGTATTTTGGCGACTATAAGATGCACCCAAAATTTATAATTACATTTTTAGAAAAAATGCAGTGTGTTATTATATAATACCATCGGACTATAAGACGCATCCCAATTTTAAATCGATTTTTTTAAAGAAAAAGTGCGTCTTGTTCGCAAAATACTGTAGCTATTTTTGCTATTAAGTTCAGTGGACTACGAATAAAAGAATAAGTAGGCTTTCAAATAATTTAATGTATTTGAAGAAGCCTCTTCATAAAAATACTAGTTATTGGTATAGTTGGATTCGTTAAGTTAAACAATACTCCATTTAAATATTGACATGAGCCACTATCATTCTATTTAAAATAATTGACTTGAAACAAAACCGATTTCGCACCACTTAAAGTCTA
Organism: Elmis aenea; assembly: GCA_947652605.1. Classification (NCBI taxonomy): domain Eukaryota; kingdom Metazoa; phylum Arthropoda; class Insecta; order Coleoptera; family Elmidae; genus Elmis; species Elmis aenea. The sequence goes on from OX393579.1 coordinate 20,743,883, forward strand.
GGAAAGCAACCAAGATGTCTATTAGAATTTTTAAAAATTTAATGCAAATATACATATTGACATTATAAAATTTAAGTCAGGGCTCACATAATAAATAAATAAATAATTTAAGGTTTAAAAATTGTCAACGTTGTTTAGTTGTAGTTAAATTTGTTTTTTGTAAATACCAAATACAATAGAAATCTCTTATAACGCGGGTCGGATACAATCCCGTAAACCCGCGTTATATGATAACCGCGATATAACCGAACTGTTGAATATATTTTATTTTTAAATTACTTTTAAAAAACTTTGTTGTTTACGTTTTCTTATTTTTTAAATAAACATATGAAAATAAACTCTGTTCACCATTATAAAATAGCAGTTTTTACTGTAGTAAATATATACTAATTACGTTTTTTTTTAAATAAAAGGAGAAGGGAGTCAGAGTCGGTTTTATTAAATACCGACTCACGAGTCGGAAGTTGAGAGTCGGTTATTTTTCTGCCGACTCCCCATCCGTGGTCACTATGTAGAAAAATGAACTAGATTAAGACAAAAAAGTTATGAGAGAAAAAAGAAATTCGACATTTTCATATTTTTTGCTATAACATCTGAAGCACGAGGAATTTTGTACTTAAAAAAATTGATTGTGGCTCCTCTCATACTAAAGAATAATTAATTCATGTAACTTAAACAAACCTGCATCTCTTGTAATAAGCGAGATCCCCATGCTGGAAATGTAATCTGGGACACCCTGTATACAAATATAAAATCATAATATTATTTTTCTACAAGTTTTCGTTTTCTTTACAACCAACAGGCCCTTACTTGTGATTTGTGACATACGCCTCGTAATAAAACTGTATTAAAACGACTTAAGTTGTTTGTGTAATTATTTCCCTTGTTAAGTAGTTTCCAGAATTTTCATTACGGAGATAACTGAAATGTGATAGGAGTTACTGATTATGGTCCGCACTAGACATAACATGTTTCTAAATGTACTTCATTATTACGGGATCCACTCCGTAATGTGTTAAATTGTAGATGTCCTTTGAAGACGAAATGTGTAATACAACAATGGATGGATATTGTGTTTGTGAAAGCTGGTTCAATATGGTGACTGTGGTTTGTGTCTAATACCTTTCATCTTTAAATATTATACCAAAGCCAAACCAATATCTCTTTGAAACATGTCTTTGTTCAATATCTATCTTATCGTTTTATGTCCTGCAATATACCGAAATAAATCCAAGATAAATAATAATACGCTTGACCCATTTGATGTTACATCATAGCAGAAATGTTTACATTCATCAATTTTTATATGAGATCAATCTACACATAACGCATTTATGAAAAACGCACTTCTTTTAATATATTGTAATAGTATGACTGGAGTACCTACCGAATAAATATTAATGAAATTTAATGGGTAAATTAAATCAAAGGTGAATTTTTTGTTTTTAATCAGTTCCGTAGGCCGGCGACGGTTTGGCGCGCTCTAGCTTGTCAAGTGCATATCCTGAAAATCTTAAATATGTGTTAAATAAGTAGAAGTGCAAGTGTTTTGGGTGGAACATGGAATATGCCAAATAGCAGGTCATAAAGAGTATACAGTCATGGGTACGTCGGAACTGTAAACCATCTGGACCGCAGGTATATCGGTTACTGGGTCAAAATTTCAAATTATAGTGAAATATTTCCCGTTATAGATAATTCCGGGGGTTTGCCGTTCATTTTACAACTCAAAATATTTATTTAATCGAACGTGATAAATTAAATAATAAAGCTAATTAGAACTAAAATAATTTCAATGAATTTAAACTATTGAATATACTCCTGGGCGTGAAAAATAGATTGGCTGTCGTTGTTTTAAAGGGGGGATAAAGAGGGTTGCTAATATTCTAACTAATTTTAAGTAGAGGGAATGTAAATAACGAATCACGAACAAGTAAATCTACCATCCTGCATACGTCATAATTTGCTTTGAGTTAGTAACAAATACGAAAGAAAAAATATTAAAACAAACGCCTATTTGATGCGGTGTGATGCACAGATTTTCTAAAATGCAGAGAGGAGTTTGGAGCATAAAAGACGAAATTCGCGAAGGTAAGGGAACGATTATTTTTTTCATACGAGCCTAGAGTTTTTCTGGCGTTCTGCGTTGGGAGTCAAACTCTGTTTTCCTTTATACAAACATTTTACTTTTCCTTTCCCGGATTCTTCCTGGCGTTTTGCGCTGGGAGCTAAAGCCCAGGAAATTTTCTAGATACGCGAAAAGCCTTCTTGGCGAGTAATCGCTGGGCGCCGGGTGGCGCGTTCCCTCTTACATTTATTTTCAGGTGTTGGTTCTTCCTGGCGAATCACTCGCTGGGAGCTGAATCTTTAACTACTCACGTTGTTGACATTTCTATGCAACCAATTCAAGTGCGACGGAGAAATTGCACTCCGTAAATTATTATGACACTAACCAAAATAGTATGGTTTTGTATGGCTGTGAGAGAGCTAGCGACGAATATAAATAAACTCCGTTTTAAAATCTTTAGTGTTTTATTTATTGCTGTTTTAAACCCATCTAGAGACTGGTAAACTACGAGCCAACAACGTCAAGGGCCCAACCACAACAACAGACGATCACGAGCTTACAAAAAAGGGTTTTAAAAAAACATAAGGAAAGTAATCAAAAATAAAGTACAAAGTTCTTAGCGAACTGTTACAATATTGACTTAATATTCGTTTTGTAATCTAAAATCAACATAAAAAAGTTTGGATACTTCTACCGAAATTTGCTAGGTTTTATTAATTTAACAGCCATATAATCCTTAAAATTATTTTTATAACTTATTGCAGATGAAAACCCTTATAATAACGAATAAAAATTTCTTTCTTGAAGCGAGCAAATAATTTATTACTATAATTTTCCTTTGTCAAAGAGACAGCGGAAAGTAAAACAAACATTAATAATCTGATTTAAATTTCTAGCGCGACTGCGTTCGTTTTGGTAATTGCGAAGTTTTCACACCGATTTAAGAAACTAGAATTAAAGAAATTGTATAAGGGCATTATATTATTTCTTAGGAAGCACAAAAAATTCTTGGGTTTCATTGTCGAATTATATTAAGTACCATTTGCGCCCAATTACGTTAATCGCTTCTACTTCAAATAAAGTCGCCGTTTCTATAATTGGAGATAATGGAACTTTTTCTTTAAAAAAAAAAAGTTTCGTAGCTTTTCTCTGGAGTTTATGGCCTTTTTAAACAGCATGATGTTAAACCTATCCGAGAGCAAATTATTAAATTATCCAACTATTCATGAACAAAGCTATACAGGGTGGACCAAATTCGAATGTTTTACGGGGTTTCTCGGTTACCGTAATAGTTAGCGAAAATTTGATACTGGTCTATTGGATTATTTTTTGAGATGAACACGGCTGTGTTATTCGATTTTTTATATCACTTTCCATTTTGGCACTATAGCCTATAAATAAAATTAAATCGTTTTTAAAAATGTATGATTAGTTCTTTATTTATAAAAATAAAACTAAATGTTAGATAGGATTTTTATTAACATTTTTAGGGCTAATTTAAAAAAAATTAATGACCTCGACTTTTAAAATATGAAGTAAACTTACATTTTTTTAAATGGAAACTCTAGTGGGTCATGACATTATATAAAAGAAACTTTTTTAAGCTTTTAAGCTGTGAGAATATTTCCATCAAAGTTTGCCATGATTTCGTAAACAAGTGTTTCTAATTAAAAAACAACTAAACGTCATTTCCAAGTAATTTCTGCAGCAGACGTTACGTTCTTACCACTTACAATGTAAACTTTTAACATATTAAACTTTTGAAAGTGTTTAAATTTAGCCATGTTCACAATACGACAATGTACAGATATAATAAGTAATATGCAAAAGAATACCCAGATTTTCTTAAATCTTTAGAAATTTACTTGGATATGACGTTTAATTCTTCATTATTTGCGAACATCACTTGTTTACGAGATCATGGCAAACTTTAATAATATAATTTTAACAAAATTAGCCATATATCACAAGGGTGGGTCACGATACATTGACGCTAGAGTTTGATTAAGGCTGTGTTTATTGCATCAAGGTCATCAAAACTAAATGTTTTCCAGAGTTATACGTGCCAATGGCCATTTTCTTCGGAAAAATAGGGCAAAAACAGAAAACTTGAATATTAAAAATAGTTTTTGAGATCGCGTTGGCCATGAAACCGTCAGAGATAAAACCGAAATTTTTCTATTTACCAATGCGCGCATTCTTTGCAAGTAAAATAAATGGTGCAAAGTTTTTTAAAAAATCTTAAACGGTACCAGAGAAAAACGTCAAAAACGAAACCCCTGCATAAGCGCTATGATTTGAAAAGTTGTGGTATATCTGTATAGTGTATAACTATATCTATGCGACTGCATAGGCGTTTAACATAGAGAAAACTGTTTTTACAAAGGCCTCGTTTTTCGCGTTTTTCTCCAGAATCGTTTAAGATTTTTTCAAAAACTTTGCACTATTTTACTTGCGCGTAAATAGAAGAATTTCGATTTTATCTCTGACGGTTTCATGGCCAACGCGATCGCAAAAATTATCTTTTACTATTCAACTTTTCATTTGTTCCCTTATTTCTCCGAAGAAAATGGCCAGTGGCACGTATAACTCTGGAAAACATTTAGTTTTGATGTTCTTGATGCAATAAACAAAGCCTTAATCAAATTCTAGCGACAACGTTTCGTGACCTTCCCTGGTCAGTTACTTTTTGCAACAAATATAAAAAACTAAGTAATTTTGTAAAGCTTAACAAATGCTCTTCATATAAAGTTCTGGCCCACTAAAGCTTTCATTTAAAAAAATACAAGTTTACTCCATATTTCAAAAGTCAAAGCTCTTAAAACAGTTTTTTAGGGTTATTTAATTTATTATAAACATATTTATAACCATAACATTTAGTTCTATTATTATAAATAAATAAGTTACAGTGAATTTTCAAAAACTTTAACATTTCATTTTTCTTCTGTAGTGCGAAAATGGAAAGAGATATCTGATAACACAGGCGTGTTTCTCTCAAAATAATAACCACCAAAATCAGATTTTCTCTATGTATTATGGTAACGGAAATACCCGGTAAAACATTTGAATTTGGCACACCCTGTATATTACGTTTATAAACGTCACGCATGCGTACTTTATACGCCTTTCACCAGGGTCTTTCAGAGTAAATGAGAGGCCCAGGGCAAACAATGTTTTGAGGCTCTTCAAAATTAAAATTTATAAGGGAAAAATATAACATGTTAATGGTCTTTCGATGATATATAATATGTTATAAAACTGTTATTTTAAGTACATTTTTTTTCTTCTAACAGATCAAGTTAAATATTGAGGCCCCCAAAGCTGTAAGGCCCGGGGCATCTGCCCCACTTTCTGATAAGGTCTGCATTTTACTGACTTTACTTGGCCAATCACTTTACACGCGTTGTTCGTTTTTACTATGAAATGAAACCAGTTGTATCAAAACAATAACAATCCATTTTATAAAATCCTGGCGCCTTCACCAAAAATGGCAAATAGTCGATTCAATTTTGTTCTAAATTCTAAATATTTTTTTTTATTTTCAAGTCTATTTACCATTATAAAAATAGTGTTTTCTGATTGAATAAAAAAAAAAATTCGCTTTATTAATTTTTTGTCGAATAACATTTATATTTGGAGAAACATTGTAACGACACATCGTGTGCTGCCACAAGAGTTTACAGAAGAAAATGAAACTCTAATAAGTTTGACTCCACGAAGAAATAACAGAACAACATCTGGTGCAGTAACAATCCATAATTAGAAAGGACTAGCGAACAACCAAACATAAAGTAGGTCACTGTAGAAACATTCGCTTTTTGCAGATCTGATTTAGAAATGTGGCAGTGTTAGTTTTTAGTGCAACTGTAATATAACTCATGCCATTAAGCTCATAACATCGCAACATTACCAAAACAATAGTATTGTCTCGTCTTATTTGTTACTTTTTTCAACTGCAAACTACTATCTGGCATTCATTTGTTAACTAAATGTAAACATCAACAATAATTGTAAGCATGATCTGATTACTTAAGATTAGAATTAAGGAAGAAACCTCGAAATTTGCAAATCCCTATAGAGTTTTTAACGAATTGTAGAACTTATTGTCTTAGGCATATTCTATTGCTTAATTTACTAACGTAGAAACTTGTTAATTGTACTTCAGAGATTGGTATCCAATTGTCTGTAACAAGTTTCGCCTACTACGGTATAGTGGGGAATGAAATGTATCACGCCGTGTTTACATTAATAACACGTGGGTAATTTCGCGCCGTTTTGTTGAACGATCCCGTACCTAAAACAATTTATTACTCTATGCCTGTTGGGAAATGTGTTGCATTGGATGTTGATACCTGAAATATCGTTTCAAAAATGTTTTTGTGACCACTTTTTACGCTTGTAAGCAGGAGCGTGTTGCAATATGTAGTAGAAGTAGTAGGTAGTAGTAGTGGTTTATTGCTAACACTTAACATTTACACCAACCCTAAATTTTACGTGGTAAATAACAACCGCGTCCAAAATTAAGCGATTAAATGATTTATTTAATAAAACATATATCTACTATTCAATGAAAATATTTTATTCAATAAAACCTTTACGTGAGAACTTCAAAACAGAATCAATTCACAAATAAAATAATCTATAATTTAAAAAATTAACGAGAATACGCAGTTTCATAAATTAACCTAAAATTTTTTTTAACTATTTAATTTAAATTAAAAAAACAATGGTTTGTCCGAAATTAACATTTAACCCTAATTTTTAGGTTCTTCATAACTGTTTTTTTTTCTGTTTGCACGTAACGTTTTGTGAACATTTAATACAATTGTGGCATGCGCTGATTGCATAAAATTGGAAACGCTTTTATAAACAAATTGTCCGATTACCGATTACCAATAAATCGAACTTAGGTTATCGGCCGATTACCGATTAATCAACCAATTATTGATTTTAGCATTTGATTCATTAAAGTATATAAATTTTGCACTTATTAAATGCTTTATTGTGACTTAATCTTTATTTTACTTAAGGGTAGTTCGCAGGGCCGGATATAGGGCTGTGCAGAGTGTGCACCGCACACGGCCCCGCGCCTAGTAGACCGGCCCCGCGCTAGCCAGCCGTTTAGGGTGTGCGGGGGGGGGCCGTGTACGAAAATAAAAAAATCAGGTTGGTGAGACCAAGAATGCCTAGCGGGAGAAATCTGTACACCCACGCTAGGGGTAGTTCTTTGTATGGACAAAATGGGAGCGAGTAGCTTTTTTTTTAGGTAGTAACATTTTTAACATTTTACTTTTACTCGGCCCTTTATCAAAATATCCGGCCCCGCATATATTTTCCCACACGGCCCCGCAAACCCTAGGACCGGCTCTGGGTACCTAGTTCACATGGTGACACTAGCGTCATGACATCAGTTTACTTTCGATGTCACGGCACTGAGTGTGACACGGAATGTGATATATTTGAGTACCGCGACATCAAAATAAAAATGGCCGCACTTGTAACTGCAGCAACGAATGTTGTAGAATGTAGAGCAACGAATTATTTTAAAGTCGCTATACGAGCGCCAAAATTTCCCGGCCTGACTATGAAAGAAACGGCGTAGGCTCAAAATTCAATTTTATTTTTCAATATAATCTCCCCTGACATCAATGCGCTTATTACATCGTTTTAGCAACAAGTCGATACCCCTAAAAAATATGTCTTCGGTTTGTTTGCAAAATGTACCTAAACTGCAGCCTTCACCTCTTGGTCGTCACTAAAATGGCGCCCGCGAAGGTCCTTTTTCAAATTTCCAAACAGGTGATAGTCACTGGGGGCCATATCTGGACTATACGGAGGGTGATCGATTTGTTCAAAACCGCAGTCACGAATTGCGACTTGAGCAATTACAGCAGTCTGCTTGGGGGCATTGTCGTGCAGTAAAAGCACACCTCTGGTCAGTTTCCCACGTCTTTTCTCCCAAATATTTTGTCGTAATTTGTGCAGGAATGCTGCATAATACTGTCGCGTTGCGTTATTTAAAATTATGAGAAGAATGTCCTCACAATCCCAAAAGATCGTAGCTATCACCTATTTCGTCGACTGACAGACCCTGGCGGTGCTTCTCCTATTCGCCTCCATTCCATCGATTCTCTTTTGAACACAGGATCATAGTAGAGAACCATGGTTTCATCCCCTGTAACAATTGTCTTCAAGGCGTCCACAGGATTTTCTCCACAGAGCTCCAAATAGGATGGAGCACATTCAACACGACGGCGACGCTGACGCTGAACTGATAAAAGATGTTTGGGGACCCACTTTGCACTAGCTTTATTCATGCCTAAGGATTCGGCAAATGCTTATATCTGAAAGCCCCGACATTTTTGATAGTTCTTCCACCTTTAAGCGTCGATCGCCTAATACTAGTTTCTCAACAAGGGCAATCTTGTAGTCCGTCACCACTTCCGCAGTCCCTCCTGTTCTTGCATTATTTTCCAAGAATTCTTGCCCCATTCGAAACCGTTTTGGCCAATCTTCTAACACAAAATAAGACGGGAAATGGTCCCCGTACACCTCATTCAGTCAGTGGCGGATTACCGCACAGGCGCATGAGGCGCGCGCCTCGGGCCTCGGAAAAAGGGGGCCTCAGAATCGTTGGGTTTGTCATCCTCAAAAACCAAAATTAAATTTTTATTGTCTGTTAATATGAGAATTATAAAATAATAATTATTGTAGGCAAATTGTAATATCTTCTAAAACCTATTTTCATAGTGGGTATTGTGTAATAGCCATTGATGCCAATTTAAAAAAAAGAAACATGTTTAATTAAACAAAAATGATAGCCAATTTGGTTCCAAATCGCCAAAACTTGCAACCCTGCTTGCATCTGATTACAGTGCACTGCAAGCCGATGTACTGCACAGGGTGGTCCAAATTCGATGGGATTACATGGGCATCTCGCTTAATAGTCAAGATAGAGAAACGGTTAATGTACCAAAAATGTGCAGTTTTTTGGGACAAACTCAGAATTGTTGTCAAATATATTCTATCTTTTCCGATTTTCCTTTGTTTTCACAACCTGCTTTTTGTTTCTCATCTTTAAAAATTTTTAAAAACCTTTGTAACTTGCGTATTATTGAAAATAAATACATCAACCCTAATATATTTGGAAAGGGAGAAAATAAGGAATTTAAATAGGTCATAGCCAACTATAGCTTCCATTTAAAAAAAGGTGCGTTTGTGTCATACCTTTTTAACGGCGAGCGTAAATTTTTTTTTTAGTACCTACTATCAAAATCTACATAAAAATATCTAAAAATAATCTTTATAAACTTTTTCGATATTTAAAACAATAAGGGAGATATGACACATTATAAATATAACAAAAAAACAGTTTTTCATTAATAATTCAAAAACCGGAAATGATAGAATATTTTTGAAAACTGTTCTGAGTTTGTTTTAAAAAAGCTGCACATTTTTAGTAATTTAACCGTTTCTCTATCTTGACTATTAAGCGAGATACCCATTGTAGTCCCATCGAATTTGGACCACCTGTACTGTATGATTCAAAATTTTACTGTGATTTTTTTACCTGAGATGGGATTTTTTATTTTAAATGGGAATGTGTTTTTTTTTTCTGGTACCTGAGAATATTTTTTTGTTTCCGTATTTGATTTTTCTGTTTATGTTTTTGTTGGTTCTAAAAATAAAAAACGTTATGATTTTTCTGCATTGTTCATTTTAGTGAAGATCAGGTTGCGCCTGGGGCCCCACAAAATCAAGATCCGCCACTGCATTCAGTCAAACTTTGATGCTTTGGGGAGAAAGACCTTTGCGAGTAAGACATTTTATAACAGCTCGATACCCAATTTTCGTTACTTCTGACCAGGACCGGATTAACTTTTTGTGGGGCCCTAGACATTTTTTTCTCCGGCCCCACGGGGCTGAGGATAATTAGAATTAAACTTTAACCAATTAACAACAAAAAATGGGACTTTATTGCGTAAAAATACATAAAAATTAAAAAGCATAATAAAAAAATAGTTTTTAATAGAAAAAACAATAAATCTTAATATTGTCGTTACGAGTATGTCGCAAATATTAGCAAATAAAATTAAAATATACATATTATAAATAGTGTATTAATTACTATTTAACGTTAAAAATAAACGAGTATTTCCTAAAAATCCTGGCTCTCATATCTGCAAAGTTATCAATTATATCGTCATAATTAATACTACTATTATCTAGACTAATCTAGAGCATCTTGTTCTATACACAATACAGCTAAGCAACTTAATTTCGACTGACTTATAGAATTTCTAAGATAATTCTTTACACGACTTAAAGCTGAAAAAGATCTTTCGCCTGTGGCATTTGAAATGGGTAATGTCAAATGTCACTAATGAAGAATGAAGACGCTGCGCCGGCGTCGCCAATCTGCATGATGTGTGAATGTGATTCGGTAAATTCCGGGACCTTCCTACACAATGTGAAGTGAACTACCAGCGTCCGGCGGTATTATCAAACCGCGCGTATTTTCTATTTATTATTTTTTAATTTTGACCGGCTGCCGGCCGGGCCGCCCTTTGTATGCGGGCCCTAGACATTTGTCTTTTTTGTCTAGGCCATAATCCGGCCCTGCTTCTGACATCGTGACGAACGAATGACAGTTATTACAGAACATACAGTTATAAGAAAACGAAGAAAACTGATACACATAAAATTCATTTTTTGTTTTTCCAAGGCTAATATGACTTGAACCTAGATCTATGTCAGGTCGGGAAATTTTGGCGCTTACCTCGTATTCGGGAATAGATTTATCCTATAAACAAGGATATTGTTGATAATGCTCTAAAATCGTTAGAACGTCTATCGACGACATGATAAATTGGAAATCGATTACAAACAATGTATATTATTTGTTTATTATAACAATTACGCGCTGCAAAAATATTAAAGTATGGCAAAGTACCGCATTTTTTATCATCAAAAGTTGGCACTTGATGTCAGTGTCACGGCACTGGCGTCATGAAATCGTGGCATCGCGACATCAGGCTGTTCAGACGACGCGAGAGCACTATACGACATTTGATGCCACGGCATCTAGTGTCACGACGCTAGTGAACAAGGCTTTAGTTTCTCTGTAAAATACTTTAAATGTGTAAAACAGTTAAAAGCTAAAATTTAAAAGTCATTGCTTTGGAACTGCCTTGGAAATGCAGTAAATTTTATGTTTTTATAATATTCTAATTTAAAAGAAACAGAATTTAATTATTTTTCCTAATTATTACTTAGTTATTTAATTATATTTTTAATACTGCAAAATATTTGTCCTTATTTGTAGTAGATCAAAAATTTTGTGTTTACTTTTACTCATCACAATCTTTGGTTTACATGTGATTTTTTATCAATAAATAGCCATATTGGCAGCCAGGCAGAAATAATTGAGGTAACATTATTTTTATAATCTTATATACTGGAATACTTAAAATTAATCAAAAACGATTATTGGCCAAAATGCCGACTACCGATTAATCAGCAAAGAAGTCAATGTGGTCAATTATCCACGAATTAATCTGTACCTGCCTAATTAAATCTTTATTGGCAGCTTGATTATTATTGAACGATTGGCTACAATTTCTTATAAAAGGTTTTTAAATATTACCATTTCGTTATGTATACATTTTATGTATAAAGTAAATATTTTAGTACTGCAATGTGGAAAAAGACTTTTTTTTTGTTTAAAGTTTATGAAATTGCAAACCGTTTCCATTCACCAAAAAGTGTAAAAAAAACTATGAATAAAAACAACAAAATATTTCTACAAAAATTTCATAACAATGGTTAAATTGCATAAATCTTAAATTACTTTTAGGTCGTCATAAAGTACACATACTTTATAAATACTTTATAAATACTTTATAAATGTCAATTTTTTTTGTCCTGGGTTATCGTCTACTAAATTCCATAGAAATCCTGTCGAATTTTAAATCTTCATTTAAGTAATCTTTCAAAGTGAGTATTCCGAATACAATTTTTAGCTCCTACGCTTCAAGCAGATGCAATCTGTTTGTAACGTTAAATTTGTACGACTTGAAAAATTGCTCCCACTTCTAAAGTAAACCTCGACGAGTTTCCCACTTGAAACGGTCGTTTTAATCAATTGCATACTGGCATCTTCACCAACACCTTCTTGAAAAATTAGGTACCTATACCTATGCGACAATGTATTTACCATGAACTAAAACTAATAATAAATAATAAAGTAAATAAAATAATAAATCACTTGAAATTCGTGTCAGGTGGGTGTACAATGAAATTCAATAAAAGTTACTCTGTCGATGTTCAGATTAGTAACACTGGGTGCTAATGGTTCATAATTACATTTTACCAGACAGCTTTCATCGACAGCAGAAAAATAAAATATCTTCACCCGACACAAAACCGTATTAAAATAACATTTCATTATCTATATGACTATGAGCATGTCGCAAATTCTAAGAGGCTTGATTTATGAGACAGATTTAGTGGCTTAGACAGCTTATATGCATATGCAGTTTATTCAAAATCTTTGGTCTAGTTTAACCCAGATAATCCTTCCTTTTAGCGAGAATTTAGGTAACCGGAAAACCGTAACTCAACCGCTAATACCCGAAAAGTAGACATCAGGCAACAAAAACGATAAATGCGAGTTATCCTTGCAACTTTTAACAGTACGTTGTTTTTTGTAAACTTATTCAAAATTTATGAGATCAACTTTTTATCGATATTTAAGTTTAACCTGGTTATGAACGTGATCTGCACAAATCTAAGTTAAAGAAATTGACTTACAAGCTTCTAACGCTTAAAATAGGTTTATCAATGTATGACATAACAGAACCATCAATCTCTTCCATTGAAAAACATCTCGACTACATTCATTTTGGATGCCCATAAAAGCTAAAGTCTCAAACATAGCATCAAAGTTTTTAAAAACGGACAACCCGCAGTTGTTTTCTGTAAAATTGATGTACTAAATTTTACATTTCTTAGACTTTTTTGCACCGAAGTATAAACTATACTTAACTTTCACAAACAGGTTTAATATAAAAGGTATTGCAACTTATTAAATATTAATGAACTAAGGTAATTGACAATGTTGGGGGAAAACATGTTACAATTTACAGATTTGAAACTCAAACAAAAATATGTTGGTGGTTGGTGTTTGAATTTAAAAAAATAATCGAGTAGAATGTTGTTGTTTCGCTGGTATATTAGACCTTATTAAACCTAATAAAATGTTTTTGATTGAGTTTGTATGGATATAGGCTTTCTACTAATTACTTTGTTTTAACTTAAAAAAAAATTAAATACATCAAAAAAGATAAAATCTAACACATTTATTCATTTGAACAATAATTAATTTACAATTAATTATTTATGTACTATAATTTTATTTATTTATAATAATTATGTTCGCCTAGTTAATTACCTTAATTGTTTATTTTCACTTATCTATTCATTTGTCCAGTGCGCCACAGCCTTATTAATAAAATATCTAACCGATATGGCATATATTTGTTTTAAGTGCAATTTTAATACCTAATATAAATTCACCGTTATGGGGGGAGGAATATTATTATTTGGTTTTCGAATAGTCACTTTTACTCAATATGTATGTATAAACCATGGTAACCACCAAAGTGAATCAATTGACTTATTTTATTTTTTATTCGAAAACTGTAGGTTTTGCGGGAAAACTTAAAGAATCAAAAAAAGTTCTAAATAAATAAGACTTTCAAAAAAAAAACCTTTAAATTGCAAAATTTCTACCCTCCAAAAGCTCTAATAAAAAAACCAACATGGGTCACACTATTCAATCCCTTGTGAATTGAAAATATTATTGTGAAAACTGAAAACCTTTTAATAAGTAAAACACATCTACCAGAGAAGTCATTTTTCTACATTTCTTTAAATTTGAGAAATAAAATAAAAACCTACTTCTACCGTTTTCCTTTATGGGGGTTTAGCTCCGAAAAAATACGTTTTAGGAAAAAATTATGCGTCATTCAAAAAGTCTGCAACACATGGAAAAAAAATTATTATCGATTTCTCAGAAAATTGTATTTTCGATAAAAGTTGGTGCATGGCCTAAAACTAATATCAAGATCAAAAAAAGTTCATTAAAAAGTCATAGGACACTAGATTTTAGCGATTTTTGAAATATTCGCAAGAGTAGTGCCCCTATTTTAAGAGATACAAAAACATTTTATGAAATGAAAATGTTATTTAGAATCTAAAAATAAGGCTAAATTTAAGTTTTAACGGTCAAATTCAAATTTTATTTTTTAAGAAATTTTAACATTCAAAAATTGATTTCTCAGAAAATTTCTTGATAAAAGTTGGTGCATGGTCTAAAACTAATTTTCAGATGAATAAAAGTTCAATAAAAAGTTATAGGACACTAGATTTTAGCGATTTTAGAAAAATTCGCAAGAGTAAAGGGCTTAAACTTTCTTAATAAATAAAAATTGGAATTTGACCGTCAAAATTTAAATTAAGCCTCATTTTTAGGTTTAAAATAACTCTTTACCATAAAATGTTTTTGTATCTCTTAAAATAAGGGCACTTTGCTCCTGCAAATATTTCAAAAATCGCTAAAATAGTGTGTCCTATTACTTTTCAATGAACTTTTTTTGATCTTAATACAATTCACACCATGCACCAACTTTTATCAGAAATAAAATTTTCTGAGATATCAAAACAATAAAAAACTTTTTTATTAATTTGTTACCGACATTTTGAATGTTAAAATTGCTTAAAATATAAAAATTGGAATTTGACCGTCAAAAACTAAATCTAGCCTTATTTTTAGATTCTAAATTACTATATCCTATAACTTTTTAGTAAAATAAGGATACTTCACTCCTGCGAATATTTCAAAAATCGCTAAAATCTAGTGTCCTATGACTTTTTATTGACCTTTTTTTCATCTAATTATTAGTTTTATGCCATAAATCAACTTTTATCAAGAATAAAATTTTCTGAGAAATCGATAATAAAAAACTTTTCCATTTGTTGCAGACTTTTTGAATGACGCTATAAAAGCCCTCCCCTAATTTTTGATAAAGAATTACCCTCCGAAATTTTTCGCTATATTTATGAATATACTATAGACACATACGTTCATTTAGACAATATTTGGGGGCGCCCAAATTTTCTTTGCCTAGGGGTGCCAGATGCCCTTGTGTCGGCCCTGCATATTTGTTTGAAAAAACGACTGTTTTGCAAAGCGCTATTATCCTAATTTGCAACGGCAACTTTTTTTGTATATTACAATATAATTTAACTCAATTAACGAAAGCCTTATGATGATGATAGACGTATGTAGCGTTTGACAAAAAATCTTTACTGAAAGAAAAAATTCAAAGCTATTTTAAGCAAAAATGTAAAAAGAAGATTGTGGTTAAAGCCTTTTGAGGGCGTACAAGAAAAAAACATCAACCGGTGATTACCGTTCAGAGAAGAGTAAATTTAGTTCTTGATTAAAGCTCAATATGGACATCAAATAAATAGCTTCTAAGTCTGAATACAGAAAAATAATTGTTTCAACTACAACGTTGATTAGAGAACATTCTAATTTTACCGCTTTGTTTTTGCGTTAGATACATTTTATTACTATTTGTTGAAACGGTATTGTGATTACCACAACTTTACATTTCTACAATTTGTGAACGATGTTGCTAGTTGTGTACATTTTTATGTGTATGATGTTGCACCAGCTTGCCGTGTTACACAAAAAAAAAACTTTTTTTACACGTGAGTTGTCCTAATTTAATCGCACCTCACGTCTAGTGTAGTAATACCTCGAACTAAAATCCCGTAAAAATCATTTGGAATGAGGTTATTAAAGTGACCTCGTGAACTAATGCTGTTGTGAGGGCATCCATCACTTAAAATAAATCCTTGTGATATCTTCGGATTTTCTTGTCAGAAAACAACATACATTATATAATAAAGAGCAACAATATATTTAAAGCCTTCGTATTTGAACTTTACGATTTACGTTTTAACAATAAATGTGGACACATATTGAGAGATCAGTATAAGGTAAGTTATATTACTATCATTTCAAAACTTCTAGTGCTTTCAACCTTTAACGGTTCCAGTTAACCCGAAAAACCAAGTGAGCGGTTTATTACTTAAATTAAAAGTAACTTCGAAAAAAACTCACGTATATAGTAAAACAAAATGCAGTTCACCCTAGATATAAAATCGTGAAAGACTTCAAAACTTTTAACTGATATTTACGCACAGCCAAGGGGACTAAAGTGTCTATATACAATTCAATACTTCTTTAAAATATGAAAAACCAATTCATCTATTAACTGCCATGAGCAAACATGCTCATGAATCAGAACAACAACAACAAACCTCTCATATTACGTAATAACTGTAAAAACATGATTCTCTCTCTAAGACGGGTCATGAAAGGTTTTTTTATAACTCCAAACTGTGTACTAATTTAATCGTGCACTCCAAGTCAGGGTGTTTCATAATTGAATGCTGATCCTTAAGGGTATTATTCGTTGGCTAATTTTAAGAAAAAAAGTTCATATCAATGTAGGTCCGCAACCGCCATATTTTTGAGATACAGGGTGTTAAAAGTTGAAAAAAATACCGGTTTTTTCGTAATATTTTTGATACCGCTTTAGATATTTTTTTGAATTTAAGTAGGTACTAACTAGGCATAAAAACACATTTTTTTCAGAAAAAAAAACTGTTCTATTTCTACCAATGGCGTCCGTATTAACATGTCCTTGAATATTTTTAATGAAAAAAATGATACGCCACTGTTGTTTTTTCAAAATAAATGTCATTTTTATAATTTTGCTTTATTTCTTAGGTAAACTGGCCTCTTGAATTTTTTTGTCCGACGAACGGTTTTCGAGTAAAAAAATAAAAGGCTATTACTCTGAAGTGCAAAAGAGTACATATCTAGTTGTAGTAGGCCAGAAACAGAATTTGTTTATTTTATAAGCTCATTGTCATATCTGAAATAGAACAAATTTTTTTATGAAAAAAATGCATTTTTATGCCTAGTTAGTACCTACTAAAAAAAAAAAAATATCTAAAGCGGTATCAAAAATATTACGAAAAAAACAATATTTTTTCCAACTTTTAACACCCTGTATCTCAAAAATACGGCGGTTGCGGACCTACATTGATACGAACTTTTTTTCTTAAAATCATCCAAGGAATAACACCCTTAAGGATCAGCATTCAATTATGAAACACCCTATATTGTAATACGTTTTGCTCCGTAATTATTATAAATAATAAAATATTACTGGTGAGAGAGACATTTCAAAAATATTTCCTTTCTACTGCGATTTTATTTAATAAACACAGTAACATAATTTTTACAATGAATTTTTGTGATATGATTTAAGAAAACAAAGGTGATCTATGCTCCAGTTACTTAGTCTTGTTCTTAATTTATTAACAGAAAGTCCTGCGGCAGACAATGTTTTATTAATCTCTATTGATGTGGGTGGAATTGTCTGGAGAGCATCTAGCAGCAAAGAGACATCATTTTTATCAATAAATTTTGCTTTGCATTACGCGGGTACACAAAAATAGAACTATAAACGTATTTTGATGATTTAAACTTTGTCATGGAGGTCGGGCTTCTTTACGCATACTACGGGTGAACATAATTTGTTATTCTAAAGCAGAAAAACTATGTTGAAATAAAAAGAAAGTTTTACTATTATTTAATGTTAGACATTTATAATAAATTCTGCTAAGTTATGATAATATAACGAAAATTTTAACACAAAATATACGAAAATAACATTTTTAAATATCCCGGAATTTCTCGGGACAATAATTGCTTCCCAAGAAATAAAAAATAGCTTAAAATGGACCGTGATCCCGGGATCCTAGGAGAGAAACTCTGTTTATTATTTTAAAAGATTATTAAGTCAGTAACCACTTCGACACTATTGTTAATTTAGGAAAACAAAGTTAAGTTTCGATGAGCATAAAACAACAATTTTAGGTTGTGTTAATAACCACAAGCAAATTTTTTTGTGTTTTTACTGTTTACACAAAATTATCGAATATTCATTTAGGCTGGACTCGGTAAATTATATTATTGCAAAATGTAGTTTCAAAAGTAAAAATTTTCTCGAAATTACTACGGATGCCAAAAAAAAATGCAACACAAAATCAAACTCAAATTAGCTGAAACAATTGCGAAGCTAGCTGCGAATAGAAGAAAGTTTATGGTAGAAATAAAGGTGTATGATCAGAAATTTAAAAAAATGAATTTGCAATATGTTTAAAGATAGTGCATTTTGTCAACTCGCAAGGAAGGGTTACGATATGTTGTCGCTAGAATCTGATCAAGGCTGTGTTTATTGCATCAAGAACATCAAAAATAAATGTTTTGCAGAGTTATACGTGCCACTGGCCAATTCCTTCGGAAAAATACGGGAAAGACTGAACAGTTGAATAATAAAGGTGATTTTTGCGATCGCGTTGGCCATGAAACTGTCAAAGAAAAAATCGAAATTCTTCTATCTACCAATGCGCGCATCCTTTGCAAGTAAAATGGTGCAAAGTTTTAAAAAAAATCCGAAACGGCTCCGGAGAAAAACGAGAAAAACAAGGCCGTTGTAAAAACGGTTTTCCCTGTGTTAAACGCCTATGCAAGTCGCACAGATTTGTTACACAACTTCTCAAATCACAGCGCTTATGCAGGGGTTTCGTTTTTGACGTTTTTCTCCAGAACCGTTTAAGATTTTTTTAAAAACTTTGCACCAGTTTACTAACAAAAGATCCGCGAATTGGTAAATAGAAGAATTTCGATTTTATTTCTGTCGGTTTCATAGCCAACGCGATCGCAAAAATTACCTTTAATATTCAACTTTTCAGTTTTTCCCCTATTTTTCCGAAGGAAATGGCCAGTGGTACGCATAACTCTGCAAAACATTCATTAGTTTTTATATTCTTGATGCAATAAACACAGCCTTGATCAGATTCTAGCAACAACATATTCGTGACCTTCCCTGGTCGCTGTATTTGCAAGTCGTATAGATTTTTTAATTACTAAATAGATTTAGCAGATACTATGCGTCGAATAAATTTGTCCGAATTGCCCGACATGACAATTAACGAATAACGCTTTAAAAAAAATAATTTGTTGGTTAGTGTGCGTATTACAAAGAATACTGCAATTAGCTTGTTCATCAACTCTATCCCCGCATTTGAAGTAGCCAGTTAGAGTGCTTCATAATTAATAAAAATTTCAACTATAAGTGTGCTTTAACAAAAAAATTCGCTTCGTTCATGGATTATATAATTTTGACTACCCACGCTCTATCTCAGTATATTCTGGTTTAATGTATGCAAGCAAAAGCAAACAAAAGCTGATCGGTCCATCTTTAAGTAGAAACAAATGAAACTCTCATCGGGTAATGCGTTTTTTTATAGTGCATTAGCAATTTGCAACGTAATCCATCTCTCAGCCTTATAATTTCCCTAGAAAGCGGAATTTTTGAGATTCCAAATTAAATTTCCTTTCAAAAATGTAAAAGGTTTTTACCTAAAATAAATCGTTTTTGAATTACTTCAGTGGTTTTGAAAATATTGGCTAGAATAGGACTCTAAAACAAATTGATATTTAACGACTTAGCGATGCAGAACGATTTATTTGACTATACTGTCTTGTGGTTGCTGACTAGTGAAAGTTTTAAATTAATACACAAGGTGTTTCTTATGAGTGGGCCATTTGTCAAAACTTCAAACCCGAATAGGTAAATTTCCTTAAAGGGAACACCCTATATATTTTTACATTTTCTTATCGATTAATTATCTTTAAAACATAATCAAGGTCGTTTACATCTAAAATTAATATTTCCAAAGTTATAGTAGATGATAAACTATGAACATAAACACAGTATTTACCAGAATTAAGCCAATAGGCGTTGGAAATATTTCCAAAAAATAAAAATTACAGCTCAATTGTAAATTTAGAATTGTATTTGACGTGTAAAACAAATGTTGGTAATATTTCCAAAGACTACTGGTTTATGATATTAAATATTGTGTTTGTACCCATAAATTATCATGAAAACCGCAAGGAAGTAAAAACTAATAGTTTAGATATCATTGATCTCTAATAATCTATAAAAATAAAATAATCGATAATACACTGTGTATAGTTGAAAATAATTTTATTCGAAACTTTTTTAAACATTTTTACTAATTAACAGAGTTATCAAATAACTCGTCTTCGCTGAGAGGCCCTGTATACTTTTTATTTCTTATATGTATCATTTTCAGCTCGATTATCTTGTTCTTTTTTAACAAAAACCGTAAGAAATCGTATGTATTAGTAAATTACAAAAAACTAACTCAAAATAAATTATTTCAAATTTTTTTATTGGCCCTAATATTGTTTAAAGTCAAAAACATATGGTATTTTTATCTTTTGGGTCATATAAAAATTGAAATGCTTTGGTGAAAATCTTTTCGAATTTACTTTCAAAATCTTTTCGAATTTACTTTCAAAATCTTTTCGAATTTACTTTCAAAATCTTTAACGCATTAGTAGACCATGAAGACAACTGTACGTAAATGAGAGTTTATGGCTAACTTATTTTTTGTACTTAAATTTAGACAAACGAGTTTACTACATTCAAAACCAAAAATCTCGCACCAACTATCACTAATGCAGACCCTACTAACACTTGATATACTTTTCGAAAATAATATTGACAAAAACATGCGATTGTTTATACCGGGTGAGTCACGACGGACGCCACGGAGTTTTATGGCGAAACGGTATATATTTTCAAACCTGTCGCGGTTAGATTATGTAAGTCAATAAGGGCTACATTTTAAAAATATTTTTAAACATACAGGGTGCTCCAAAAAAGAGTGGGATATCAAAGTTATACTTTTTTTTATGGATAACCCTGTATATTTTTACATTTTTGGATTCCTCTTTAAATTTACTTCGAAAAATGTAAAAGGGGAAAATACAGTACATTCAAAACATCTCGAAAAATATATATTTTAGGTGAAAAACAGCCTTAATGTTTTCGAAGGACAATTAAATTTTCTATAAGACTGTGTAAAAAAATATAGGGTGTTGTATTTAAAAAAAAAAAGTAATCAATGTTTAGTTTCACAAGTTTGACCAAGCGTAAAAAACGCCTTGTATAATATTTTAAAAATGTAGGTAGTGCAAAGTGTTAAATAATCTATTGTCTAATTTCCAAGCGAATTTCTTCAGAATTTTTAGGGTTTCTAAATGTTTTTGAAAGTACTGTATTTTCATTAAAACGGTTGACTTTAGTAGACCCATATAACCTTGTACATTTTTTGAAGTAAATTTAAAGAGGAATAAAAAAATGTAAAAATATACAGGGTGTTTCATAAGAAAAAGTATAACTTTGATATGCCACTCTTTTTTGGAGCACCCTGTATGTTTAAAAATATTTTTAAATGTAGCCCTTATTGACTTACATAATCTAATGGCGACAGAAGTTTGAAAATGTATACCGTTTCACCATAAAACTCCGTGGCGTCCGTCGTGACTCATCCTGTATAACGGAAAAAAAGAGCGTTTGTATTTAGATTTTTTTTTAAAGTGAATAACGCCTACTCAATATGCATCAAAATTAAATACATATTTTATTGTCATTAGAAACAGATTTTCTACAATTCAATGAGATACGAGGTTTGTAAATTTTTAAAAATAATTCAGATATTTAAGGTGTTAATAATCTCTGAGACAAACTGTATAAATACTATAATTAAGTAGCAGATAAGCGATAACAAGTCACAAAACTCATTAACTGCCTCATGAGTTAAAAAAAAAAGACAGTAGGTAAACACTTTCAATTAAGATATACATTTGACTAACTAAATAGGCTTTCATAATTTTTTTTAAAGAAAGATTCTATAACTTTTAATTAAAGTTATTATTATATAATTAAAGTAAAGGGTACTTTTTAAGGTTCTTATCAACTTAAGTTCTGCCATTGTAACTTTTCTTAATTTGCAATGAAATTGTGTATTTTTTTAATTGTGTACTTCAGAATTTTAATGAAGGTACAATCGGTTTATGTTACAAAGGTTCTTTTTTTAAGTTTTGGTGAGGAAATCACGTACTCAAATTAAAAACTAATTAAACTTTTTGGTATTGCACGTGAAATGGCATTCTGTTTGGGTTTGTCTGTAAACTGCTGTTTTTAAATGCCCGTTGCAAAAAGCAAACGTGCTTAGAATATGAAAAGTCGATTAAACTTTTTCGTTTCGCGCTTAAATAATAATTTGTAAGACCAGTTTAAGAATTAAAACATTTAAGTCTTTTAAAAATGATACTAAAAAACTTAATTTTTTTTATTGCTTAATTAAAAATCGTATTTAGGTAATTAATTTAATTTCAACAATTAAAAAAATGTAAAAAAAGTTCTGTTTCAGTTTTGTTTTTATTTAAAAAAGTACTACTTTGTTTACAAATTTATGTAAGTCAAGTATTTGGTGAAATGTTGCTATAAATTTCATTTGTTATTAAGTTTCAGTTGTTTTCTAGTGTAGTAATTTTATTTTTCAATAAAAAGTTAATTGTTATCTACTTACAATGCAATAAATATGGTCCTTATGCGGACATTCCTTCAGTACCATATGAGTATAATTAATACAGGGTGTAATTGATCCAACCCCATCATTATATTGGCCACATTGATAACACTGCAATGCAATTGTCGTAGCAAGAAGACAGCAGGCGAAGATTCCGAGCAATAGATAATTGACTCCCATTGTTGTCAAATACCGGGAATAAAAGTGCTGAAACTTTTAACAACTATTGACCGTAGATGCCTGAAGTGCCAAACAAGACAAATTTTTAGTTTTACTGTATTAACTGCCCTTCGTCAACTTTAAAATAATTAATTCGCGTACGGTAGGCGCGACTAATACAGAGGAATTTCGACCTTCACCGCTCGCGAGTTGCAAGTAAACTAAATTTCAAAGTGCGCCCTGCGTCTAACCCCGTTCTGTCGATAAAACACGGATGGTCGAAAATTATGCCCTCTCGCAATTTGGCAGTTTTTCTATTTCATTTATGGCAATATACTTCCTGTACATTTACGATATACTATGAAAAAGGCCGGAAACTCGTAATATTTACGTTCTTTTGTTGTGTATTACGGCCGCCTTTAGCTTAACGAACTTAGATTAAGGCAAAGTGTAACCGTTTACAAAAAAACTGTTTCCGTTTCCAATATTTTATACAAGAAGTTGGTTTTCTTACATCCGCGTTGGCAAAGAATACGCACGGAGAATAAAAGCAGAAGATAATGTAGAAAGCATCACAATTTTCTTAATTGAAACGTGTAGATTCGGAAGATGGTTTTATCTACGGTAAAGTTTTACGTGTTGGTGTAACTTTTCACTGCTGCTGTAATTTTTTAATTGCGTAGTTTGCTGCAGTAATTGTACATACGTCAATCTGTTAATTTGGTTTTAAATATGTAGACTGTTCCCTTTTCCAATTCCATGGCCTGCTGTCTCCATAGACAAGGAATACACAATGTCAATTAAATGCGACAAAATGCGCACGTTTTTAGAATAGTTTATTTAATATTGGAAATCTAGTGCTTTTCTACAACCATAACTTTTTATCTGAAAAAACTTGAAACATAATATTTAAGTTAAATTAAACTATGGTTTGCTGGTTTCTAACAGGTTTATTTTTATTTTTTATTTATTACAACGTCCTACATGTTTCGCTGAACGAGGTTTTTTCAGCATCCTGAGGGCTAAAAAGTGTTGTTTTTTTTTACTATAAAAAAAAAATTATATTAGTTTACAAAGTAATTTACATTAAGCTAAAATTTAAATTAATTCTTAATTATACTTACAAGTTTAAATGATGATAATTATTTTTGAAAATATTGAAATATTGATACTGTTAAATGTTTTTTTATTTTGTTTGGTATTAGAGCATTTTTTCTTAAATTTATTTATGCTTTTTTGTCGACTGGATATAAATGTTTCAATATTTTCCGAAGGTAGAAAAACTGTATAAATGTCCTGAAATAAATTGTTCATTATTTTTTTGATTTTAGCTATCTCTGTAAAAGTATAATTTATTTCATATTTTAAAAATTGTTTTTTCAATTATTAACTAAGTTTAACATATTTCTACTAAAAACAGGATTTTCATTCACAGTAAAATTTAGGCATTTGTTGAATATGTTTTGGGAATATTTTATTTTTTCGGCATTTGATTAAAAAAACCTCGTGTTCTTCGGTTTTTGCTAATCTTCTTTGGTCCTTTAATATTTTCTTAAGTTGTTCGGTAATGTTGTTTCCATATTTCTGTGTGATTTTATTGAAGTTGATTTAATTTCTTTCACCAAATACGATTAATTGATAACATTGGTTTCTCCTGTTTCTTGATGAGGTTAAATTAAACTATGGTTTGCTGATTTCTAACAGGTTTATTTTTATTTTTTATTTAGTAAAACGTCCTACATGTTTCGCTGAACGAGATTTTTTCAGCTCTTTAGGGCTAAAAAGTGTTTTTTTTTTATTATACAAAAAAAAATAACAATTAGTTTACAAAGTAATTTACATTAAGCTAAAATTTAAATTAATTTTTAATTATACTCACAAGTTTGAATGATGATGAAAAATTAGTTTCGTTAATGTTAAAATGGACACCGAGTCACACGCCTTTTTTTAAATCAAGGTTTAGTCATCCTAATGAAGTGAAATCAAGTGATAAATATTAAATAATTTTTAGGATAAATATTATAAATAAATAAAAATTTAAGTCAATTATTTTTGTTGTTTTCTTTATTAAATACATTTTTAAATGGCCAAAATAAAGTTTAGAAATTAAAAATTATATGTCGAAATCGTTAATTGTGAAAAAAAAATTCTTGAGAAAATCGCCATAGTTTTTTCATTTTTGTCCCGCGAGAACTTATTTGAAATCCGGCAGCCCTGGTTGTCATAGAAATGTATATGAGTAAAAACGATTGTACATAATAATGGTATACGTTATTGGTTCATGGCTTGCTTAATTTTTTTCATCAAAATTGTTTTTTAATATTAGAGCCGTCAAATTTCTAAATAAATGTATCATGTGGCACATCATTGACAAGAGGAAAAGTAAAAAAATGCAAGTTTATGCTGTATCTTGTAAAATATGCAATATTAAAAAAATTGTTTGCGGCATTTTATAGCGATCAAAAATATCTACCACCTTTTTTGCTATATCTCATAGCAAGTGAGATAAATTCATATAAAGAAATGACACATTTTTGGTTTTTCATCAATATAAAATTAGCCTTGAATTTCTTTTTTTCAAAAACAAAAGCATCGCTGTATTGCTCTATGAGACTATAAGGTAGGTAACTTTGGTCCCATTTGACTGACCTTGTATCTATTACGGTTTAAAAGTTAATAACCCATGGTGAGCCTCGAATTCTGGACACACTGTATATGCGCAAATATAGCACTACTTAAAATGTTACATTTTTGATGTGTGGAAAAGTCCCTCCGCTAGGTCGTAGAAAAAATAATTCTGTAAAAAAATTTAAAAAATGAGTGATTGTTCATTAAACTTTAGAGTTATTTATCTCAAAAACTGTTCGATTTATATAAAACTCAAATACATATTTGAAAAAGCTTTGCATTACTCTAACTATTTTTAAAATAAATAAGTTATACAGCTGCAAGTGTTCTTTCTGGGACACCATATAATAATCGAATTATTTCTATTAAAGGTTTTCCTATACATGAAGCCTAAATCTTAAAACCGAATAAATGCATAATTCGTTGTACATTTTTTGGTGACACAACTAAAACATTATTTCTTTAAAATGTTTTCACAGTTATCTCTTAAATAAAACAACTTTTTAGAAGCGGCATTTAGTTTTTTAAAAATCTTGTCCAACTTGGATCATTAAGCAGCTCTCCAAGTCCTATAATAAAAAAATTACGCATGTATCGCGATTAACTTCTCATCACTCTGTACAGAACTACTGATTAAAGAAGTGAGTAATTTTGAGTATTAAAAGTAAATATAACCAAGTTTAAAACTTTAAATTTGTAGCCCTTGCTCAACTTTACGTGTTTGCCACCATGGGTGCTATTGCTGAATAACCCGCTTAATCCAAATATGAAGAATGCACGTTACAGCTTTTATGAAAGTTACAAAAGTCACGTTTTAAACATTTTTACGTTTTTTACTCGGCATGTTTTAGTTTTATAAAGAAATAAAGCGTCGAGTCTGTAGTTATTCGAATTCGATATCAGATTTAATTACTTTTATGAAAGGATAAATACGACCGCAGACAGGCACACGCTCAACGTTCGCTTTTTAGGGCAGCGGTTCCGAAACTTATTTGGTCGAGGAACTTTAACACGACTTTTCAAACATTGCGAAAGCATAGGACCAAATTCGAATTTTCTACGGGGTATCTCGGTTACCGCAATAGACAGCGAAAATCTGATATCGGACTCTTGGGCTATTTTTTTAAGAAAAGAACGCTTGTGTAGGATATTAGATTTTTTATATCGCTTTCTATTTAGGCACTATGGACAGAAAATGCATTTTTATCATTTTTGAAAATTTGCTATTACTTCTTTATTTATTAAAATAAAACAAAATTTTATTTACGTTTTTTATTAACATTTCTATATACAATTTAAAAGCTAAATTTAAAATATTATTGACTTTCGAGATATGAAGTAATATTTGTTTAGCTTTTTAAAAATATATAGTTTTATGTGTTGCAAAATATAACCGAGAGAATTTTACCATCAAAATTTGCCATGGTTTTTTAAACAGGTAATTTTCGCAATTAAAAAAACAACTAAATGTCATTTCCAAGCAAATACTGCAGCAGCCCCTACGTTTTTAGCACAAATGTGAATTTCTAACATATTAAACGTTTCAAAGTGTTCCAATTTAGCCATGTTCACAATACCACAATAGACAGTTACAAAATGCAAAAGAACACTGCTTAAAAGTTAAAAAAACTTCTTGGATATGAAGTTTACATGTTTATTAATTGCAAACATCACTTGTTTACGAAATGATGATAAACTTTGATGAAGAAATTTTTACAAAATTAGCCATAGCTCGGTTATTTTTGCAGCAAATATACAGGGTGATTGAAATTCGAGTTTAAGCATTGGGATCTCGGTTATTATAATAGCTAGAGTATAGGTTTAAATTTGGCAAAGTTGCTAAATCTTGTGCTCATTAATAACCTGAAGAGAAGTTGGAAGTATCTCAAACGCTATCTGAGAAAATTAGGAAAAACCGGGAAATACGATTTTTGAAAATCGTCTATAACTCCTTTGGAGTATGAAATGTTTCAAATGTGTAAAAACATTGCCCAAGCAACTTTTTAAGCCGAATCGGATGGTGGTCACAAATTTCTTCTAGAACGATTCGTTTTTGTTTTATGACAACCAACTTTGTTTTTTCTTATGGGAGCAATTTTCGCTCTTTACACAATCAAATAGCATTTATTTTTCTGAATTCATTGATGTATCACACATGGTATTTTACTTCTTTATTCATTGTCAAATTTAAAAAAAAGGGTTTTAAACAATAACCATTATAAATCAGGTAGGCCGGTCGTTGTAGTTTATGTTGCGTCCATGACAACCAATTAACAAACTAAAGTTTTGAAAGCCTATTACTTGTCATAGCAATAGATTCGTAAAAATGAACTTTAATAACAAAGACAAAACCAATATGCTACGATTTTTTTATATCGTTCTTTTAAGTTTTGTTATACTTTATCACATGCTTTAAACAAATTTACTTAAGTTTCTGTTTAACGTAAGAAAATAGTGTTTTTCTGGATCTGTTTGTAATAAAAATGTTTTTTTTTTTACTTTCATCTGAAACCTTTCTACCATATTATCTTCTGGGTTTGGCAAAAGCCCCACATTTTCCAAAGTTTCTGTCCAACGTACAACAATGTGTGTGCGAGGGTTGTTTTACTTCTGATTTCTGAATATGTTTCTGCATATCGCTGACTTGACAATATAGAATTCCTATCCAATGAATAAAAAATTCGCAGCATATCGCGTTTTTCTTCGTTATCGAAGTTCATTTTTACGAATTTATTAATGTGACAAGGCTTTCAAAACTTTTACCTACCTGATTTATAATGGTTATTGTTTAAAACTTTTTTTTTTTAATTTGGCAGTGAAAGAAGAAGTAAAATTTGATTGTAAATAGCAAAAATTGCCCCCATAAGAAAAAATAAAGTTGGTTGTCATAAAACAAAACCGCATCGATCTACAAAAAATTTGTGTCCACCATCCGATTCGGCTTAAAAAGTTGCTCGGGCAATGTTTTTTTTACACATTTGAAATATTTCATACTACAAAGGAGTTATAGACGATTTTCAAAAATCGTATTTCCCAGATTTTCCAAATTTTCTCGGATGCCGTTTGAGATATTTCCAATTCCTCTTCGGATTATTGATGAGCCCAAAATTTAGCAACTTTGCCAAATTTAAACCTATACTCTAGCTATTATAATAACCGAGATCCCCATGCTTAAACTCAAATTTCAATCACCCTGTATGGAAGTACAGTGAGCTCGCGTTATAAGCAACTAATGTCGGCCAATTCACATACTAAAAGTTGCTTTTTCTTAAATGGCAACAGTAGTTGGCTGAAGCGTTGCAAAAAAAAAGATATTTTTCTCATTGATCTATAAGTAGTAGTAATAATTTTTGATGAAAGTGGTAAATGTAAAAATCTTGAATAAACCTCATAGGATTTAAAAACAATAAATTTAATTTACTAAATTGTATGGCTTCCTAAGTAGACTGATACTGGTATATATTATATAAGAATACCCAAAACATTTAAAATTATGACTTATTTTATGACGAGAACATTACATACTACAATGTTGCTATGTGACAAATTAGTTCATTAGACATCGGGACACTTTAGTTTAGAATTTGTTGGCATAATTTTAGAACATCTCATACGGTAACAATTACACCAAAATAAAATAATCTGAATAAAAACATTTATTGTTACATACATAATATAAATACAAAAAGGTAAAATTATTAATTAAACTCACAGTGCAATAAAAGATTTAAAATAGTTTATGCAATTTACAGTCCATTAGGTTCCTACCTGAGATTACACTTTAATTACCAATTTTTTTAAAAAAAGAAACGATTTTCATACAACTTTTGAACAAAATAAATTTTTATAAAATCACCACAGCATGCCATTAAAGTTACAGCATGGTTACTAAATAATAACAATATAATAGCATAAAGGTTAATGTTATTTTAAGTTTAAATTATTAAACAAAGTATGTACTGAAATGTTCACAAATAAAATAGAAGAAAATTTTATTAACGTGTTTATTATTTTTCTTCTATTTCCTAAATTCACGGTGTAAAAGAGTACATAAAAATCATAAGACACTATTTCTCATTCACTGCGATCAACATCAAAAATATTGTGAATAAACATGTAATAAATGTAAATGCTATAAATATTATTTAAGTTTTAAGGTGTCTAAAGAAGTTCCAAAAGTGAATACAATATAAAATTTTTGATAAGTTTTTACTTTTGCACATTTAAAAAAAATGTATATGAAGGTGAAGTAATGCTTTTAAACAATTACTATTATTAGTTTTTTTAATAACTAAATGAGAACGTTACAGCACTATAAATTGCTGGAAACCAACCTTACATTAAGTCTTAACATTTTAAACTACTAGAATACCTAATTCTGTTTTCATTGCTGATAATATAAATATGATAATTATAAATACTTAATTTGCTGATTCACATGCATCTATCCAATCATTATATACATCTACGGGCTCCGATAAAAAGTTGATAGTTGTCTGAAAGTCTTCTAAGCAAACTCGACACGTTATTCGAGCTGTATTTCGTCCTTTATCCCTGTAAAATCAATGTTGCTCCGTTAGTCACATGAAGAAAACTTAAAGGCAATATACAACTTACATTTTAACATCACAAGATTTTTCGTGATTACAAAAAGGGCAATTGAATTGTTGATCCAAAGGTTCAATTGCTTTTCTTTTAGGCGGTGGTTTTCGTTTTGATTTTCTACGACCCATCTTAAAGCTCTTGAGCTCTTGTGTAAGTGTACGCAAATAAATAAAACAAACGGTATGTAGGTTATGTTGACATCTGTTATTTCTGCAACGAAGTGCTACAAGGTAAATTGTTCCTTTGATCAAATGGTATATATTTATTTTGACTATATTCTTATAATAAAAGATAACGAATAACCACTAACTTACTTAAACTGTTCTAATAAAGTGATATAATGTACAAATAATTTGTTGTATTTAAGGAAACTTAAAAATATTTAGGAGGTATTTATCCAATAAGTTTTTGTCCAATGATAATTCGACATAAACTAACTTGACATTTATCATAACCTAAAAATAGTCAGTACTCACTATAAATGTCAGTACCATATGTGGTTCGTTTGCATCATTTATAATTAGTACTATATTATTTTGATTTATTTTTAATAAAATATATTGGGATTGTTTGGTTGTTTAAAACAATAGTAAGAGCAAAATGTTGCTTTGTGAATTCCAAGCTGTAGTACTAGCTGCTGGAAAAGGGTCACGAATGCCTGAATTAACCGCAAGTAAACCTAAATGTTTACTGCCAGTTGGAAGTAAACCACTTGTTTGGTATCCATTACAAAAATTACAGGAATTGGGCTTTCAAGGTAGAGTCAAAAATTTTTCTAATAAAAGTTACCAATAAAGTTGTATTTTAGAAACTCTGTTAGTCATATCCGAAAATCAAAAAGCGGAAATTCAGAATGCACTAGATAAATCAGACTTACAAATTAAGATAGAATATTTTTCTATTCCTGCGAATGAAGATCTCGGAACTGCAGATACTTTACGACTGTTACATGATAAAGTAAAATCTGATGTTTTAGTGTTATCGTGTGACTTAGTTACAGATGTTGATTTAAGATGTGTTTTAAATTTATTTAGAAAACATAGCGCCTCAATTTGTACTTTATTCTTTAAACCTCACCCTATGGAACAAATTACAGTCCCTGGCCCCAAAACGAAACATAAACCAGGTAAACATTCATTCAAAATTATTTTGTTGCACTTTTATAACATAAATTATTTCCAGAACGAGATTTAATAGGAATAGATGCTCAAACAAACAGATTAGTATTCTTGGCTTCTGCTAGCGATTTCGAAACCAACTTAAGCCTTCCAAAATCATTATTTAAAAAACATTCAAACATTGCGATGCATAGTACGCTAATAGACTCTCATGTATATGTTTTGAAAAACTGGATTATTCAATATTTACAGCATGAACGTAATATTTCCACTATAAAAGGTGAACTGCTACCACACATTATTAAAAAGCAGCTGTCAAAACCTACAACATCGTTGATTAAAAATCCATCTGTTATAAATACAGTTGATAAAAATGATATATTTCATTACGCTAATGAGTCTGAATTGGATTTATTAATAAGAGAGATGTCCACATACACAGATCATGATGGCGATCTTAAATCTTGTTATCATGATGATTGTATTCGATGCTATGCATTCACAGCTAGTCCTGAAGCATTTGGTGTTCGTGTAAATACACTACCAGCGTATTGGTCTGTCAATAATAAGGTATGATATTACATTAACAAAAATTACTGTAAATAATCCAAGCATTATAATTATCCTTAATACCTTATGAATTTTTGATACATTTGTAAGGAATTATGTTCTAAAATTCAGTGGTTTGGAGCAGTCCAATGTTTTAATTGCTTCGCTCCGGCATCGAAATGCCTGCTCCAGCTCGGCTCCGTGCTCCAAATATTGTTAACATTAAAAAAAATATATTTAAAAAATTGTTTTTAAAAACAAAGTTTTAATTTTATCGAATTTGTAGAAGTTGGTCAAAAATAACAATATTTGACCCTAACAAACAAGTGAAGTTAAATAAATGTTTGAAAAAACAAATATTATTGATCTTCAAACGTTGAAAAAAAAGAGAAAAAAGGTAGTTTTTTTTTTAATTGTACATAATAAACTGGAGCAATCAAAATTATTTGCTCCGAACTCCGGTCCTGCTCCGGGCAAAAACCCATTGCTCAACTGCTCCGTGCTCCGCTCCAAGCCCCTGAAAAATTACCGCTCTCTACCTTCATAGCCTACTTGAAAAATGAGTTATTGCTGATAAAATTCTTACAAGTTTGACCCAGCGCAAAAAACGCTCTGTTTAATATTTTAAAAATTTGGCTAGTGCAAAGTTTTAGTTAATTGATTGTTAATCTACCTTTTTAACGAATTTCTATTGCCTTTTCAAAGTTTTTGAATATTGAAACATTTTGAAAGTGCTGTATCAGTGAAAATTTTCATAAAAATGTAAATTTCACGAAAATGGATAGTGTTAAACCTATAAAACCTCATACATTTTTTAAAGTAAATTTAAAGGGAAATCCAAAAATATAAAAATATACAGGGTGTTCTGTTAAAATTTTCAAGTTTGTATCCGTTTTCGGTTGAAACGTCAATACTAACATTGAATCCGAAACATCCGGTAATAACGTAAGCGGGTAAATGAATAGACTTTTTATATCGTCCTCGGTTTAATTGCTAACTAGTTATTATTAAAAAGTAACCAAACGGATAAAAGAACAAAAAAAAGCGCCACTATTGGGATCTCGTAAATCATAAATATAGAAACAAATGAATGTTTTCATTTTACAATGCGTAAATAAATCTACAGCTTTCTCCCCAAAAATATTTTTGACCGATTTAAAAAAATGCCTATTTTGATTTTTGTTTATTATCTAGCGTGCCATGGAACGTTTTTAAAACATTAAAGCATCACTGGTTAGGTCCCACAAAGGGGAACAATTTGTCTTATTTGAACTTCTTTGTAGCTCTTACCGTTTACGAGATCCCAATGATGGCCCTTTTATGTGGACCATCCTTAATATGTATCCATTGTACTCTACCTATAATACCCAAAATAATTAAAAAACTATTTTTAAGGCATAATTATTCTTTAAAAATTCGAATTTTGCGCCTAACTCTAATTTTTTAATTATTCACGGTGAAGAAAAGAAAAGCTTTTTTCAGTTGCCTGGAGCAGGGGAGCAAAGGGAATGCTAAATTTGTTTCTAAAATACATAGGAAAATAACTCTTTTACAGTTTGGTTTCAAGGGCCGCTGGCCAAATCTTTATTATATGTACCTATATATTATATAGCTAGGCCCTATTCTTCATCAAAATTAGTTTTGTTTAATTGTGCACTTGAATGCTTTTAGTTGGTAGCTAAATTTAAGGTGAGTTTAAAATTTATTGTTATTCTATTAGTTTTTTTTTTCTAGATTATTGATAAATGGGAAAAAATATGTCGTGAAAAAGAATTAATTCGAAAGGATCCGAAAGCCGATATTAAATCTAATCAAGTAGACGATCGATGCATAATTTGGGACTCTAGTAAATTAAATGAAAAAACATCATTTAAAAATAGTGTCATTGGTTCTAATTCTGAAGTCCAAAGTTTTACAAGAGTCTTTAACTCAGTTGTTATGAACAATGTTGTCATTAAAGAGAGGTAAACATTAAAATATGTGGACATATTTTGATCAGTAGCTTATAAAAAACTGATTTTACAAACATTTTCGTTTTTAGAGTGGCTTTAGAAAACTGTGTCGTGTGTGATGGTGCCGTTATTGAAACAGGGTCTCAACTTAAAAATTGTTTGATCGGTGGTAATCACACAGTCCCTGAAAGTTCACATCATAGCAATGAAGTTTTAACTGATACAGATCGATTAATGGAATTTTAAATTGTGTTGACATTATATAATTTTTTTTATTTGTATAGTGACAAACAATAAAACAAAAAAATATTTTTAGCTTTAATTTTTCATCTCCTATGACGACTTTTTCTTGTTTTCTCTATGCTTTAAATTTTCTGTTTTTCTTTTTTTGAGTAAATTAGTTTTGATCTTGATGGTATTATTTTTTTTGTTTTTTCGATAGGCATGTACGTAAAAATTAATAAACAAGATAACTAATGTACACAAGTATGTTACGCTAAAACATGTGAGCCAATAGGGTGTTTTACAGCCATTTCTGTACCCACGAAGAATATGTCCTTGCACTATTACAAATTGTATCTATAAATTAAAATGGTTAATTTTATTATGAATGAATTTAAATAAAATATGTCAATAACATGGTCTTGAGTTGCAGAATTATTTTTGCAGATATAAAAAATTGTAGGGTGTTTGTAGAAAAGATCTTGAATGAACGTTGTTTATCTTTAAATTTATCATTAACAGATAATGTTATTGGTTTAACGAAAAAAATCGTATTACATAAAAAAGCTAACACTTATTAGATCACTCTAACCATTTAATTTAAGTTACTATGGGAATCTCGCGTAAAATAAAGAAAAATTTAGTTAAATTAACACAAAGTTACATACTTCAGAGCACAATTTGGAACAGGGAACTCAGAACCCCCCATAGGGTCTCTGCGTTTATTAACCCCCCCGCCAGTGGCGTAGCTAGAGTTTGTGCCGCCCGGGGCGGTCTCTGAATTCACCGCTCCTATAATAAGGGTTGCTAATTTTTGGCAAAAGCAAGCAGAGATCGACACAAAAAAGCGGAGGGTGAAACAAAATGCGCCGCAGGCGATTTTTTTTTTTAATTTTAGACGTTCAAACGTGTTTTAATGCAAAGTTAGATAATGTAGAATACTTTATCATCTTCCAAAATTACAGTTTTACGGTAGAACCTTTTCTGATTTTTATTTAATTTATATCAGATCGCCCCCACTCCCACAAAATTATTTTTAATAAGGGTGAAAAATCCCTGTTACAAGAGAGTTTAAAACTGCATGGAATTTAATGCCTATAATAAATGAATTGTTTCATAATTTTATTAAATGGTTGGTACCGTATCGTAAATTTTATTTGAAAATTGGAATTTCTGTCGTTACAAGGGAGCGGATTTTCAGTGAAGCAAGGTCAAGTAGTCCGTTTTATCCTCTAACTTCGATAAGAATTTTTTTTTTTTTTAAATTAATTTTTATGAATTTAATAGCGCTAGTGCCGGTACTGATTATTAGATCTACTGTTCCTTCATTACCCCGAGATTTTCATTTTTACCCCATTTTGGTAGACTAAAAGTGCCGCCCCAAAAAATGTGCCACCTGGGGCGGACCGCCCCTCCCCCCTTGCTACGCTACTGCCCCCCCCCATGAAAGCATTCTGCCTATGCCACTGATTTGCAGTGATTCTAGATGTTTAAAAAAATATATAATAAAACCAAATAATAAAACTTGCAATTTTGTATTTTGTTCTGGATTTAGCAGTACACAACTGAATTTTTTACCTTGGAATAATTTCTCATGCCAAATAAACAGATTTTTCATTTCACACTTATTGTTAGTTACAAAGATATAACAGTCAACTTTTAATTTCCTTATGAACGCACTATTAAAATTTGACTTAAACAATAGCATTTGTTTTTCTCTTTTCAGTATGCATGTCACGGCACATTTAATAAAAAAATAAATTTTCGTGCAAAAATTATTTGAGGTTACAAAAATTAGCAAAAAAATTACAGTTGCATTCAAAATTACTTCCTCTTTCCAAAAATATATAAATATACAGGATGTTCCATTTAAATTCACAAAGTTAGGGTCGTTTCCGTGGAAACCGGAAGTAAAACAATAGTGTACATACTTATGTTCAAATAATCCGGTTTTTCGCACATATCATATGTTTAAAATTTGATTTAATTAAATACAAAACTAAAGAAAAAAAGGGTTGTACCATGACTCAGTATAAAATTTTTGACGTCTATTTCTAAGTTTAAACGAGCTATTTAAGATTGTAATCATTTTCGGAACGCCTTACATACATCTGTCAATTTGTCATATATGTAAAAACTTAAAAGGGAATAGCGTGGTAAAAAAGTTTTTCATACATAAAATATGTTGTTTGTATGCTGTAAAATTCCTCCATATTATAAATAATTAAAATATTGGTTGAGGTGGTATTCAGCAACAATTTTAAGATGTATAATAAACCTTTAATAATAAAAGGTGCGTATGTTGTATGGATGATAATCAATTTTGCATTTTGCGCTTACCAGTTGTATTTGTGTTAAATACTTCTTCCACCATAAGTGCTTCTGCATTTGAGGTCCAAATGCTGACAGTAAATAGTATGTATACATTATAGCATGAACAAATGAATTGACTAGTACACTGAAGAATGCTGGAAATAATTTGAATTACATACAGGGTTGTCCACTTTTTTTGTAGCAGGAATTAAATAGTCGATACAAGAACTTATTTTAAAGCGAATATTTTAAATCAACATAGGTCCATAAACGCTTCATTTTAAAGATACAGAGTCAACAGGGTGTTGAAATGTTCGAAAAAATATCGATAATTTTTAACCGTTTCTCAACCAGTAGATATATTAAAACCAAATTTGGTGTATCTACAGCACCACCTTACAGGTTACCACATTCGGTTTGATGGTTTGAATGTCAAGCTCCACAAGCAACCAGTGGCGGAGTTGTGAGGGTTGAGTTTCAATAAATTTTCTAAAAAACTAGGACGGCCCTGTTCAAAATCAAACTCGAACTTGTTTTTGGGTAGAATATTTCATTTTAAACAAAAAGTCTCTTGACTTATCCTCGTATCTACCACCGTTTGGCGCGAAATTTGATTTATTTTACTATTCTCGTGAAAAATTTGCTCATCTAAAAATATCGCTAATATTCGAAATAAAGTAGCAGTTACCGATTTTTGCAGTTTTTAATAACAGAACATGCTAATATTGAGGGAAGAAGTTCCGCTAAATTAACGATAATTGAGCATTTACTCTGCAATTTGCAATTTTCTGCTTTTCGCGATATTTTTAGATCGAACTTGTGAGCACATTTTTCGCGATACCCGATACGATTCGTATGATACGAAGGAAAGTCAAGAGACACTTTTTGTTTAGAATAAAATGCTCTACCCAAAAACAAGTTTGATTTTCAACAGGACCGTACCAGTTTTTTATAAAATTTATTGAAACTCAACCCTCACAACTCTGCCACATGTTGCTTGTGGGGCTTGACATTCTCACCGAATGTGGTAACCTGTGAGGTGGTGCTGCATACCAAATTTGGTTTTAATATATTTACTGGTTGGGAAACGGTTAAAAATTATCGATATTTTTACGAAAATTTCAACACTGTTGACCCTGTATCTTTAAAATGAAGCGTTTATGGACCCATGTTGATATGAAATATTTGCTTTATAATATATAAATAAGTTTTTGTATCGACTGTTAAAGTCCTGCTACAAAAAAGTGGACCACCCTGTAGACTAATTAAAACTTAAGGACAATCACTACTGGGATTTGACTTAATATTAATCACTAAGATTGAATAAAATGCTGTATATTGTACCTATACCTAAACGCGATTTAAAAATAAAACATATTAAATTGAAAATCGGTAATACCTTGGCCACCTGGTAAATATAGTACTCCAAGGTACCAATTAAATACCATACTTCCATGGTGATAGCAATGAAGAATTGTTAACTGAGCCGTTTTCTTTCGCAAAACAAAGAACATCTACAAAAAATTTAAACTTTTGTCGTTTATAGTAGTTAATATGTGATACTAGACTTACCGTGTCGGCCAAATCTATCACCTTAGACAAATAAAAGTACCAAAACGCTGTTGCCATCTAAAGAAAAAACTAGTTTGCATATTATGCTTCGTATATATGAGTAAAATATAACACTAAAAGTTTAGTTTGAAACTAAACTTTGTATGTTACTTTGAAAATTTCAATTAAGACATAATGATACAAAGGACCATTATTTAACAGTAATAGAACTATACTATAGCGACAGATTACTACAACCAACATGATCAGATCAAAAATGTAAATTTGAAGAAAAAATTACATCTGTATGTAGGGTTCACAATTTTTTTTAGTCTTAAGATTTTATTTTTTTAGCTATTATGTAAATATGTTGTTAATTACTTACACGCATTGTTTGTGTATTAACTTTGGGACTTAGATGTACGCAAAGCCAACTATAATTTGATTCATATGCAGTCATAAAAATTTCTTTGCAAATATAAGTAGAAAATGCCACTTGAAAAAAATTGTAAATTATAAGCACATTTTTTAGGTTAATTGGTTTTCGATTTCTCATTATTTTAGTGCCTATTTTAATCATAGTAAAATACAGCATCATAATAGTTATTAGACCTAAGGGCGTGTTCAATAAAAACCAGTTTTTTACGCGAGGATCTGAAAATGTTTGAATATATTAATCGTTTTTGTAATATATACTTTTTAGTTTTTTTACCTGGTTCGCCTAAATACCGTTGAAGTGGCAAAGGAATTGCTTCAGAATTTAATAAATAACTCATATTAAAACCTTATAAATTGATGTTTGTCACTATTTAGTTAGTCATCATTTAAAATTCAAAATTGACTATTGTTTTTTGAGCACAGGCAAGCAGATAAAAAGCACATTATTTCAAAAATGCGTTTTGACAAAGATTTACAAATACGTACCCTCTGTCACAAAAGTGATGATACAGTAACAAAAAGTTACTTCGAATATAAAAAAAGGAAAGAATTTTTTTTTTAATTTTTGAATTGCATTTAACTTATTCGTTCAGTTAACAAATATTATACAATGTGAATAGATACGCAAAAAATAATGAAAGTTTGTTCATTACATTTGCAGATAATTTAATGTTTACTGGCAAAAATCATGGCACAATATTTTTCCTATACACAAAACATAAGGCTATGAAGGTAAGTTAATAAAGTTTTATTATTTAATATTCTATTGTATGCCTCTTGCATTACCCCAAGTATCAAAGCCATATTATCCTGTCTTGGTTATTATTTAACTGCACCAAACGTTACCGCAAACATTCACTCAATCGAATTTAGTAGAGAGAAAAATTGGGCAACCCTAAAAGTACGCTACAAAAAAACGTGCCAAGAGCTAAATGTAACAAAATTTAAATAAAAAAACACGCGTTCAAAGACAAAAATATTATCTGTAGTTTTAAGGCGCAAGGTAAACCAAGGTAACCATTCGTCTTCGATTTTCGGGGACAGTCCCCGAAACAAAACTCAAGTCCCAGATTTTTCTTGTCCCCGATTTTGTCCCCTATTTTCACAATTTACTCAGTAGGTAACTTTTAAAATAATTAATGTAAGCTATGTTACAGTACTGTCATCAGTGGCGTAGGCCGGAAAACTGTTAATTTTGTGCTTAAAAAAACGAAAAAAAGATACTAGTGTTCTAAAGAAAGAAAGAAAAATGCCTTCGACTATTTTTCGTTTATAACTTTCCGCTCTATCATTTGATTCTGCATGATTTTCACAACAATTAATCGAAGATTTTTTTGTAACCCTAGGTGGCCTGGGTTATTGTCCTCGAAACTTCGTAGAAAAAAATTGACACTTTAAGCCGCAGAGCTTTCCAAACTGTGTGTCGCGACACGTTAGTGTGTCGGCTGCAGTGTGAAGGTGTATCCCGCGATTTTTAAATTTTCAACTTTGTTTACTGGTTGGTTCAACAAAAAGTTTTACAGCTTTAACAAAGAAAGAAACCATTGGTAATGAATTAAGAAAGGTTATGGATAAAGTGTTTCAAATGGTTAATTACGTTAAAAGTAGACCTCTTAAATCAAGAATATTTGATCACATTTGCGAAGAAAGGGGGGAAAAAATTAAAAAGCTTATACTACACACAGAAGTTCGTTGGCTTTTAAGAGGTTGAGTGCTTTTTCGTTTATACGAAGTGACGGAAATGTTGCTTAAACTTTTTGAGGGAAATCAACTAAATGAATTCTGCGATCTAATTCAAAACAATGGTGCACAAAATTGACATATCTTGCTGAAATATTTTAACACGAACAAAATAAACACCAGTATGCGAGGAAAACGAAAAAATATCTTAAGAACAGTACATAAAATGTGTGCTATGAGAGACAAGATAGCAATTTGGAAAAAGAAATTTTGAAATGTTTTCCAAAACTGCTGACCATAAGCTAAAATGTGATATCAGCTCGCCCATTCTTAAACATTTTAACATTGCTCGCAGAGGAAGTTCATCACTACTTCCCAAACGTTGAAATCCAAGACTATGATTGGACCAGAAATTCTTTTTTTTTTCAACTGCAACGATTAACTAGTCACTTATTTAAGAAGAAGAATTAGCTAAAATAAAAAATTATCGAAGTCTGTTAATGGTGTATGAAGAGGGTGACTTAGACAAATTTTGGATTCGCGTTTTCAACGATGACAAACTTAAAGACATTGAAACGTGGAAGCTTAAAAATGCTTGATGACGAATTGCGAGTGTCTTTATTTAATATTCCACCAAATATTCAAAAGCTGTGTTCATCCCATCAAGCTCATACATCTCATAAAAATGGTAAATAGTTATTGGTGTTATTCAATTTGTAACAATTTATAGTATTGTCCGTATCTTTTATAAGGGATAGTTTAACCTCTGGTTTGCTAGTATACTGAATTACTGTGTCGCGAAATTATGTTTGTCTAAAGAGTGTGTCACCAACATGAAAAGTTTGGAAAGCTTTGCTTTAAGGTAAACCCAAAAGAGTAGTGATGATCAGTGCCGAATTAAGCCCCAGAAAAATTTTGCGTTTGGGCCCCATTTATAGAGGGTGCTTGCGAATTTCACGATTTTATTATTAATAACAATTTGTTCCGGGTCGAATCGGCCCCTAGACATTTTTCTTCTTTGTCTATCGGTTAATCCGGCCCTGGTGATGATCAACCCGCGACCCGTCAATTGTTTAAATGAGGCAATCTCTCTTCATTAGCTAAATTGAAGAAGTTTTCAGTTCTACAGAATGTTTGAATCTATAAAATAATTCTTTAAAAGACCGTGCATGGTACAAAATACATGTTTTTAATACAATAATTTACGTTTTTTAAAGCTGCAACTGGTACGGATTATAAGGTTTTCAGATTTGGCCAGCTGCAAAAAAGGTTGCTTATCCTGCACTAGGTATTTAAAAAAAAAAAAAACTACTTACCTTTATAAACTTAAGCATTTGCTATGACTTTTTTGAGAAACTATTATACAGTTTACAAATGGAATTATCATTTTTTGTTTGTTAATAATATATCTGCTCAAAAGTATAGTATTTGTAAAATGCATAAAATACTAGCAGCAGTTACATTATCGTTACAAGCAGGGGCGTAGGTAGGATGTTTCCATGGCCCATGGGGAAGGGTTAATAAACGCAAAAAAAGCCGAGAAACTTTTTTTCTTAGGTTGCCAGTCTCTTTTTTAGCAGCACGATGCTTGATGCGTTTATTTGAGGGCTAATGATCCTTAATTTGGCTATAAATAACGTGTATAAGAGGTTTAAAACAATTTGCTTTAGTTTAAAAGAAAATCGATATTTTCTTCAAAAAAAGTGCAGACTATTATAGCCTTTGTCCCATTTTTCACGAAAAATTAAAAACGTTATTTGAGGGCTAATAATCCTTAATTTGGCCATAAATAACGTGTATAAAGAGTTTGAAGCCATTTCCTTTGGTTTAGTGAAAATCGATTTTTTTAGTCGAAAAAAGTGCAGACTATTATAATAGCCTTTGTCCCCTTTTTCACGAATAAATTAAAACAGTTATTTGAGGACTAATAATCCTTAATTTGGCCATAATTAACGTGTATAAGAAGTTTTAAGTCATTTGCTTTGGTTTTAAACAAAATCAATTTTTTGGTCAAAAAAAGTGCAAAGACTATAATAGCCTTTGCACAAAAAAAGTGCAAAAACCAGTGACATAGCAGAATGCGAGCCAAGGATTTTTTTTTAGTTCACCAGTCTCTTTTTTAAAATTTCTAGCACAAAATTTACAGCTCTCAGGGGCCTAAATACATTTATTGTGATCCTATGGAGGAAGTTCTGACCTCCTCTAACCCCCTCCTGCCTACGTTAATGGTTACAAGCACTTAATGTTGGCATTTCTTAGGATTCTATTAAGGTGTATTGTACTTAAAATAAACGCAAAATTTCTTAAGTTCCAAAGGAAACGCACCATCAACTTCCGACAAGGATAAATGTTCCTTCTAAATTTTGTCTAAAACAGTGATATCGGACCACTTGATAAGAGAATTGATTTTTTTTTTATAAACGTATTTTTTTTAAATTTAATAAAACAAGGGAATGAAACATTTTGTCTTTTTACAGTTTCCATTTTTTTGCTGAATCAATAACCAAGAAAACGACCGCTCTGTTAGGGACACCCTGTATATTTGGTTGCCGATTATGTTATTATTTTGGTTTTACTTTCGAACTTTGCCACCTGAACATTACAAAAATGTCTAATAC
Source organism: Elmis aenea (assembly GCA_947652605.1). Lineage (NCBI taxonomy): Eukaryota > Metazoa > Arthropoda > Insecta > Coleoptera > Elmidae > Elmis > Elmis aenea. The sequence goes on from OX393579.1 coordinate 20,786,403, forward strand.
AAACTTAAAATTCTATTTTTTAAATTATTTTCTATATTAACGGATACATTGGCAGTTTTAACTGTAAAAAACACACTATTCATAGCGGTATATCTCCATCGGTTTTATTTTTCGCATACCATAAACAATGGCAAACAAAAAATCTCTTTAAAAATTCAACATTCAATTTTAAAAAAAACAACTTCAAATCTTTCCAATATTATTTTTCTTACAAAAATGTAATTATTTTTAGTTTTTGGAAGCAAGTTAAAATTAGTGCAATTGTTTAGCGCAATATTTTGCAATTTTTTACATAAAAATCTAATTTAACATTTTCGACACAAAGTTTATACACTGCCCGAAACAATTAAGGGATAAGATAAACATCTTAAATATTCCTTAATCGTTTTGAGCAGTATGATTTATGTGCACGGGTTTGGTGCTAATTAAACAATAAAACAACGATGTTAACAATTATTTATTTGAACATAAAATGAATATGCAGAATTAGCCATGAGCTAAATACGAAACTATATAATACAACAGCAAAACCTTACCATTATGTTCAGTTCATTTTATAACTTTCTATTTATCAAACACTAGACTAAATTACTTCAACTGCTAGAGTTTAAGAAACCTATCAGAACGTGTTAAAATATTTTGACGCCTTATCAAAGAATGGACGTATAGAAAATTCATCACGACCAATTTTCATCCATTTTCTTGCATAAAATTGATCTTATGCTTATATAAAGAATAACTAAGTACCTTCATAAAGTTTAAAACATATTTAACAGTACATTATTCTCTCGGTTGTAAGATTTAAAAAAATATGTCAAGTTTCGTCTTCTTTTAAAATAATTATTTAAAGCGTTATTCAATTTTATTTAAAGAAAATTACTTATCATAAATAACCCTAGTCATTGCAATTCTTACAGGCGATGGTAAATTTCTTCCACACGTCACATCTTTTTTGAGCAAAGATTTAAATCGTTTGCATTGCACTTCACGATCAGCTTCTTATGAATAAGCTTTGAGATTTGAAAGAATTTTATGTGAAAAACGTTATCTAGTTTACGTAAAAATCTTATAAAATCTAATGCAAAATTTCTAAACTAAGTTTAGATATTTTTAAACACTATTTAAGTTTCAAAATGGCTAATAAACTTGCTGAACTCTACTTGATTTTAGACTTGTGTTTAATTTTTTTCGAGTTTTTTAATTATCAATACTAAAGAATCGTTACTTAATCACTAACCTTTGGGTGTCATACAAATTACAAAATTTAAATACAAATTTACATAATAACAAAAAGCTACGTTTTTTATACTAATACTATATTAAAACGATTTGAACTTTTTGCTCTTTGGTCTTTTTGACATAAACTACACTTATAAACTATACGCGGACAGAATTTTAATGACAGTTAACTCGACGAAGAATTAATTAACATAGAAAGTCATCTAATTCTACGAATCTACGACACTCCGGAAAAAAATTTGTCAGCATTCTAAATACCCACTATTATGTCTTTACTTTTAAAATTTAAGAATTTGAAAAAACTGAACGCTTTGTTTCATTTTACCTTGCATTATCCGTGCTTATGTTGACCTTATCAATGTCATCTTTTCATCATACCACATGGAAATAGAGGATTTTTAACTAAATTCCTCTCAAATGTAAAAAATATGTTATTTTTTTGTATTAAGTTATTTCGAGAAATATTAGCAACTTAAATATTAATGTAACAAAAAGCAGTGCATTAAAAAACAGGACATCATGAAAACTGTGTAACATATTTTTATTTCATAAAATATATTAATTAATAATTGGATAAGAACTGTGATTCCAAAAAAATATATAAATGGGTTCGTTCAGAACAATGAAATTATTATTACGTGGGGTATTTTATAATTTTCCTTCTACCTAATTATTATTAGTTTTTAGCCTCTGTATAACTTTTACAGTGCAGTGTCTATAGCGTGAACATGCCATAATGTGAACATCCACAACATGAACGATAGGTTTGGTATTGTGGTATATTCCGAAACATGAACGACAGACTAATTAATTCGTACTCCAAAACGTAAACAACTAATGAAAAAAGCATTGGTAAATGTAAATAATCAGTTACTCTATTAGCAAAAATAAACTTGTTTAGACTTGTTTAATATCAATCCACCGTATGTGTTCTTAAAAAGAAGGAAGCAAAAGTTACCTCAACAGTTGTAATGACATTTTCTGGACCAGTGGAATGAAAATCTTTGAGAACTTCAGAATTTACCGGGTGAAAAAGACATTCTATAAATCGTTTTTGAGACAAAGAGAACGAAATGCTCAAATAAGTGATGCTATTTTGAAAGAGGAAGCAATATATTTTTACTAGAAGATTCGAGACAAATTGACATCCATTTTCCGCTAGCTCAAGATGGTTGGAAAAAATTAAGAATCAGTACGATATACGTTTCCTGACTATTACTGGAGAAAACTTAGAGCTAGTTGCTCCCTTTTTACAAAAACTAGCAAATAAAATTGAAGAGTCAAATTTAACCCATGATCAGTTGCAGTGGCGTACGCAAGGGGGGAATTAGAGGGATGAATCCCCCCCGAAAATTTGAAAAGGACTAAAATTATAATTACCGCATTTCCAAACATATAAAATACAATTAGAACAATTTTGCCTATGGCGCTGTTACCCGGAGGGCTACCACCCTCCTGGGCCCCGCACCTCTTTGTTGCGATTTGTGTGTCTAGCCGCCCTAGGTCATTTTCTAATTTTACCATTACCATGCCCCGTTTAAAATTAGTCAGTATTATTTTTGCAAATGAAAACAACGTCCCCCCTGAAATATTTTTCTGCGCACGCCACTGATCAGTTGCTAATGCTTCTACTGAAAGCTATTTACCAGGGAAAACTTACGTTTCAAGTGAAGAAAAAAAATCAGCGCCTGTGGGAACCCAAAAAGAGAAAAACCTTTGTAGCATGTATAGAAGTTATATAATTTAATATCGTTGTTTTTATATGCGCTGTTGCTGGTGATGACTAGTGTTTATTAATTCACAACGTTCAATCAGTCCCAAGAACTACCGATTCAATAACTCTTCGAAACAATGAACATCATTGACCTTAATTAGTTCACGTTACAGAGACTGCACTGTATATTTTCAAACCCATTTTTAAACCCCTATTACACGCGTTAGCTTATGTGCGTACAAGGTAAAACAGAGCACACAGAGGTTAAACAGAGCAGCCTTACCAGTAAAGCGTGTATAACCCCCCCGCCCCAATACGTACGAGTGTAATAATAGGGGTCTTAAGACAAGCCATGAACTATGGTACGTTTGTCACTTTTACCGTTTTAACAAATCTCATATATTTACTGGTTTCGCAATTGCACTTGATGAACTCGAATTTAAGACATACCACATAAATTGTTTATTAATTGTATGTAAGTAATATTAAATTTTTAAGGATGCTTTAAGTTGCTTTTTAACTTCTAAAATATAATTTTTCTGCTTTATGATCTTTCCAACCTCCAGTGATTTACTTAGCAAATCTTTTCGACTGGTTGGGTGACAGGTTACTGTTTTTAATAACCGGAACGTTTCAACCGGGTTACACCCAGAGCAACATCACTAGGTAAGTAAAATTTTTCCGGTGCCATTTTTACATAAAACGTTTATTTAAATATTTTAATTATACAGTGTGAAATTCCAGTTCCAACATGAGAATATCGTTTATCATAAAAACTAAAGTATAGGTTTAAATTTGGAAAAGTTGCTTAAGTTAATGCGTATAACAATTCCAAAGAAAAGTTTTAAAATATCGAACAGTATTCGTAAAAATTGGGAAGATTTACGATTTTGGTAATAAATTGACTTCAATTTTTTTATTGTAAACATTTTTGAAATGTGTAAATACATTTTCTAAGCAACTTTTTAAGCCACATTGAATGGTGATCCCAATTATTCCTTTTTGTTTAGATCGGATAGAATCAAACGATGTGATACACGGTTTTTTACTTTATATTCATTAATAACTGTACAATTGTGTGTTGAGCAACGACCACTGCCCTGAAAGCGGTCAGTGATTATTATTTTGTCTTTATCATGTCAAGCAACGAACAAACTAAAAACTGCTAAATAGTACAGAAGTTTTCAAACACGCCGGCAAAACCGGTGCCGGTAACTAAAGGGTGTTTCATCAAGAGAAGTAGGATTGTACATATTTTAACCATTTTTCTTAATAAAAAAGTTGGAGGCGATCCAACACTCAGATTTTTAGGTTGTTCCCAATTTTCACGATTACTGTTTAATCAAGTTTTAATTTTTTTATTGAATTATTATTCAGCAAAAAAATTGGCAACTTTACCCAATTCAAACCTATGCTCTAGCTCTTATAATAAGCGAGATCAATATGTTGGAACTCGAATTTTAATTGGTCTGTACAAATATTGATAGCGCTCAGTGTGTTGGGAGTAGTAAGTATAAAAATTCAAATTTGAACCTTAGGTCCGTGTGAATTTACATTATTAGACTCTATTTTTCAGCATTGAAATGCTGATATAAGCTTAACTGATAGGTATTTAATTTGCAGATGTTTTTGTTTTCGCGCTGAACTTATAATTGTTGTAGTGATTCTATCATTCCAACTCTTTTCTGATAACGAGTACATGCATTTCATTAAAACATAGAACATAAAAACACATTTGGCACGACATATTATACCTTATGAACATTTAAGACGGATTTGTACGAATTTTCACTAATGTCTTCAATATAAATGTAATTTCCACATTGATAAAGGCCTTTTAAACACTGTCACTTGTCCCTTTTCCTTGCCTCCAACGACAAAAACATATAATGGAATGAAATCTTCTATATTTGGATTGATTTCCGGTTCTACTTTGTTAGTTTCTAATTTAGTACAGTTCTTTTCCGCCCTACTAGCACTACTGGCTCTACACTTTATGTCTTTTGAACGAAGACCAGTTTTACTTAAAGCTAAAGATCTAGGAGGAACACTTTTAGTTGTATGTCTAAATAAAACTTTTGTGTTTATATTAATTTGTCCGTTGTAATTCTGAAGCTCTACCGTGTCTTCATCTGGTTTTTTGTTTGCGTAATTTTTTGATTCTTCTAAGACACTATCTGGAGTATTTAATAGATTGCACAGTTGTTGCTTTTTTGCATTTTCTTCTTTAAGTAACGATTGTATGTCGGGACCCATATAATTTGGATTGCAAAAGCCGAAGGGTCCTTCCTCTTGGTCGTCTTTTGTCTTATCCTTCAGAAATTCCTCTTGGGGGGTGTTTAACTTCACGCTATAACTACTCGCGGAAGATAATCTGTTGACAGTTTCTATGCTGGCGTAGTCTGAGGTGGAGGATATATTCTCGTTTGATACTTCCTCTACGTCGGTATAATTTTGGAATTTGCTAGGATTTGCATTAACTATATGCTGGTATAAAGGATTATCTGCGTAGCCTAAATGGGAACTGTAACTTTCGCCTCTTTTAACTTTGAAATTTTCGTAGATTGTGCAGTCCTTAGGTGAACTTGCTGGTTTTGTTTGGGCTACATTATTTAAAACCGGTGGAACGAAGACCTCGTCGAGGTCACCCTCGTCGTCTGTATCAAGAAAAACTAAGCGAGCTGCTTCTACTGGTGTTAATACTGGTGTTGGAAGTGTTAGAACACTAAAATTTGGCACTGAGATGGGATCTCTAGGTATCTTCTTGACTGTGCTATCGAATTCGACATGTCTTTGTGCTTTTTGCGTATCCTTATTTATCTCGGAAGAAAAGTTTATTGATTCATTTTGATCTTTCTTTTTGATATGGTATGCAGATCGTGACTTTACCATAGTGCCGCGAGTTGGTGTATCAACATCCGTCTCCTCAGTATCGCAATCGATTCCAGGTGGTGACGCGTGCTGCCGGAGTAAACTTTCCGTGCTATCAGTTGGACATCCTGTTAGTACCGAGTAACTACATCGATTGTTCAAACGCGATATATTCAACTGGGATAATTTTGATATCTCTTGTAGAAAGCTGGTTTTGTTTGATTGTGAAGACTGGTTTCCGTTTTCGGAATATTGTTGAGCTAAATCACTACCGTCTATGTAATTTGCGCCGGAAGGTTTGAACACATATGTTTTCTCGGTGGATGGTGCACGATTGCTGGGGACGTACGAGGAATGACGGTTTCCGCGTTCGGCGGAATTGCAAGTTCTTACGCGAATCCGACTTTGTTCGGCATCAGGTGAATTTAAGGCATCTTTTAACAGTAGCTCTGACACTGTGAATGCCACGCTTTCCGCTCGCGGCTGAGGTTTGATGCCCAGGATCATGATTTTTTCCCATGTTTCCGTATCTAAAAACAAAAAGGAACTCCATTAAGATTCAGTAATTTTCCAGTTAAAGTTATGATGAATTATTCGTACGGAATTACGACGTTAAAAATATAAAAATGTAACTAATCTATAGTTTGCTACTTAAAACGCTAACCTGGAAAAAACATATAATCACCAAAAGGAAACAATTAGGTCTGGAAAGATCTAGTTATTATTTTTGTTTAACTGTGGTTGTAACCGTCACAATAACATGTAACTAAGTAAACAACTATGTAAAAATCTATGTTCAATGAGAAAAGTGTTATTTTTTCTTTTACAAAAACAATTCTAAGATACAGTCCACTTCGAAGATTCAACCAAGGTCTCACCCTAAAAATATTTTACTGGATGGTTGGTACAAAATCAGAGCTCTCCTTAAGAAGCAAATTAATGATCCAAATGCTTTGGTGAAGGACCTAATGAAGCTATTGGGAGTGAGACGCAGATTAAAACGAAGAATACCGGCAGACTTAGTGTGAGGTGCTAAGCTGCTAAGTGGTCTATAGTGCCCAAAACAAATTATAGTCAATATTGACTAATTAAAAGAAAGGCATGTTTTAATGGAAACATCGCCTACGTGTCAATTTTATTTGTAAAACTATTACTTAATGTCTGTCCTGCCCTTTCGACAGGCGCTATACATTGATTGTAACAGCACTTTTAAAATTTGAATCACGATAAACTTACCTTCCTGCAAAATATTATAGCGCTTATATATCTCTCATTTCAAAAGTTTATTGTGATTATTATTCAAAAAATAACAGTGTTAAAAAAAGTTTACACGTTGGGACGCCACAAAAAAATTATTTAAAAGGATTTATCTCTTAAACCATTAGGGATATCTGAGTTCTCTTTGTTGTAAAAACTTCTTTAATAACTAACATTTTGTCTTCTGATTTCAATGATATATGATGCTTCATATCTAAAATGACATTTTACCACAAAAACTTGAGGAAAAGTCATTTTGTCCAATTTTTGAATCTAATGATCTTATTCAAAAAATGTAAAAAAATAAAAAACAAAACAATTTTGTTGTTCTGTTAAAACTGTCACTTTGACATTAATATGATCGTGATTAATGGTATAATTTGCAACCAGCTAGAAATTCTTTGATATTAATTTGTGCTTTTGTTCGCAATTTTTATTTTCACTATGTTCAAAATGTCATTTTAGATATTAAGTGTCATATATCATTTAAATCAGAAGACAAAATGCTACCCGACTATGTGATTAAAATTTTTTCGCCGTATTTAAAAAAATTAAGTTTATGATGTTTCTGAAGAGAAGTAACGTTGTTGGAAATTTTATGTTATCTCAGAATATAAAGCGTAAGAAGTTGCCATGGAGAAGTGCTTCCAGATTGTGGCTATCTTAAAAACTGTAGGAAATAGGGCAAAAAAAACTAAAATCAATTTTTTCAGTTTTTGTTGAATAACTTTTGAACTAAGCAGCTATGAAAATGTTCTTTGCAGATATTTGATGAGCATCTAATTTCGCAACTTTGCCTTAATTTAACCGACCTCGTAGCTCTTAAGATAAGCGAGATCCCCATGCATTTACTCGAATTTGGGATACCCTGTATATAAGTATTTATTAAAATTTTAAAAAAGTTCCCGCATTTTACGCTGAACGCGCTTTCCAAAATTTGTAAGGTCGCGCCTTAAACTTATTTGAAAGAGTTATTAAATCTCGAAAGAATACTTTTTCATACAGTGCGATTCGTCCAATCGAAGCGAATAATTTTAAAAAAAATCGCCGAGATACGATAATAAATAAGCAAGTTATTAAGTTTTACGCACAAGGAAAATTTAAAACGCATATTTTTCACATTTCATAAAATTACCTTTCTCTTTATTTTGGCAACCTGGCACCTCTTCAAGCATCTGAAATTTGGATCCGGAGGATGATTTTGCTATAGAAACCCTCAGTTTAAGATACTTATTGTTAAGTTGCCTAAAATCCATATAAAACTATAGGAAACCAGACCACCGCAATATTTTTTAAGTTTTCTCAAAGGAAGCGGAAATACTAACCAAATTGAAAACATAAGTGAAGAGTCTTACGTAGTTTTTGATTCTTAACAACTTTTATATTTCTATTTTTGTCGTAAAATAATTAGGGGAGCCAATATTTGCAACTATTTAATTTTGCATGGTAAAGTCCTTTGTAGAATATTTTCAGTCAACACCTTGTTCATAGGGTTAAATTAAAATATATGAGTTTCGAGAAACTCTAGTTAAAACAGTAAGTTTTGGGTCAGTGAAATTGATATCTTTCTTATTATTTTCACTCACAAGCACGATGCTTGTTAGAACTGCAATCACAAATGTATGCATCACGTAAGTTCAAGTGAATAACATCATGGAGATGAATAATTTGAATAATAAGATTGTTGTCGGCAGTACAGCTCTACTGTATTTAATAGTCTAGTCTAGACGTTAATAACTAGGTTAATTTAACCTACAAGCTTGGTATTTGAATCTTAGCGACTACAGCACAAATAAATAACAAGTAAGCATTGCCACCAACAAAAATTAAGCGTTTAAAGGTGAAAATATGTAGTTTAGGCCCATGACTTTTACATTTATAAACTGATTAGTTTTGATGATGTTATTTCTAAACGTAAATATAGTAAAAATCGGATTTTATAAAACCATTGTTACGTCAGTATAATGCAGTCTCTATGTACAAACCAGGGTCTCTCTCCCGGGATCCATGTCCGTTTTAACCTATTTTATATTTTCCGGGAAGTGCTTATTATCTCGGGAAATCCCGGAATATTTGAACATGTTATTTTTACTATTTTGTGTTAAGATCTTTGTAATATAGGAGTACCTTATAATAATTTATTGTAAATGTCCTTACTAACATTAAATTATGGAAAAACTATTCTTATTTCGAAATAGTTTTACTGCTTTATGTACACCCGTAGTATGCGTAAAGAAGTCCTGTCTTTTTTATAACCACAAAATTTTGAGTACCCTGGTAAAGCAAAGCAAAATAGCGTAAAAATGCAAGTTTGTTGATAAAAACGATGTCTCTGCTGCTAGACGCTGTTCAAGTCCACATCGATAGAGTCTGAGAGAGCATTTTGTGTAGCAGAACTTTCTTTTAATAAATTAAGAATAATACTAAGTGACCAAAGTATAAATTACTTTTGTTTTCTTAAACCAAATTACAAAAATTCGTTGTAAAAATTTGCTGCAAAAAGGGGTTAGCTCAAAATTTTGTGCGTTTTGAGTTAGACATCCTATATTGTGCAAAAAAAAAAAAAAACTCTTTCGATTGGTGCAAGAACGATGTAGCTCCTAGCGTTAATTTCCGAGTTATTTCACATATGGATTTGACTATCTTATTCGTGTGGGGCAAGAAAGATGCAGCTCCTGGAGCTGCCTCCTTATTGCGACAAATGGCTGAGGTGGTTTGTTGACATAAAGGTTATAGTTTACAGATTTTGTTGTTACACGAGTGGTAGTACGTTATTTTGACAGAAGTTTTATGCTTTTTGTACTTGGACGTCGTTTTTTTATACTTTTTTTTTAATTGAAAAGAGAGGCTGTGAGCTAAAAAAAAGAAAAAAGGTCCCACTTATTCAATACGGCCCGCGTTACTCACACATCTTATTTACTGGCCCATAGTACCATTTGAGTTTGCGACCCCTACCTTACAAAGTCGTTGATCACATACTTTGGGGCAAGAAAAGGAGGTCCATTGGCCCATTACCCCAGAAGAGATGTTTTTCATGCTAATAGGGCTTATTCGTAGGAAAACTTATGTAAAATAAGTTTTAAAAAATATTTTCTTGTAACGAGATTTGAACTGTTTAAACGTTTTTTTTTTTAATTTTTCCACACATTTATAAAATTGGAGCTAATCCCTTTTTGCAGCAAACCTTTCAATTATGTTAATGTGTTCATTAAAATGAAATGTATATTTCTTTCATCAATATTATTTTTTAATTTATAATAATTATGGAACCAGTGGCGTAGGCAGGGGGCCATAGGTTCGCAATTGCCCCTATAGAGCCGGAGAACTGTGAATTTTGTGCTGAAAAAACGTCTTGTGCTAAAAAAAAAGGTCATGCTAAAAAACTTGAAAGAGAGTGGTGACCTAAAAAAATAGGTCCTCGTACTTTTTGCGTTTATTAACCCCCGTGAAAGCATTCTGCCTACGCCACTGTATGGAGCTTCATGACTTGGCTTCTTTTTAAATATTAACTGCTCCCTTGCTTATTCTTAATCATTTTAAAATATCGACATACTTAATTCAATACATCGCGGGATCTCAGTAAGAAGTCCAATTTCATCTCGAAATACCGAGATAACCAAAAATGTGCAGAATGAAAACCATAGTACGAACCACCGATTAACGTACAAATAACCGTCAATTAAAATTTTAAAGGAAAAAAAGTAATAATAATTTTCCAGCAGTTTTAAATACTTTCAAAGCGATTAACTTATTGTTTAATTTAATTATTGGAGCACTATAATAAAAATATTCTGCAAATTTCCATTACTGTATAAGTCGTCCCAGTTGCTAAATTTAGAGAGCTTTACCTTGTAACACCTTGTAACTAAGCTATATTTTGCTAATCCTTATATAATAATACCTGCAGGATTTAGAACTCGTTAATTAAATTTCTGCACGGTCGGTGTAGAATGAGACAAGGCATAATATAATATGCATATTAGAGCTGAAAGATCACGAAAATTAAGACAATAATGTACAATTTGCAAGTTTCTGTCTATTAATTTACTCGTAAAAGTCGATAAAGAGGTTGATTATGATAATGGACCAAACGAAGGAATTTTACAATTTCAGGGGTTTGGAGCGGAGCTAGAGCACAAAGCAGTAGAGCAATTTGGGTTTCTTGCCTGGAGTTGGAGCAGAGTCCGGAGCTAATAATTTTGATTGCTCCACTGGCTCCAGTTTGTTATGTAAAATTTAAAAAAAAAACTACTTTTTTAAATTTTTTCCAATCTTTGAAGATCAATAATTTGTTCTTACAGTGCAGTGGAGCAATGGGTTGTTTTTTTTTTCTTAAATTGTTGGTTTAAGGACGTTTCAACTACTTTGGCCATTAGCGTCCGGGGGAGGGGGCGGTGAACAGGGAAGGGTGGGTAAGGTAAGGGTAGGTGGAAGCACTGTCACAGCATTTGCCTATAGTAGGTAGAGGAAACCACCTGACGACCTCGGTTGGTTGACTCGGAAGGTTGCGTACCAACCAGCCACCGAGCTCGGTCAATGAGTTTTTGCATGGAGCAAGAGCGGAGTCCGGAGCAAATAATTTTGATTGCTCCACTGCTCCAGTTTGTTATGTACTCGTAAAACTTAAAAAAAAAAACTACTTTTTTTAAATTTTTCCAATCTTTGAAGATCAATAATTTGTTCTTACGAACATTTATTTAACTTCACTTGTTTGTTAGGGTCAAATATTGTAATTTTTGACCAACTTCCACATATCCGATAAATGTAACTTACTTTTCAAGAACAATTTTTTTAATTAAAAACTTGTTTAAATTTTTTTACTATATTTCGAGCATAGAGCGGAGCTGGAGGGGAGCAATTAAAAAATTGGTCTGCTCTAAACCCTCTGCTTACAATCATTTTAAAAAATATTGTCTCGACCAATTGTGTTTACAAAAATTAGCTAACGAACAATTATTGTCCAATATACTTCAGTGTTAAGAATAGTTTTTAAATGAGTTTGTCAGTACTTTTTTCAATTAATACCGGTAGATTGTAATGATCGGTGAAGCGAAATATTTTCTTTGTGAATAGAAAAAAAAAATTATTGTAAAAAATCCACTTTTTTCTAAAATCGTTTCGTGTTAAGATGATTCTCGCACAATACGGCAGTTAGATTCTTATAAAATCTTGTGTGTGAAATAGTAAGACTAATATGAACTAAGAACTAGTACAAAGAGAGAAATTACGTTCTTAAAGCTAAAATGTACTACTTTATTTTTATTACTGTTGATTACTGAATTTTTATTAGAAATAGTAATAACTCAACAAATCTTATACGATGTAATGCATTTTTATCACATAATGTACAGCATTTAAATTACTATTAATCAAGGATGGGGAGTCGAAGTCGGGAGTCGAGAAGTCGATGTTTTTTGGAGGAGTCGGGAGTCGAAAAAACTATCGACTCCCGACTCTGATTCAGTTTGTATTTACGATGAGAACAGAATTAAAACAAAATAACAAGATTAACCGAAATAAATAGATTTGATTATGTTAATTGAGAAAATTGTGCTTACAGGAAAATGTTAAAGTTGGTTATTATAAAAAAAAATCGACCTTTGAAAAATTAGTGACTACCACGATTTTGGCTTAAAAAAATGGTTGGACAAAGTTTTTACGCATTAGAAATAATTTTTATTCCACAAGACGACTTTCAAAAATCGTATTTTTCGGTTTTTCCTAATTTTCTCGGATACTGTTTGAGATATTTTCAATGTCTCTTTAAATTATAAATGAACGCCTAATTTAGAAACTTTGCCAAATTTAAACCCATGTTTTAGCTATTATAATAAGCAAGATTTCCATGTTTAAACTCGAATTTCAAACATCCTGTATTCTACCATGCATAAGGATAGCATCTTTCTCGCATTTCGATTTATACTTGTATTGTTTACAATTTGCATAGACCGACCGCGCTAATATACCCCCCAGAAACCCGAACGATTTTTTCGCGAAAAATCACTGCATCGAATTTGCTTCATTGCGAAATCTTGCTGGAAAATATAGATTTTTCCAGCCAATGATTGTCTCAAATATACGTTATTTCGAAAACAGCTACGAATATGACTTACTATTTATTTTACCTCCCATAAAAGTTAAATCACCTCTTTTCAAATAGCCAATTTCTTTTCAAACCACTACGGAACCGCCGCAGGTCTGACGCTTTGACAAAATATTTTTTCCTCTCAAAGATCGTGCATGCAGCGCTGCAGTAGTTTTACGGTGTCAGGAATATCCAAGTCAAATTTCTTAAACCCAATAACAACTTCTGGCCTTCAGGGTTGCGTTGTTGTCTAAACTGCAGTCGATTTTCCGTTGTGTATTGATCACGGTAGGTCTTTTGCCCAATGGCAATGCAATTTTATGTTTAAAAAAACATTATTTCATTGCGAATGTATGATTTTAGCACCATCGATAATTTTTTTAAAACTAGTCACCGTTAAGCATTATTAGATATAAACTCACCCTCTCGAAAGTTAAGCCACTAGATAAATGCTTTCGTATGTTTTACAATATTTTGTAAAGTTTATTAACAAATAATTGAGTATACGTGTAAGACAGCGTTGCGCACTTTGTAACTTAACGATCCATTTAATTATTGTGTTTCCTATTACCTTAAAATTAAAGTGTATTATTTAACATCTAATCGAGAAATACCTACCTCAAATTTTATTGAACGTGCCATTAATTAATTTACCAACTTATTAATTAAAACAGACATCTATTGTCTAGCAAAGCGGAGTTTTCGCGGACCAGAGAAAATGTTGTTTGTGGGGCGCTTTACTATGAGTTTTTACTCGATTATTCTCCAACTTTGTATATTCTTCTCCCAAACTTCTTGCTGGTATTCAATAATTTTAATTTTTTGTTGCAGGGAGTGTCTGTAGGCGTAGGGCTTGCGGCGGAAACTCCGCTCCTTCCTGTCCAAGCGAGGGACTTGCTTTTGTTTAGGATTTCCGCATTTTTTGTAATTTAAGTTATGAAGATAATGTAGTTATATTCGTAATCTGCAGATGCAGGGGGAAAATGGCCCCGAGCAACGAAGTAAGGAGATGCCAAGCGTTTTTAATAAAATTTTAACCTTCGCTAAAAATCGAATAGAAATATTGGCAAAAATATTTCTTAAATAAAAAATTTATATAAAACAAGACATTTTAAAGATGCTTTTAATTGTGCTACTCGTCTTATAGATATGTGCAGTAAGCCTTCTAATAGTTCTAATCACGTTCAGCACAGTCGTTTCAGAAACTGTACTTAAAAAACAAAACATACAAAAATAACATACAAGTTGCTTAAGTCATATTAGTTTGCAAATACACATAAACGTATTTTTTTAAATGTAATTTTTATAATCCACCACCAAAGTTCCAGATTGAATCAAAATAGAAGTATTTTATTTGCATTCTTAAAATATAGCCTCTATACTTCACTGTTTATATGAACATTGATTTAAAAGTTTGTTTTGGTTGTCTCGACCAACAATTTATGAAGTCATATATCATAAAATATCTTTAAAGATGAAAAATCTAGAACTGGCACAATTTGGTTAGTAATTTTCCAAAATGTAAAGGTTTGAGGATCAATAAGCAAAAAACAAAATGTATGGAACTGAAAAACAAACAAACCCAATCAAAGACAAGTAAACACTAAGAGCTAAAGATGGAACAGAATACAAATTTGAAAAAGTAGATAATTTTAACTACTTAGGACTCACAATAAGCAGTAATGCGGAAGAAAAAAATGAGGTCAAAGAAAGATTAGCTACGGCCTCAATAAGTGTTGAAGTATTGACACAAATGCTGGAATCGAAGGACATATCCCGAAATGCAAAAGTAAGAAATTATAAATTAGGAGTGAGACCAGCGGTACTATACGGGAGCAAACTTTGGAAGATGAACAAGAAAGAGATGGAAGTTGTGGAGGAATAGGAAAGAAACGTGTTAAGATAAAAAAAAAAACGGAGGACGAAAGGTGGTAGACATGTAGGAAAGAAGAACCAACCAAGAACTGATGATAATATATGGACAACCAAAAATCACAAATATCATAAAGAATAAGATGGCTACGACACGTCCATAGACTATCGACAGAAAGAGCAGCCAGGTGGCATGGTGGCAAGACGCAGAGGAGGGAGACCCAGAGCTAAGTGGATGAAAGCGGTGGAGAGAGATCTGGAAAGACTGGGAATAAAAAATTGTAGACGAGAAGAAGTGCTAGAGAGAAATGGAGGAGGATTTGTGGAGAAGCTATGAGCCCAGTAGGCCTGGAGAGTTAATTTTATTTATTTGGGGGTCGCCAATACGTAAGTTACCCCTTAGCGCCACATAATTTCGCCTGTACTGATCTATAAAATCATCTGTCGAACTGCTGTAAAAGTACTAAGCTAATATTTATATAAGTTCAAATATTTATTTGTCTGTATCTTATTTCACACAATTCTGATATCCAGCTGTGTTCTTATTTTTGGCTAGCACTGTACTTCGTTATCTTTGTAAACAAAATGTTTATTATCTGGTATCAAGGAAAACATTTGCTTGCAGAATTAAGAGCCTATTATTTTCGTATCCGTTATGTTATCAGTAGGAGACCTAAGAAAAGTACAAAAAGTAAATTAGAATTTTAAAACTCGAGGATAAATACGCATTTTTCTCGCTAATTTGAAAAAAGTGGGCTATGTAAATATATGTAAAGCCTTTGATAAAGAGTTTTTTAGTCGTGAAACCAACGGCTGAGGTACTAAAAATGCGGAACTTTAAATAATTATGCACAACACGTCGAAACCTGTTAGTAGCTTACTTCCTTGTTTAGGAGGGTTTTCTTGGAAAGCTGGGTGATCCATTTGTTTAGTTTTATTCAAGCACGTTTTACTACAGACTGCCCATAAAAACCTTTGTGTGGACACTAACAAGGTTCCAAACAGACTTAATTTAAAAGCTAAATTGGTCAGATAAATAGAAATACGCTTTCATAGATTCTCTGTCAAAAACCTGTATGGAAAGCATGTTTGTTTTGTCGGTAAAAAGAAGTAAAAACGATATTAGTTTTAAACTGTTTTGATCATAATAGTATTTATTGAAATAAAATTTGGAAGATCTATAGTTAAAAGAGTAATGAATAGGACATGTTGATTTAAAGTAGTTGCTAAAAGTGTATTTAGACCTTGTTTTAATCGGGAGAAAATAGCTTACTTTTCCAATTACTATCGTGTTTTAAAAACTAATGTTTATACAGTTTTCATCCCTTTTCCTTAACTTTTTAAGATAAATTGCAGGTTTATTAACTAGTTTATTTGTACGTACAATTTTAATGTGTGTAGTGTGATCGTATTTTTAATTATCTTAAAAATTTACATGTTCTGGTATAGGTACAATCCTTTAATCAAAACGTCGTTTTCTATAAACTTCCTATTAGTGTTGTTCATCACTTATAATTTTTCAAGCTAATTCTAAAATTTCAACTTTGATGTTACTACCAAAATGCGTCTTTATTAAAATAACCTACGATTAATTGTAAGTATTATTGTAACTAATTGTTAATAAATTGTATTTAAAAGTTTTAAGAATTTGTTAAGTAATTTGGATAGGCTGATATTGGACAGAAAAAATTTAAGAGTGTATTGTAATCTTTTGCAGCCTGAAGAAACTCATGAATTTATGAGCGAAACTTCGAATTAAAAACGTAACAAAAATAAAGACACCGTTCCAGTAATTCCAGAGTTTTATTTCTTCGATATCGAAACTAATACAATAACGCACGTTCATATTATTATTACCTATTTCGAATTTCATAGGTACAATATCAACCTCATCAATTGATAGTTTTTTCTAAAAGGTTTTTGAATAGTTCACCGATTAAAAAGTTTGAATCGTTTATTACATCGTATTTATCAGTAAACTTTATGGCTAGATAAACTATTAATTTAAATCAACTGATTGTTTTTAAATATCTATGTTCAATAATTCTTGCTTGCACTGGATGAATCGGGCTGCATTTAGGTTAAAAGGTAAAAGCACATGAAGTTTGGACGTAGAAAAGTCAGCTTACATGTGATTAAAATTACGTTCATTTAATACCAATATGCTCAAAAAAATTGGGAGGTATTTAAAAAATTTCGGACTTAATCATAATCCCTCCCCGGACGTACAAGCATATACTTTAAAAGCGTATGTCATGAAAAAGCTGGATGCGAGACAACTTTAAGTAGGAGGCAAGTGTCGCCACATGTTCTTTAATAATTTTTTTCTACGACCACTAATATAAATTACTCTTACCGTACAGCCTGCATGCAAGTGGGTCCTTACGCACGGTAAGCAAAAAGTACAGTTTTTTAAAGAAATAATTAAAGTAGACTCACGTCAAACACTTCCTGCATGCCTAGTAAGTGAGTTATAACGCACGGTAAGCAAAACGCACACTTGTCTAAAAATGTCAAAGTAGGCACGTCAAAATTGACAAAACGTAATTACATGTGTATATTGGCTAAAAAGCCGTTAAAATCGTATTTATAATGTGATCGTAGAAAAAGTAAGCCACATAACACGAGTTGTAAAGTAATTACGCACTCATTGAAATACGCACTCGCCGTTACCCGACTTCGCGCGCAATTTTTCCACTCGTGAATAGGGTTACCAACTGTACGCTTTTGGAGCGTACATACGCGTTTTTGTAATAAAATATTAATGTGTACGCTATACGCATGCGTTTGAAGAAATCTATTGTAATGTACGCTTTTTGGTCATAAAAACTTTTTTGAACTATTCGATGGCGCGAATTCAAGTGCTCGATCTTATAAGACTGAGATATTGTGTTATTTTTTAGAATTTTCGTTAATTTTATGTTTTTATATTAGTGTGATAATATTCTTCACATTAAAAAAGGGAGCCAGTGAGCTTTTTTTTTTTTAAAACCTCTCTTGTGTTTACGCTTATGGACAAATGTAGAGTTGGCAACCCTACTCGTGAATAATATGCTTCTTACATTTCTTGTTATGTAATATACATACTAATCATATACTAATCATATACTAATAAGCCATCAATTCTATAACATATCAGATTGTGCATAACATAAATTTTATCAATACGTCTAAGATTATTTCATATGGCTTGGAAACCAAATGATTTTTAATATCCTCTGAAATAATCTTTAAAGTCCTATAATGCACTTTCACTGAGGGTATAACTTTTTTATTAGTAAACGAGTCACGTTTAATCTGATTTTACTGTTTATAAAATGCTAAAAGAAATCACCTACAAACTTCTTCGTTCAGAAATCTATAATCGCTAAACTGGAGAAGAATACGACACCTCAATGGGATTCAAACAGAATTAAGTGAATCAATCAATTTCAAATGCTTTTAGTGCTACAAAGCTTTAGAAATTTGGGGTGTCGCTCTCGAAATTAAGAAACGGAAAATGAAGATGGATTACTTTTTCTTATCTCGCAACGTAATGCTGCTTTTAAAAAGTTTAGTAGATTCCGTTGTGTATCAAAAGCTTGAACAAGATAAATAATAGTAATGCCCACTTACTGAAATTAAATTTCCATAAATCGTTCGTGGGATGTCCTTCGCGCTCACCGCCGAAAACGATCATCGATGAAGGAAGTCGAGAAGCGGCATGGCTGTGTAACTGACCTGGATTCTGCTTTGTCTTTATGTTTGTCCACGTGCTTGAAACGGTATCCCATTTCCATAAATCAGACCTCTCTTGTAAATCTGTCATTCCCCCGTATATCCACATGGCGTCGTCGTGGAGAACTGCCGAGTGCTTATGACGTGCTGGCGGATACACGTCATTATTGTTACTCTTCGGCGGAGATTTGAAAATCAAATGCCACGACTCGGTTTCTAAAAGGAAAGCGCTCTTTATGTACAAAGTTTTCGGAAAGCGACAATGAAATATTCAACAGCATAAATCAAATAAATCCTTTATTACGCACGACTCACCGAAATGGAAGGCCCAGAGTTCGCCGCAGGAACCCCGCAGATCCTGGTAACCACCATAAATAAGCATAGTGCCTCTGTGGACTAGCGCCGTGTGTCCTCTTCTTCCTTTTGGTGTAGATGTACCTGCAACAATAAAGGCAACGTACCTTCAGGGACTACTCTAAATTTAAAAATGTATACAAACAACTTTTCTCGGCAAAAGTCTACTCTGGTTGCATGTGTGGAACATTTATAGCCTTTTTATTTTAGTCGAAAATTTTACACAACAACTGAATAAAACAATGCAGTGAGTTGTTTTAAAACAAACGAAATGCCAACTTCATATCGACCTCATTCATATTCCCTTTTACTGAGGAATCCAATAACACTCGCGTATGTTGAAAACGGAATTCCTGAAAAATTGATGTAAATTTTTGAAATTCCTTACTGTTAGCGTTATAAGACGGAACCGGCATAGTGTGTGGAGGTAAATAAGCCGGAGGTGTACCAAGAGTGCTTTTCATCGTTGTACTAATCGTAATAAAAAGTAATGTGCTGAGGAAAACGTTATTATCTACAAAACGCAGATCTCAAATTTGTACTTTCCATTGAGAGTGGACTACGCTTTGAACGTTTGCTATAATTTAGATTCAATAGTAATGGTAATTGAAAAATCATAAATTATTATTTCTACGATATGTAAAAAATATCTTCAATTATTTAGGTTTTTTGTGTGTTTAATTAAGTACAGCTAGTTTATTTATGTGATGTTTGGTTTTGTTTTGCAATGCCACTTTATTTAAACTTAATTAATACAATATTATTATAATAACTTACTTGTTTTTAAAGATAAACCTAACAACCCATACATCAAAGAAATGAGAAAAAAAATCTCTTATTAACAACTACTGTTAAAGCTACGCAAAAAAGTGTCCTGATAATGTCGAAACATTTTTTAAGTATCATTTCAAATAAGTAAGTTATAAGCAAAATTTTTTGTTCATTATATTTAATCGCAAAATTGCGTCAAGATTTTTATTAAGGAGACGTTTTCTGTAGGCTGACGAAAAAAATAGTTGACAAACGTTAAGTGTTTGCAGACGAATATAGACAAGTCGCAGTAAAATCTCTTAAATTTGTTTTATTTTGGAAGACACAAAATTGTACTTATAATTTTTTTTCCTTAAATTAAATTTTCAGTTCTTTAGTATGGTCAATAAGTTCATGTTGTAATGCAGATTGTGCCTTTTCATATGAAATTTCGAAGAGGTTTTTAAAAGTTGTAGAAAACATATCGCCTTTGAAATCTGTAAAATAGTTTCTCAATATATCTCCCATAGAGAGTACTGCGTTGCTTGTAATTTTGATATATTGTATGACGGTTTGGAAAGTGATATGTATTACTATTTTGTAGTTGTGATTTAGAGCGATAATTTTATTTGGAACGCTGATACATTATAAGTCAGATCGGATATAAAATTAGATTTCTTCTGCAGTTAAAGTTTTAATTTCAGTTCAAAAAACTTCGTGTTCCTCTTAGAGTGTTCATTTGTTTATAAAAATTTGGTCTATAAAACAAATTAGAACACAACGCAAAAGAACAATTGCATAACTAACCAGGGAAGGTCACGATACGTTGTCCCTAGAATTTGATTAAGGCTGTGTTTATTGCATCAAGAACATCAAAACTAAATGTTTTGCAGATTCATACGTGCCACTGGCCATTTCCTTTGGAAAAATAGGGAGAAAATTGAAAATCTGAATAATAAAAGTAGTTTTTGCGATCGCGTTGGTCATAAAACCGTCAGAGACAAAATCTAAATATTTCTATTCACCAATGCGCGCATCCTTTGCATGTAAAATGGTACAAAGTTTTTGAAAAAATCTCAAACGGTTCCGGAGAAAAACGCGAAAAACGAGGCCTTTGTAAAAACTGTTTTCTCTGTGCAAGTCGCATAGATGTAGTTATACAACTTCTCAAATCATAGCGCTTTTGCAAGGGTTTTGTTTTTGACGTTTTTCTTCGGATTCGTTTAAGATTTTTCAAAAACTTTGCACAATTTTACTTGCAAAGGATGCGCGCATTGGTCAATAGAAATATTTATATTTTGTCTCTGACAGTTTCATGGCCAACGCGATCGCAAAAATTACCTTTTTATACCAATTTTTCAGTTTTTCCCCTATTTTTTCAAAGGAAATGGCCAGGGGCGCGTATCATTCTGGAAAACATTTAGTTTTGATGTTCTTGATGCAATAAACACAGCCATAATCAAATTCTAGCGAAAACGTATCGTGATCCTCCATTGTAACATACACTATGCAAATTGCCACGACTTATGGCAAGCTAATACTTCTGGAGAGACGTGGATAGTCGCGCAGCACTTTGGTAAAAATAATGACAGTAGAATAAATTGCAAAATGTTTGGTTGATGTGCTCGATTTTTTAAATGCGGCGTAACGGACTATAAAAAATGTAAAATGGGCCGCGCATTTTGCATCACTGACTTAAAGAATAGACATTCAAACGATATTTTAATGCAACAAATATCTATTTAGCATTCAGTTGTGCATTTATCGGTACATAAAGCCGTCTCACAAATCTATGGTCGTTAATTTTCAACAATTTAATGATTCACATAATATTTGTTTCACTTATAAATTTAACAAAGCTTTACGTGCTTTACTATTATAAATGAAACAATCCTGTTTTAATCAAACTAAAAGAATTAAGTATTGCTTCGTAAATAAACTTTAAGCCAGCAGTACCTTGCTTTGTTTTTTTAAACTCGGTTGTACGAAAAAATCACAATCAAAGAAATTCGCGCATTAAGCTGTCGCTCGACATGCGACAACTCGGGTAGCGAATAAATGCGCCATTAGTTTAAGGACATGACTGAGTCGACACTTGCTATCACAGTTTGCAAAAACAGTAGACGATGCGATGTGAAATTTCACTAAATTTGTGCTTGCGTTTTGCGTTGTCACGCACAATTTGTAGAATTTTATTATTTTATTGGTGTATTACCTTCGTTTTTAGAATGGAAAAAATAAAAACACTTCTTGAGGCAACTGTTTATTCTCTATGTGCTATGCTAATTAGATTGTATGTCAACTTTTTGTATGTTTTAGAGCATCATCATCTTTATTATTTCTTATAGACGACATATTGAATTTTTGATAAAAAGATCATTCCAAAAATTTTGAACTACACGAGTCATTTTTATTTTGTAATTTAGCATCAAATTTTGCAACTTTGTTTCAAATCTAACCGACCACGTAGCTCTTAAGATAAGCAAGATCCCCATTATAAGTCTCTAATTAGAAAAACCTATGATTTAAAACAAAGAAATTGTTGCTGTTTTGAAATTTTAACAAACCGTTTAATATTTAGCAAATAGGATTAAAAAAATATAATCAACATTTTAAAATAAAAATGAGTCTAAAATAATTTATTTTAGTAATTAAATACGTCAAAAACGTCATTTATTTCTTGAATTATTTCATTTTCACTATGAATTTTATCTTACAAGAGCAAATTGATATGGTTTATTCACCATTTCGTGTATTTAATTACTAATAGTAGGTAGATACTTAGCCTTGTGGATTCATTTATAACATAAGCAATAAATAAATTGGCAACCAAATCAATTTTATTATTGTTATGAACTTTACTAGCGTTTCTAAACCTGTGGAGCGCACCTCCCTTGAGGGGCGTGCAATACCTCAAAGGAAGCGCGAAGAAAAATGGAAAATGAAGAAAAATTATTTATTGATACCACCAAAAAACATTAAATAAATTCTGTAAATAAAACAATAGAACATAAAAAATCATTGCTATGTCAATTTGCTCTTGTAAAGTAAAATTCATTGTGGAAATGCAATAATTCAAGAAATAAATGACAAGTTTTTGACGTTAGTGAAGTGAAAAGTCAGTTTTTTTTTATTTCCACGGCACTCTATTTACTTCAATAACGATTAGTAGAAAAAATGTCGAATATCTCGAAATAAATTGGTGAAAAATCAGTCTTTCACCCGTTCAAACACAAAAGTGTCACTTTCCGCTCTTAATACACAATGTACTATTTCGCCACTAGGAACTAATGGCGGAAATAATGTCAATGTCAATGTCCATGTCAAAATCAAATTGTAAAATTTACGATGTTTTTTATCTTTAACTCATAATAAACTAAAATTG
Organism: Elmis aenea; assembly: GCA_947652605.1. NCBI lineage: Eukaryota > Metazoa > Arthropoda > Insecta > Coleoptera > Elmidae > Elmis > Elmis aenea. The sequence continues at coordinate 20,809,647 of OX393579.1, forward strand.
CATTAATATTTTTATCAAATAATTAAATTTTAATGTAGCATTTTATATAAAAGCCTAAAAATGGTACAAAATTTAATATTAAATATTGTACCTATCTCGTTTGCAGATTATAATTTTATTTATGTCAATGTCAGTGTGGTGGTGTCGCTATGGAAATGATATGATTAATTAAAACTTTATACATAATAATTGTCATTTGGTTCGTTTACATTAACGTTCGTTCTATAATATAATTTTAATTTCGTAAAAAAAATAGCATTTACGATTCGCGATGAAACCAGTTTTTTTTTGTCCGTGAGATTTGCTTACTCGTCGCTTTGCGGCTGGTGAATAAATCTCACCTCACGAAAAAAACTGGACTTCCATCACTTGTTGTAAAATATACTATTTTGTTTTCGCTATTAAATTCTTTCTACAGATTGAAAGGGTTAATGTGGTACTATTAGTTTTATTACTTTATTCATAATAAATATATTCCCTCCCCGATATATGATCAAAGTCGTATCTAGATATCTGTAATTATCTCTTTTTTGGGTAATTGTAATAATCATTATATTTATCACAAAGTTCATCGGACAGTCGGAACAGCTTAAGAATCCAATTTGGCGCCCATAAGACACTAAAAAATGACTATCGCTTTTCAAGAACTGAGCAGGCTGTGTCAATTCAAACAGCATCATGCGACTAAAGTCTGTTTAAACTACGAATATCAAATTTCAGATAATTCTGTTGACAATAAGGAAGCTATTAATGAAATTTACTACTGAAGTTTATCAGATTTATTAGTAAATTTCAGGCACTAGACACAATACGCACATTTTCAGTTTATATTGTTAGTAAGTATGTAAAAACACACTACTTTACTATTAAACCATTCTTCTATCTGAAACAATTTCCGCATGTTGATATGGCGAGCCCCTCATCGTAATTCATTACCAGCAACGAAAAGAGATAAGCACAATTTTTGCGGATTTTTGTTGCATAAACGTAGCAATATGAATACTTCCGCATTCTTTTAGAATACGAAATCGCTCTTCTGAATGCAAACACCTCACTTTATATAAATGTCGCGTGGAGTATATTCCCTCTGTCAAAGCTTTATTATACATAATGAATAATTTAAAACAAGGGGAGTATAGTAGGTAATAAATAAATTTACAAAACTGAAATTTAATAATGTGTGTATGACGTTAAAAGCGGAATGAAGAATGAAGAATTAAAATTTTAAATTCGTTTAAGCAATAATAGGTTTGGGACGTGGTTATTAAACTTTGAGTTAAAATTAATTAAATAATTAAGCGGATGTAATCAAATTTCGTTCTGTTGTGGGCTAAACTGTAAAATATGTTTTATTTTTGGCAACTTGAACGTCTGTAATATTATTTTGAAATAACAATGTTATATTTAAAAATTAAAAGTATTAAGATTTGAAATAACTTTTTGAGCACATACAGAGTGTAATACTTAATTCGCATTTTTTTTAAGCTTACACAACATTTACTTATTGTTCACATGCAACAGATAAATAAACAAGGATTTAAAAAAAAATCGCATCCTTATTGTAGGACGTGGTGCTCGCGGGCACCCGGGTGCCCGCGAAGTATTTTGAAAGTGCCCGCCACTAACGTAAAATAACTTGTAAACCCACCACTTTCCCAATGACGCGCTCTTTCGCACTATTAGCTCTTGGAAAATTAATGAAAAGTGCCCTTTGTCATAAGCTAGCTATTCGGGATGCCCTTCTTATCAAAAAGGTTGCCGACCCCTGTTGTAGGAGATAGACATTCAATTAAATTAGCAAAAAGTAACATATATTAGAGCTTACTTTGAAACGTTATTAAAATCTTTTATAAATTGCATGGGAAATTTGATGAATGCAAAATATGAAAGATTGCGATTTTTTTCTTTTCTTAAATACTTTTTCTAGTTTTAAAATAAAACAACTGAAAATTTGTAACTTTTAATAATTGGACACACCTTGGGGCTCCATTACCGGTAAACTGTTAACCGATTTAACCGGCCAATATGATTACCCATTACCGAAACTACCAGTAAATTTTGACAACAAATACCGGTAATTTCCGTAATTTACAACCACTTTCTCACAGTGAAACCCACTAGTGTCGAGGCAGAAAGAACCTTTTGTTCTGCAGGGGCAGGGCAATATAAACGAAAACTTGAACACGCTTAGTGATAAGACATTAGATACGATTTGTCAACTGCATGCACATTTTAATTCTCAGAAAGAAGTGGATCTGAATATTTAAATAAGTGTTTTGCTTAGTCCGGTTTGTGGTCTGTTGCCTTAAGAATTGATTGTTGTTTTATTATTGTATTAAACTTATTGTTTATTTTTTATTGTTAATTATCTCTTTGAAAGAAATTATTGCAACTTAATGTTATTGTAATTATTATCTCTTTGAATGAATATTGCTTTGTTTATTAAGAAATAATGTATATGTTTTTTGTTTTTTTGTTAATGTATTAAACTTTTATTAAAATTTTCAGGTTAGGTTGGGTCAGGCAAGGTTAGGTCAGGTTAGGTTTTACTCCTTTGCACAAACCATAAGAATATTGCTGGCTAATAAGTAGTAGTACTATCGAACGAAATTTTAAAAAAAATTACCGGTAATTTACCGTTTAACCGGTTTTTAATTAATATATTTACCGTTTACCGGTAAAAGAAAATTTCGGTATTTTTGGATGCCCGACACACACCAAAGTGATATTAGTTATTTTCGTTAAGGTGATTATTTAGATTAGTTTTTTCATATCGGGGCACGTATCACTGGAAGGAGAAATCAAACCATAAGAAAATCAAAGATTGACTGCTAGTTCTTAGCTAACTAAATGTGCCATATAAAAGCTGATACTTTCAGTGTCTGTGGCAGGTCAAATTTTTGTGGTTCAAAAATTACAGATTTTTAGTTTTTAAACTAGCAAATAAAATAAATAACTAAAAAATCCAAAAATTTAATGTTTTGCTTTTGTCGAGTTACCTATTCATTTCTAAAAATTTGAATTTCGTTGTATATTAAACTCTATTACATGTAACTTTTGCTAATTTAATAAATAAAAATATTTGATTTATGTAAACAACAGTCTGTAATAGGGTCTATATAAATTCTGATAAGATTATTTTGTAAAACTATAAATCACGAAGTTATTTTAAAAAATCAAAATTTTAAAAATGTTGTTTAAAAACGGCTGCTACAATTTTTTTAAAATTATTGTATGTCATAGGGTTTATTTATCTTTATAAAATTCTGTTTATTTAAATCTTTTGAATTTTAATTTTTGTAAAAATGTTAATATTTTTTAAGGATGCTGTCTTCTTTATAAATAATATCGTAAACACCTGTATAAAACGTCATTCTGAAAGACTTCATTTATGTCATGTTGGCAGACGTCTTTAAAAAAATGAAGTTAATTATAATAGAACGGTCTTTAAAACTTTTTATACAAAGAAATACACAAAACTTACACACACACTGTATAGTAAAAGTCATTAGGTGGCCACACCAGTTTATTTAATTAATGTTTGTTATATTATAACTAATTAATATAACAGTAATTAAAAAAAGCAACGTCAACTTCACCTGAACAAGATAACAAGTGCAGAGTTGTGTAAAGAACTGCAAAGCAAACTGGCTTATCTTCAAAAAACAAATTCACGCAGTCTGTAAAACTTTATGGATGATATTTTGTCATATGTGTAGTAGGCTGATAACATTCAACTGTTGACAATACATTGTGTTATAAAATATACTAAAACATAAAAATATGGTAGGCCGCGATAAAACTTGCAAGGCGGCAGTTTCGCTTCCACACAGGAAATATAAGACGACTTTGCAAATATTTAGGATCCTAATTACTTTGGAAAAGTTTTGAGGAGCTAAGCACAAAAGATCTCGGGTCACGATAAAACAATAATTTGTCCTCACAGAACAGAACGTGTTGAAATGTATTATGAAGCGTAAGAAACTGCATTAATTCAAAGAAAAACTTTTAATAACACGACTGTAGCAAAAACGTACAGATTTGTTTTGAGAAACAGGAATAAACTGTTTCAATTGGATCGTGTTGACCTAAAGAAAATAGAAACAAGGGCAAGATAACATTATGAATATATACCGACCAAATGCTGCACGCAATATGGATTTTGGAATCTATTTAAAGATCTTTACGGAACGGTGTATCCAAATGAAAGTTTTGAGGAACGGAAATAATAAGAATTTCCGCAGTCGAATTTTCCAAATCCTGAATATTTCAACTCTTTTATCCGTTTTCTTAAAAGTTCACTTTGAATAATTAATTTAATCAAAAATTTGAAAGTTTTTCAACGTTTCCAATTCCTTGACCTTTTCGCTTAACTGCAGTAGTCTGGTAAAGCGGTTATAAATCAGCGATATTTTTAGATTGCCGTTACCGGTTCGTTATAAATTGTGGAAAAACTAAAATTAGCCAAGGTTTTATATCTTAAATAACTCCACTGCGATGTTGATAACAAAAGGTTTTAGATATTTCTATGCAGTCCACATACAAAATGACGATGTTCATTTGTTTAAACATCGTTTATATGTTTTTTTTTTATGGTAAACTATAAATGTTTTTTCCGACGACCACTATGTAAAGCGAGTAATTTCGCACGACTTACTACTACTGAAAATGACAAATTGCGCATGACACCGGAAATTGTGTGCAAAGTGCACTTTGCGTGTGTAAAGTGACGATTTCCGCTACATTACACACGCTAAACGCGCTGTCAAGTTACCGTGAAGAAAATCTAACCTCACAAATGTCAAGTGTCACCAACGTCAAAAAAATGTTATTTTCACAATTTTTTTGCAGAATTAATGATTATGTCTAAATGGTCGTCGGAAAAGCATAGTGTACAACTCGTGCTGAAAGAATATTTCAGCTTTCAGCACTAGTTGTACAATATACTATTTAACATTCGAAAACAGTCATTTTTTGTTTGCATTACAGATTTATACCGGGTAATTCAATTTGTTTTCCGACGACCACTATGTAAAGCGAGTAATTTCGCACGACTTACTGCGACTGAAAATGACAAATTGCGCATGACACTGGAAATTGTGTGCAAAGTGCACTTTGCACACAATTTTCGCTACTTTACACACGCTAAATGCGCTGTCAAGCAAATCTAACCTCACAAGTGTCAAGTGTCACCAACGTCAAAAATATGTTATTTTCACAACTTTTTGGCAGAATTAATGATTATTTGTCTAACTGGTCGTCGGAAAAGCATAGTGTACAACACGTGCTGAAAGAATATTTCACACTCGTATGAGTGAGGCGTGTGGCTCAACTGTCATACTCGTGTGAAATATTCAACTTTCAGCACTAGTTGTACAATATACTATTTTCGCACCCCTATAACTTTGTTCTATTAAGAAATATGCCCTATAAACCTTAATTTTTTTAAATTGCATGAAATGACGTTAAAAAAATGTATACAACTTTTTCTGTATATCACATAGTATACTTTATTTTATTTATTCTGATAGAAAATTTTATGTTAAATCCGATCATGTATTAACAAAACTAACATACATTTAACAACAGTTGCAATATACCTAATAACTTAAATGTACTAAAATGATTTTTTTGTAAAAATGAGAACAGAAAAATGTACGGTAATATATTAATAACAAATTTTAGTCTTTAATGTGTTCCATCTGTTCACCATCTGCCTCCAAACTCAGTTGTTCTCTGTATGTAACGCCTTAAATACATACTCGCAAAAGAAATCGGCAGAAGATCTATTTTCATTTTTATTGTTGATTATGGTCAGTCTCAGGGCCGCCGCGTGCATATGAGCTGCCTTTGTGAAAACTTTTAAAAAACCGCCCTTCCCCTTCCCCCCGAATGTAAATAAAAAATATGTAACCATAAAAATTCGAGATTGTTTCCTTAAAAATTGTTCTGGTCAAGTAATAGGGATTGTACTTAAGACAAAAATCATATTTTCATCGAATGTTACCAAATGGGAAAAAACTTACAAGAAGTTATTTAATTTATTCAAAATATACATAAAAATATCTAAAAACAATCTTCATAAACTTTTTTGATATTCAAAACAATAAAGTAGATATAACACATTATAAATATAACAAAAAAACAGTTTTTCTTTATTACCCAAAAACCGGAAATGATAAAATATTTTTGAAAACGGTTCTGAGTTTCTCTCAAAAAACCACATTTTTGGCAATTTAACCGTTTCTCTATCTTGACTACTAAGCGAGGTACATATGTAATCCCATCGAATTTGGACCACCCAGTACAAAGAGATTATGAATTTTTTTATTGTTGTACAAAATCTACGCTGAAATTCTTTTGCCGGAATTTTAATGACTCGCCTTTTCCCAGCTCAAAGGAAGATTTTTATGAATAATGAAAGTGAGGTGAGCCGAGAATGTAATATTCACATCAATATAGCAAGAACTTGATAGCGCTTTAGTAGACATAAAATTAAAAAATATATAATTACAACAAAAAACTGTATTAAGTTCAGTTGAACAAGAACAAAGAATCTGGAATTAATATACAAAGCTTTGTCAACAATTAGACTTTGTAGCACCCACTGCGGAGAGCTTTTTCGGTACCAGGCAGTGGCGTAGCTAGAGTTTCTGCCGCCCGGGGCGGTTCCTGAATTTGCTGCCCCTCTAAATAACCTCGAATACCGAAGTCGTAATTTTTTTTGTGAATGTGTTTAGGTCCCACAAAAGTGTTTTTGAAAGAATTATGAGGTGACATATGTCCGTACACGAATTATTAATTTATTTATAACAATTATAGTAGCAGAGCATACGCCGCTTGGAATCGATAAGGACGGACATATGGCCCTGCATTAGGTGGGAAGAGTTTAGATCTAGGCGCGCCGCCTCGGCGCGTTACTCTAAAGCTGACACCGTGTTTATAATCCGCTGCTAGGATAGGCTGCTACTTACATTTTCGTTAATTATCACACACTTAGGCCAGTCACGTAGGACCAATATTTTTACCACGTACTTAAAAACCTCCCAAAAATGATTGTTTTTACATACAAGTAATGAAAAATCGTAAGTCTTTTTCTGATGCCCTGTGATTTGAAAGTTGTCTTACCACTATTCGAAACTTTTGTACATCTCCATTTACAAATACCTACAAATAATTGGACGAACGTTATTGCTATGCGACATTTGGTTATTATAAAAAAGGAATTATAAACCAAATGTTTGAAATAGAACGGAAGTGAAATATCCCAGTTAGAATAGAATTTAAAACTGAATGGAGTTTAATGCCCAAAATTAATTAAATGTTTCATAATTTTATTAAATGGTTGGTACCCTATCATAAATTTTATTACTTGGAATTTCTGTCGTTACAAGGGGGCGGGTTTCTAGCGCAGCCTGGTCAACTGGTCCGTTTTATTCTCTAACTTCGATAAGAATTGTTTTTTTTTATGAATTTTTATAAATTTAATAGCGCTTGTGCCGTTACTGATAATTATATCTACTGATCCTTCATTACCCCGAGATTTTCATTTTTACCCCATTTGGGTAGACCACCCGGGGTGATTAAATAAAGTAATTTCTGGAATTTCAAAATGATATTTGATATGCATGCTCCTACCAACCGGAGCTTAGTGGATAATCTCTGCTATTTATCGTTTTTCCGTGGTTTACCTTTGTAACATTTCGTTTTACTGCTGTTGGTATGTTATATTAGCCCCCAACGTTGGTATAAATAAATAAATATTTCGGTTTTAAGGCCAGTGCAACGAAAATAAAGTGGACGTTGATTTAGTTCCTTTCATGCATTATTTCGAGCTAACTCGAGGGTAGCTATTTACTTCCTCCATAATTTATCTAGAAGCATCCGTTAGCAGTTAGCTTTTGAATAGGAGTTTCATATAAATCTCAACAAAACGCCGCACATACGCGCGTATAACGACATAAAATTAGTTTTTATGACAAACGCCACGCGTTTTTCATTCTTTTCCGTCAAACATTGCTTGAGTGATGTGTACGTTGACACGTTAACATTTTTTGAACAAAGAGCTATCAATTTATTACTCTGGCAGTTGAGTTAAGTACCTTTTTGTGGACGGACCTTCTTCCAGCTATTATGTTTGATTTCATAAACCCAAAGAGGTGTTTCAGACCCGGCGGAAAACCCCACTTCTCCTCCAAACACGTAGATGTTATCTTTATAGGCCACTGCTGAGTGTTCTTGAAGACATGGTAACTTGTCTCCGGAGGGTTTTAACTGCTGCCATTTTCCTGTAACTGAACCAAGACAATTTTGTCATTAGAAACAGCTGAGTGTCAGATATACTCACTAAAACAGCAAGTCTCAGAAATGAGACAACACTATCTGTGATACAGAAAATCTTTTTGAATTACATATTTATTATTAGGCAATGATTGCATCTTAACTTAAAACTTCTTTTAAATACATTCTTGATTTCCAAAAATTAAGTAAGTCTTACCAAAAAACGGACTTTTTGTTTTGTAAAGTTTACTTTCTGTAAAGAAACCGACTTAATTTGTTGTTTAAAAGTAAAAACTACATCTAGGTGTCAATAATAATAATAATGTAATAAAAAAACTACAGCATTTTTATTATTTTCCGTCATGTCATTTTGATTGTTGTTTTTATTATCCTGCAAATAATTATTTGAATGTTATCAAAGTAGCCTAACATTTTTAAAAATTTTATATAATGATTTAGTTTATCATAACTTACTTCTTAAATTTTGTTACTATTTATTCAAGAAGGCCCGCTTAATTTGCAAAAATAGAAAATGAGCATAATCAATTTAATATCAGACAGAAATAAACCTCTAAATAAATATTTAAAATTCAGAAAGCTTTTAACCCGATCCATTCTTGTTATCTATCCTTAAACAAATTGTGTTTGTCTCACGCAAACGGTAAACTCCGTTGTTTTATTAAATTTGGCTAAATGTGTCAAGTGCATACGTAGTTTAATTATATACTTACTTGACTATCTGTCGGAATATTTTATTTATTTCTTTTGATAATATGTCTAAATACATCCAAGCATTTAATTAAATGTTGATCAATAGAGATATTTCAAATAAACGGATGGATGGTTTTGATCGATTTGGAGTCTCTTTACAATAAAAATGTGTGCGGTGGCAATGTCTAAAACTGTGTTTAATAATACGGATTGCTAAAACGATAAATGTCCAATGGTTTGGAGTATAAAATATTTCCAATCACAAACATTGCCTTAGAATCTTTTTAAGCCGAATGGAATGGTTTCACTGATATTTTTTAAGTCGATTCGTTTTTGTTTCATGACAACCAACTTTATTTTTTCTTACGGGCGCAATTTTTTTTATTTGCATAATCAAAAGAAATTTTTATTCTAAATTCAATGATGTATCAAACATGGTAGGTAGGGAAAGGTGATATACCGGGTGTAAATGAAATGTGGTACACCCCCTTTTTTTTCTTTAGTTTTGATTTTAAATAAATGAAATTTTAGACATATGATATGTGCAAAAAACCGGACTTTTTGAGTCCTTGCACACATTTGTTTCACTTCCGGTTTCGCCTGAAATGACCCCAACTTTGTTATTTTAAATGGAACACCCTGTATATTTTTATATTTTTGGAAAGAGGAAGCGATTTTTGATACAACTGCACTATTTTCGTTAACTTTTATAATCTCAAAATTTTTTTCAAACAAAATTTAGTTTTTTATTAAGAGTGCCGTGACCTGCACAAATTGATTTTTATTATGTCAACAATTGTCCAAAAAACGTTTTTGTAAATTTTAAATGACATTTAAGTTATTTTAATCGGCTTTGAAGGTTGCGGAATCGGTTTTTTGACAAAAAGTCATTTTTTTTAAATGGAACCATGCTGGTACTAGCAGTTATTTAAATGGAGCATCTTCTAACGAATCTATCGGTACCAACAACTTGTATTTTTATTAAGAATCTACTTCAAAAATTTCAAATTATTGTGAAAATTTATTAAGAGATCCTTTTAATCGCAGTAATCTAATTATATAAAAATGATTACCAAAATTTTTAGACTTTTTAATTAAATGACTATAGTAGTTAAACATAAAACAACGATTATTTGTTTTGTTTTAGTTATGCACAGTGTACTGCGATTAACAGGATCTCTTAATAAATTTTCACAATAATTTGAAATTTTTGAAGTAGATTCTTAATAAAAATACAAGTTAATGGTATTGATGGATTCGTTAAAAGATGCTCCATTTAAATAACTGCTATAACCCAACGATTAAAGTAACCTAAATGTCATTTAAAATTTACAAAAACGTTTTTTGGACAATTGTTGACATAATAAAAATCAATTTGTGCAGGTCACGGCACCCTTAACAAAAAACTAAATTTTGTTTAAAAAAATTTTTGAGGTTATAAAAATTAACCAAAATAGTGCATTTGTATCCAAAATTACTTCCTCTTTCCAAAAATGTAAAAATATACAGGGTGTTCCATTATAATAACAAAGTTGGGGTCATTTCCGGCGAAACCGGAAGTGAAACAAATGTGTGCAACGGCTCAAAGAGCCCGGTTTTTTGCAAATATCATGTCTAAATTTTCATTTATCTAAAATCAAAACTAAAGAAAAAAAAGGGGGTGTACCACACTTCATTTACACCCGGTATACTGGGACATTTTTTTTAAATTTTGCGTAACTTTTGAACGGCTTAATTTGCATACCTCAAATTGATATGAGATATTTATATTGCTTTAGTTTATCATTGCATATACAAAAAAGTATTAAAAAAAAATAAAGGTACACAAATAGAGGGACTGATGAGTGGGTGGTTTTCGGGTTGTGCCGTGTGGAATTATTAATGCTTGACGTTTCGTCGTCCATGCTGACGACTTCTTCAGAAGGGGTCTGACCCCTTCTGAAGAAGTCGTCAGCATGGACGACGAAACGTCAAGCATTAATAATTCCACACGGCACAACCCGAAAACCACCCACTCATCAGACAACGGCCGTGAAAGCCTCCATTCTACTAAATAGAGGGACTGTCCCACTATACACCACTTGTCCCGACATAAACCACCCCGTGGTACATTGTGGGACAGCAAAAAATATATATGAAATAAAGCATAAGTAATTAAAAAAAAGCTTAATTTTAATTTTTTATTTTAAAAACTTTCACTTTTCATGGGCATTTAGACATTGTACTTTGAAAAATCAAACTAAAATTGAAAATGTTTCTTTGTTTTTTCAGTGCCCCCAAACGTAGTCGCACCGAAGAAAATATTCTGTGTAGGTTAAGCGGTGCGCTTAACCTATACAGAATATTTTCTTTTTCAACACAGTCTTTATCTCTGTTTTTAGAGAAAGAAAATCTAAAGTCGGAAGTCTTTTTCAGAAAATTTACCTGATTATCATCATTGTCCCACAATGCACCATGTGATCAATTTTTAAAAGCAACGATTTAATGAAAACTTGTATGATTATTCTATGTTTTAACATTGTACATACATTTAATATACTGTAAGGTACACCTATGCCAAATTTTCTAATTGTTGTTAAATAAATAAAAAAGTTTTAGCACATAAACTGAATAACCACAAAAAAAAAATGCGCAGTTACCAAACATGCCTCACATGTGCAAGTCACTATGACATTGTTTACGACACATACTGTAGACAGGATATAATGGGACTGCTTAACCGCTATTTTGATGTAAACAAACTTCAAGTACGGGGTAACAGATGGCCAAAATCTCTGTTGTCACACTATATACCATGTCCCAGTATATACCATCTTCCCCTACCTATTTTATTTCACATTAATAAATAGCAAAAATTGCGCCCCAACGAAAAAATAAAGTTGGTTGTTGTAAAACAAAAACGAATCAACCTAGAAAAAATTAGTGATTACCATACGATTAGATTTAAAACGTTGTTCCCTGGGGGGGCGCCAAAAATTTATAAAACGTTTTTACTTTTTAAAATATTGAAATCTTAAAAAAAAATATGTTTTGCTCTTTATTTTACTCGAACCATCGGAAAGATATCTTCTTAAATAAATCGTAATATTTTTGTTACTACAGACTAGGGGGCCGCGAAAATATTTTAGGATATTTAGGGAGCCGCGACTACTAAAAGGTTAAGGACCACTGTTTTATACAATTCAAGTATTTTATACTGCAAAGGTGTTTTAGACAATTTTCAAGATTTCTTTTTAGATAATTAATAAGCACAGAATTCAACAAATTTTACAAATGTGTACCTATACTCTAGCAATTACAACAAGCGAGAACCCCATATTTAAACTCGCATCTCGAACAAAGCGTTCTTGCAAAAACTATTTATTTATTTTTGATTTTATTTTCTGCAACACACCTGGGGTTGCTCACGGCACTAGTAAGCCGCGACACACAGGTTGAAAAACACTAGAGTAGACATTTGATATAGGCAGATGTTACTATTTCACTGTAATACGATAATCGTATATACAAGTTTTAAAAGAAATAATAAAGTAATTGTAACAGAATTATCGTAAAAACTTATATTCTTCGCAAGTTTTAAAAACTGTTGTCATAGCAAAAATCCTAAACTTAATTAATTAATGTGTGAAAACAGAATTCAAAGAGTTATGGAACTACTTCATGAAATATATAATATATTTTCCTGAAACTAACAAAGTTTTTAAAATCTGACATAACTTATATGTTTGCTAATAAATTGTAGTTTCTCCCGGCGCCTCCACTAAAAATATCACATGACGAGCGTCCCTAAAATATTTTTGTAATTTAATATTTTAGCTGTTATTACTGTGTAACCGTTTCAGATTTAATTTTAAATCCAGTATTTTTATAATAATAAGTCCTTTTCCAGTTTCTTTTTATCATCATTTGTTGGTATTATTTTCTTTGTGAAAATGCATTTTTTAAGCTAAATGGTCTTTAGCAATAATTATAACTCTCTCATTTTTTTTACATAAGCTCTTTAAAACAAGCAAAAGTATTGAATTTAAAGTCGACATTTTTAATAAAATACATGTTATTACATCTGTGTATAGATTGTAGTAAGCCTGACTTACAACACATAGTTGACGTTTTCGAAATACTCTAGTTAACTTTCAGTCAACAGCTATAACGAACATAAGCCAACTACGTTGACCTATTCTGTTATTACATTACCATGGAATAACAAACTTTATAAAACAAAGGGGTTAATTTTGTTGATTGATTTTTTCTATAATTAAAAAACTAGCACATACATAAAAAAATTACATTTATAGAGTAAGGCGCTGGTTCTACGCCTGGATTAATTTGCAAATACATGTTTTAAATTACAAAGCTTTGCCAATCCAGAGTTTTATTGTTTTTGATAGTTTTTTTTTCAATGATGTTTTTACTTCAATTTTCTGAACTTTATACCAAATTTGGTTTGTAGTTTTATTTGAAGCACAAAGCTTCGAAGAAATTATTAGTGTAATTTCAATTTATTTTTTGATCAGCAATTAATTAAATTACAATAAATTTAATTTTATTGTAATGCAGTTAATAAACCTAATTTGTTTAATAATAACACAATTTTACTACATTTTTTTTCAATTTTTAATGTATGGGTATAGTAGGTACGTGGTTCAATAATTTATAATTTCGGCAAATTGACTCCGATGTTCGATCAATGTTTCTAGTTGCCTTAGGTGTTAAGGATGAGGAACTATTATGAAGTTTAATAGGGCTATAAATTGTGTGTTGTAATCACCACAACATGGGGATTGCATTACTTATTAAATGAGGAAGGGAGAGCTGACATTTTTAGGGTGAGCACATATTTGAGAGAAGACATATGCCTGTAACTAATGTTACGCTGAACAAGTGAACACCTACGGATATAATGGGGAAACTGAACTTTCGGGGCGGTAGGCATACATATATATTAAAGCGTTATCTACATAATACATTGTTACAAATGTTAGCAAACAAAAAAGTAACTCAACATGTGGGCGAGTTTATTCGATAATGACTACAGAAATCTTAGAGAGTGATCGAGAAAGGCTTAAATGGGCAAAGCAGAGCAAAATTATAAGTCAGTAAAGTTTAAAATATCTACAACTTTAAATTATATATTTTTCGGCCACGTATAACAAAAAGAAAACATTTTGAAACACAAAAACTACATCTGTCAAAAATCTAATAGGCACTGAACTGTTCTCTAGTTTCTGAAATGTTTGTAGTAAACTTCTTTTCGGTTAAAAAAAATTGTAACGCGTTAAACAATGACAATATTTAAAATTTATTTATCTGTTGTGCTAAACATAAAAACCTACTGGTACGTATTACCATATAAAAATGCCTTAGGTCTTTGTATTTAAAAGTGATAAATATGTATCTGACACGTCTACAAAGGTGCCTGTACCGATGAGTACCTTTACAAAAAAAAAACACGCTCGTTTAGAAGGATAATTTTGTAATTAATCTAGAAGGGGTTCCAAATTGAAGCAACGTCAATTTCATTCAATTTTAGTTCATTTTCTGGTTTCCTGCCCTCTTAAATTGCATTTTGCAATTAATTTAAGGTTCCTTAGTATATTAAAGTCTCCATATTTAATGTTTAAATAAATACAGACTCCCTTAAATTTTGATATAGTACAAACAGTAAAAGAGATATTTGTCTATTACTAAAAATTGAAAGGTCGGTTTATCACACTTTAAAATAGGTCTCTTTCAATAAAAATATTGTAGCAATGCTTTTCATCAATTCTAAGCCATTTAATAATAATAAAAAATTTACAATAAAAATGTTATACGTTATGATAGGTACCTATTACAATATCCATGGTCAAAGCTGTCACAAAAAAATTACAAATTTAAAAATACTCTAAAGGGTAACGTTAAGTTATTAGTTTAAGCCATAAAATGTGCAATTTGTATTTCCCAACTTTTCAACAACTCTGTACGGGCATAAAATACGTGTAACAAACAAAAACTAACAACAATAGCAGGGTAGTTATGACATATTGCATAACTATGCATTTGAAATTGACTGGATTTCGTTTCAAGTTTTTTATTTGCTTTTTAATAAATGGTAATCTAGGTTCGCAGTTATATCGACTAAATTCATAGTCAGCCAATAAATATGAACCTTTATATTTCTGAACACTGTCATATATGTGGAGGTGATCAACGAAATTTAAACACCCACTTGAAACAAACAAAATTATTCGTTTCCTTTTTGCAATAAAACTTCATGTTTTGTTTTTAATTTTTTTTTTCTGAGAAAATAGTTATTTATGTATCAAGCATAGATAAGAAACATAATAGGCGAAAACGTGTCACTTTTTTGGCCGCGTCTGGTTTGCAACCAGGCAAACAGGCAAGGACAAAAAAGTACGTTTTGGCCGAGGTGCATATTACATTTTCTGTGCGATCGAATTAAAAACAATTTAAATTTTTAGTATTTTTTAAAAATATAGGTTAGAAACTACGTGACATTCTGTCACTGACAGATGACGGCGTATGCTGTTAGCGGTGGAAACGTACTTGCATAATTCTGTACATAATTTAAATAACCTATTTTTGTGCGATTTTAATGTTTTATTCATAAATGTAAACATTGATTAATTATTAATTACATAACGTGTACCATATCATATATTTATTTATTAATAGTATAATTGACAGCAATAGAACAGTAACAGTATCAACACGAAAATATTAGGTTATAAACTACCTGACAGTTAACAACCTAAAGACCTCTACGTCACTACCCTTAGCGGGTAAGCCAATAATCTCAGAGAGCTTATATTCAGACACGCACATGCGCTTTCCGTTCTGCTTAATGCAAATGATCTTTTTAATCTGGCTCAGTTAGCACTTTCAGTTCCCCTATGTGGCCCTTCTCTTTAAAAAATGGGGACCCTTGATGTAGACACATAATAATTCTGTATGGCGTTTCGGTAACTTACAAAAATAACAATTTTCTCGAAAACAAACCAATAATAAAAGGATTACTATGTTTACATGACTAAAAATATTAAATCATCTGCACAGTAAGTAGAAAATCACACCATAGAATGGTGAGATATGCAGCTACTGGTTTATTTCCACTATTAAGGTTTAAAAATTTTGATCTCTTAGAATAATAAACAAAAAGGCAATGACAACGTGTTAAAACAAACTTTTGTTATAGTATAAGGTACGAACGCTATTTGAAAGCATAAATTTATAGGAAGATAATTAAAATGTTGAGATCCGTAAAAAAATATTTTAATTTTAAATGATAGCTTAATGATTTGACTTAAATACTGATTTTATTCTCAAAAACACTTTAAAAATAAAATGCTGTAAGTTTTAATTGAGCGACGATATAAATACTACAAAGAACTTATCTATATTGATATAAATAAAAATGAACATCGCACAATAGTAGTCGAAACAGTTGAATATCTTGTAACAGCTTAATGGCTAGTAAAGACAGATAAACAGGGTGATTTATAATAGATGTAAAAGGGTGACAGTTTGTTGGGCAGATCATTTTGAGTAACAAATATTGTGTGAACATAAGTCTTATCTCATTTGGTTACGAGGTTACGACTATACATGAAGTCAATGTTTTATGGTAGATGCCCAATACAGGTAATTAATTCCCAAAACAAAAGAACTTATTTTTTACAAAAACTGCTCAAAATGTGCTCCTTGAGCTCGAATACAGGCTTGACGTTATGACGAGAATTTTTCTGATGTTAAGTTCCTTTGTTTTGTGAATTAATTTAGTAAGTATGCACTTAATAATAAAACTTCGAGTTCTTGTATATCCGTAACCAAATGAGTTAGAACTTATGTTCATAGGCATAACATTTTTTATTTGGAATGTACTTCCCAATAAACTGTCACATCTTTTTACATACAATTCTCTCAATTACTTATTTTTGGGGAAAACTAACAATGTTTTCTATTTGCAAACGCTCCCATATCTAAATTACCCATAGTAAACCAGGTCCCACGTTAATACTTCATTTGATCAAATGCTTATCGGTTAATTTCACGAATTGTTGCTTTAGGTTGCCGAACGTAATAATGGTAATTATGGAAACTCCCACGTAATTGCCAGAATTTCCAATTATGCAGACTACTGCTGCAATGAAGTTAGTCATAAAGTTTTCCCGATTGCTGACCTTTACAACTCTCTCAACAGCCACAAAACCAGCCGCCAATTGCTGCACTTACTTAGACGCCAGATTGCCCCGACGTCTGATGTACGCGACACAGAGACCTAGTAAGACAATGACTGAATAACAAGTAACTTTTTCATTTTTTTTGCAGAAACGATTTTTATTTATTTATAAGAAGCAGTTACTGACGAAGAAATATCAAGATTTCTTTTGCAGCGGTTTCTCAGTAGCTTTGGATTACAGTTTTCAAAAAATAGGGAGAATTCACAACTTTGCTATTAATTTAACAAACTCGTTTTGATTTTCGAAAAAAATTAAAATAAATATGTATTTGCTCCAATTGCCAACCAATACAATAGATATTCTTTAACTTTTAAGAGCTGTGTATTTTTTTTTATTATTTAATGTTCTATTTTTAGATTTCTCTTATTTAATGGGAAAACAAACGATAGCTTTAGCAAAGGAGTGTAAGTGTATCAAAGTAGGTCAATGATGATGTAGGCATCCTGGTTGCCACATGTTCAATTATTGGAAAACGTGTAGACATTTCAGCGGTAATGTTGAGGCTGGGGAAATTTCAAATTTTATATTATATTGGTACAAGTCACGCAGTGGCGTAGATTATTGTTTTTCGCTTAAGTTGTCTGTTGAAAAATGATTGTGCAGTGATAAAAAGACGCTACTCGGGTAATTTGTTTCCTTTTATGCTTTCAAGCGAAGCACGATTCAATTTTGGGGTAACAAAAGGTTCGTTTCTTTATATTTTTGCCCTACACATAAAGTATTATCATCGTAAAAATATCGATTTCCAAATTACGGTGAATTTATATATTTTGAGTTCACCTAAACAGTTACTTTTATTGTACCTATAGCATGTTATTTTTTAATTTTTTTGACTAAATTATTTCTAATATTCTTAGCAAGAATATGTAAGGGTGTGTAATTTGGATGCCAGATTATAGCATAGCTTAAAAAAATTAAATAATGTTGCTGTTTAACACCATAAATAAGAAAAAAACTCCACATACAACATAAATTGTCAAAATGACGATCGTTGTTCAATAGGTATTAAGCCCAGATTTGTTCTTGGTTTCGAAAAATATATATTTTGGGTTCATTATTTTATGTAAAATTATTATCATTATTATGCTCTTGAATAAAGGAAAGTCGCCTGAGAATGGCTCCTAGTATCGGGTACCTCTATTTCTGCGCTTGCTTTATTAACTCTTTATCTGTGGTCACGTTTATTAAACAATGGTACATACTTATGAAGTTTTCTGACGCAGTTTCAATTTGATAGGTAACTTCAGTATCAAGAAACATAATCATCAATTATTATTCCTGCGCTGTTGAATATTTCTGACGTTTTCACAGAAATTGTTATTGAATGTTCTAACGGTAAGTTATCAAGTTTATTTTTGCATCAATGGTCCATTTTAAGCATAATACTAATAAATTTCTCGTGTAATTTTTTATTTACAAAGACTCAAATAATTTGTTAAAACCCTATCATAGCGTCCCAATATGGGGTATAGACAAAATGTTTTATTTGGGGTACCCCATATTAGCTTGTAAATAAAATGTGAACTATGAATATCTTTATTTTCGGTACTTTTGACATATTTATACCCAAGTAGGTACTCATTTTTTTAGATGTTCATAATATTTATAATGTTCAAATAAAATAAAGTATCTATTTTACTGATTCTTCGATTTTTTTCTTCTGCTACCACAATAGAAATTGTCTATTCCATATTAGGCATTACACATACCGGGTGTAAGCAAAGTGTGGTACCTACACCCCCTTTGTTTTCTTTAGTTTTGATTTTAGATAAATGAAATTTTAGACATAATATGTGCAAAAAACCGTATTTTTAAAGTACATGCACACAATTGTTTCACTTCCGGTTTCGCCGGAAATGACCACAACTTTGTTATTTTAAATTGAACACCCTGTATAATTTTACATTTTTGGATAGAGGAAGCGATTTTGGATACAACTGCACTATTCTGGTTAAGTTTTATAACCTCAAATTATATTTGAAACAAAATTTAGTTTTTTATTAGGTGTGCCGTAAAGTGTGCCAAGAATGTAAAAATATACAGAGTGTTCCATTTAAAATAACAAAGTTGGGGTCGTTTCTGGTGAAACCATCAGAAGTGAAACAATTGTGTGCATATGCTCAAAAAACCTGATTTTTTGCACATATCATATGTCTAAAATTTCATTTATCTAAAATTTTAAAAAAAAATCGTTTTTTACTCTACCAGTTGAAGAATTTTAGGGTGAATAAGATTAAAAAGTCTTTAAAAACTACTAATCTAACGGGTATCCGATATAGAAAATCGCAATATAGGGGGAAATAACATAAACTACAATGGCCGGCCTACCTGATTTATAATGGTTATTGTTTAAAACCCTTTTTTTAAATTTAACAATGAATAAAGAAGTAAAATACCATGTGTTATATATCAATGGATTCAGAAAAATAAATTCTATTTGATTATGTAAATAGCAAAAATTGCGCCCATAAGAAAAACTAAAGTTGGTTGTCATAAAACAAAAACGAATCGATCTAGGAAAAATTTGTGACCACCATCCGATTCGGCTTAAAAAGTTTCTATGGAAATAATTTTACACATTTGAAATATTCCATACCCCAAAGGAGTTATAGACGATTTTTAAAAATCGTATTTTCCGGTTTTTTCTAATTTTCTCGGATACCGTTTGGATTATCAATAAGCACAAAGTTTGTCAACTTTGCCAAATTGAAACCTATACTCTAGCTGTTATAATAAGCGGGATCCCTATGCTTAAACTCGAATTTCAATCACCCTGTATATCTATGCGACTTGCATAGGTGTTTAACATAGGGAAAACCGTTTTTACAAAGGTCTCGTTTTTCGCGTTTTTCTCCGGAACCGTTTAAGATTTTTTCCAAAATGTTGCACCATTTTACTTGCAAAGGATGCGGGCATTGGTAAATAGAAAAATGTAGATTTTGTGTCTGGCAGTATCATGGCCAACGCGATCTCAAAAATAACTTTTATTATGCAACTTTTTAGTTTTTCCCCTATTTTTCCGAAGAAAATAACCAGTGGCACGTATAACTCTGCAAAACATTTAGTTTTGATGTTCTTGATGCAATAAACACAGCCTTAATCAAATTCTAGCGACAACGTATCGTGACCCTCCCTTGTAAGCATGTAAACAGACACTGCTAATTTAACCATCCTTCTGTCTCTAACGGTTTCCAAAATCCCCATGATCTTCACATTAATACTGTGACACCCCGCCTGAGATCAATTATTTTATTTTATTTCAATGTTATTTCATTTACTTTTAAATGAATAACATTGCAACAAATGCTGATGCATCAGTTACTAAAACACGTAACGCTTCAAAAGGGCCAAGTTATGAGGATTTCAACTTTAGTAAAAACACATTAACGTTAAAATATTACGGTCATAACTTGGGTCCTACAACGCCAGCATTTGGATTTCGTCAATCAACAAACGATTAGTTGATGAATTTTTACATCATAAGTAGAACAAACTACTCTTACAAATATGTTTTTATAGGAAAGAATGACAAAGATGCAACTACAATAAAAAAGGGACAGCAACAGGGAACCTAAAACCTTGAGACAGTCGCACTGATAGTTAAGATCCAACCCCCGAGAAATGAACAGCTAGTCGAAAAATAAAGGAGTTTGTTGTTAAAATTGTTGTGTTTTATTTGTTCTTACTGTGTACTAATTGCTCTAGACCTGTGTACTACGTAAAACAACTTTTGAGGGTCCAACCACGTTACAAAGACGATCACGAGCCATAATTAACAACGATAAATATAAGAGTAATAAGTACTCTTTCCCAACAGTGCGGCCTATGTACAGTACGGTCCGTCACAATACATACACCCTGTATATGACAACTCGTTTTTTATACAAACATTTGTGTGATGGTCAAACTAGTTGGATTTACTCTTGTGTTTAGCCGAATAAGAACTTGACACGTCTCGTAAAACAAAAATTATTGCTTCTTAAAATTCACACTCAGAAATAAGCAGAGTCGACAACTTTTTTTATCACTCCATAAATTTCGCCTTAAACTCTCCATAATTCTATTAAATATTCCTTATTCTCTATTTTACACACTCACACCTAGCGGTTGCTGTAAGGAACCTTCATGAATTTCCTTCCCTTTATGTCCCGCTGAAATCGTGTCGTTTCATTAATAATGAACACGTCTGTTTTTCCTTTTCTAGCTACCAACTAGAATCATGTATGTTTCGACTTGTTGTTTTGTTGCAAGCTTTATTGGATGGGGGATTGCAAGCACATACACTATATTTGAATTATATGTCATCTTTATGTCGCGATAACATTTCCGGTAGACCTGGGACTTATTTAATATGCTAAAATGCCCCCTGGGACGATGTTTGTCACGCAAATTTACTGCCATCGCGCGAGATAAATAAATCAAACATTGCTGAATGATTTTGCGAATCAGCCGGAGCGAACATTTTAATATGAGAACATTTTGTTGTTCAAACGAAAAAGTTTGTCACAAATAAGTTTTAAATTTATCAAGGTGTTATTTTGAACATCCTAATGCATGCTCACATATTGTTTTTCCCCGTAAATTATAGACCATCACCATTTTTTATGATGAATTTTTGATGGATAAAAGTGTATTTTTAGAATTTATATAACTATAAGAATTTTGATACGCTGATCTGGTAGTGATTGAAATAGTTAGCCTTGAATATAATAAATTTTGAAACAAAAATAGCTTTTATAGCACTAGGCTGGTCCCTCAAGTGATGACCTAGTTTTTAAAATTAAGTTATTCATATCGACAGGTAGCAATTTGCCTAATATCAAACTCTAATACTAATACCGCTTTTATATTAATTTGAATATACAGGATGATCCTTAAAGTTTTTAACTGATGTACCAAATAAATTATTTAAAGAGCAGAAAACATATACTTTTGCAGTTGTCCCGTTTTATAATACAATGGGATCCAAATATACGCATTTACATCATTCCTATAATTTTCTTTAAATCATTTTTTGCTTTCACTTTAACCAAAACCCAAATTATTTAACACTAGCTTTTGCCACTGCGTGAATTTTGGTCTTGCATAGTATACCCTTATAATCACCCCTTAACACTTTCGTTGCCGACTTCGGGCGTCTAGAGCGTTCACCGCCTATGAGCAGAGTCGACTAAATTACTAATTTAAACCTACTATTGATTTTGAAAAACTATACCTACAACTACTAAATTTCATGTAGATATTCTTTAGCGGTGCTCGAATTACACAGGCAGAGGCAAAAACACATTCTAAATGTAGGAAAACGATAGGAATCTCAAACGATACCCAAATATACTAACAAAAATTAAAAACAAACAAAATTGCATGAAACACCACCTCTTAAAAGTTTTAATTACACACGAGGGATGCTAAGATTTGATATGGACTTTGTACATTTGTGACTATAAATGAAATGCTACATAATATTTGTGTATGGTGTTTTCAAGGTGGCTTATTGCTGCTAGCACTTTTGTTTGCATCAACAATGATAAATGTGTTACTAATGGCGTCAAGTGATGCATTGAATACTGTTGTAAAACGCTTTATCATTAAATGTTTCTGTGCTGAAGTTGAGGAAACTGTCGGTATTTGTACTGTTTTGAAGCACAATTTGGAGAGGAGTGTCTTTCACGTTATTCAGTGAGGCGTAAATCATTCAATGACAGTCGTGTTTGCGTATAAAACACACCTTATAGTTATACTGCTCGACTTTCAACTGCAGCGTGTTTTGGAATGGCTAGGGTTTATTATTAGTGAATTTTCTGACAGATATAAGGACACTAAAAGCAAAATATTAAGGTCAAAAAGTAAAAACTACATTTGAATGCAAAGCAGGCGGATTCGTTACGCTCGTCTTCATGCAGATCATTGGACCAACCACTCAGTCGCCAAACTGAGTTGGTAGTTCTTATTTTATGCACCTTATACTCCGAATTTGGCACCTTTAAACAGGTATGGGGAGTCGGTCAGGTGTCAGGAATCGGGAGTTGAGGAATCAATGCTTTTTGGAGGAGTCGGAAAAACTATCGACCCGACTCTTTGATTTAGTTTTTATCAAATTAAGATCGAACGAAAATGAAAAAACTATATTAAACGAAATTTTTCAAAGAACGGATATGGAAACGACTTTTCCTTTTAATTAAAAATATTCAATGTCGGTTTTAACCGTTTTCCTTAATATTCTCCAGTGTAGTGCATTAATGGAGTAGACAATCGGTTTAAAAAGTACCGACCGGAAGTCGAGAATTGGAAGTCGTTTATTTTTTTGCAGACTCCCCATGCCCCAAGCCCTATTTGGTGCATTTATAGAAGAAAGACATTTATTTCCAATGAGGAGGTGATTGAAATAATACAAAAAAAAGGGTTACCGAAATTTGCAAATTGCGATGGTAAGAAGGAATTCAAAGAAGGAAGATTATACAGGAGCATGATACGTGTTTTCTTGCTGTAGCATTAACACATATCGGACCGATCCCGTAAATCTACGTATTTTTGGTTTGTGAATATAGGACCGCTCACGTGGATTTTCGGTACTTATGCCTTTACCTGAGGACCACGTAATTATTACCAGTCCTCTTAATACACTGCAAGTAATCACTACCGGTCTAGTACGCGTTAAATTATTGTTTGTTTTAAAAAGTTCATATCATATCTGAACACCCCTCGTAATTTTGATACTGATACTGAAATCAAATCATTCACTTTTTGAATATGTTCTCACTACGCTGTAGTGTCTTTCGCCAAGAATTAAAATAATTAAAGGCTCCTATACGGGACTCATAATAAAAAATTTGTAATTCTGTTTTTGAAAAAAAAAATCACAGTCACATCAATTGACTCTTTTACGTATCAAGCGAATTTATACTTAAAAATTGTTGCCTCTTACCTAAATTATATTTCCAAAAATCCTTCATGGGAAGATTTCCATTTCGTCCTCCCAAGAGATAAACGTGCCCCCCAACAAGAGTAGCACTATGTTTAGATCTCGCTGACGGCGCCGGACTTTCAACATCACATGGCACAACGGCACTCCACATTTTGTTACCTTCTTTAAAATCTCACTTCCTTTTTCCGCGACCTTGAATATTAACACCAGGATAATTATAAGTTAACGTACATCATGATGTGTTGTACAGGTTTATGGAAAATTTATACTGAAGCCAAAATATTTGTAAAATAGGAGTGTGGTTTAAGATTAGGGTTTAGTAATTGGAGACGATCTGAACGCGGAATGAAGTGTTCAGTGTACACTCTGCAATTACATCATCATCTACAGGTGTTCGCGTGTGGATATTTTGTCTTCATTGTTGCCACACAGGTGTTTGAACTCTACCAGAGGAATAAAAATTTAATAAAATCCATAAAAGAAACGACTAATAACTGCAAATGAATTATTGTGATGCTGAGACCGCGGTGTGTTTGTAAACAGTGCTTTTTTAAATATGTTTTGCTTATATGTTTCACAATAATTTTAAATAATTTTAAAACACTGGGGTTCGGGTTTTAACTTAATTACGTTTATTTATTCTAATAATTCGAGAAAATATGAACAAAAACATTCTTACCGTAGTGATTTTTTATAATCAAACACCATCTAAATAGCGACATGAGCTCTTCCTAACAGAGATTAAAACAATAGAAGTATCAACACTAATGACGCTAAAACAACGTGTTCGGCATAACAAATATAATACCCACGTACAAATCACTAGCGCATGCCGCTGTATTCTAACAATTCCTGTGATAAAAAATTAGCGCGCAACGCGTGCGCAATTTACCATACTCAATTTAGCCCCCGCTTTTATATTGATTTGGGTTTGCATCCCCTTCACGGTTTTCAAACTACCCTTGCGCCAACACGGACGCGACGCTCGTTGCCATGGCGACGTCTTTTAGAATTTAAAATACAGTTTCCTGCAAGCTTTGTACGGGTGATAATGGGGTAAAATTCGTATTTTGTTGCACCTGCGCTTCGACTCGAGTCACGGCTATATTTTACTATGATGTGTAAGACATGAGGGTACGGTGTGTTAAGGATATAACAGAAAACGTTCATAAATCAAGTCAAAAGAATTTCTCCATATACCCGAGTAAAAATGCGCGTTTTATTGCAATATTTTTGAACAAAAAGTTGCGAATTAATTTAAAACATTTAAGAAGGATTTTCAACATTAAATGAAGTGCATGCATATGATAATACAGCGGATCCTCGAACTTTAAACAATTTACATTCGAACAACTTAAAACCCGAACAAATAATTATTTAAGAAAAATTCGGTTTTGAAACTTAACCACAAACTCGAAAGTCGAACAAAGAATCTGTCTTTTAAATGTTTTATTTATTTCTTTGGGTTATTTTTATATTATCATTAATAATACCCATTCAGTATTCAGTAATATTACCTACTCCTATAATTACTGATTATTTTACAATATTTTTATTTATATATCTACTATTATAAATAAAAACATTCAACAATTGAAGTTTAACGTACAGGGTGGTCCAAATCGATGGAATTACATGGGTATCTCGCTTAATATTCAAGATAGAGAAACGGTAAAATTACAAAAAATAAATGTGTAGCGTTAATATTGTAAAAACAATATTGACTGAAACATGCTCTATCTGCGTTCTTCTATTCTGTTGTATTTTATTTTGTGAAAAAAAAACTCATACCCAATGTAATTTCAATTTAGTATCCAACTGGCGTAGCACCAGATAAAATCTTCACGAATTTAATATCCTAGATAAAATTGCAGTCACTAAAATTTTGTGCGGTCTGGATTAATTCGGGACGAATAACAAGCTTGCCTTTAATTTATATCTGTTTACAAGCAAGGTATTATCGTATTATCTAGGAGAATTTGTAAGGCAAGTTGAGTCACTCTGAAATAAAAGAGATGATTTACTTACTTCTGATTCCTATAATTTGTTTATTTAAGAAAAAAATATATGGTTTAATTATATTTTTAAGCAAGGCTGTATTATATCTTATGTTCCTCTGTATTTTAGATATAATAATACAAACACTGAGTTTTATATGGTTTTAATGAATTAAAAAACAAATAAATTACAAGAACAAGCTTAACAATATCAAAATTTTCGTTTTGAGATATATTAGATTTAGACTATTAATTTTCGTTTTCACTATTAATTTCTTTCTATAAATTTGAGTCGGTAATGTCCAATAAACCGTTTTGTAATTTAATTAACAATCGAAATATTCCTCTGATAGTGCGATTTAAATAGGAACACCTTTTGTATCTCTACACTGTTTAAAAAAGTTGATGATCATTATATTTATCATAGAATTCGTCAATTGGTTGCTTGAAAATCGTTCACAACGGTGACAACTAGACAAGTTTTAGCTCTTTTTGGTAAGGCTTCACAATTTTTAACTCGATCTGCCAGAGAAGTCGAGAGGAAGTTTTGTTTTTTAGTCATCAGTGTAAAACGGGACGGATTGTTTCAAGTCAAGTGGAAGGCCTTTTATTTACTCCAAAAAATTGTAGCTTTGGACCCCACCCGTCTAACCCTTTCGAGATTAACGGGACAATACTCGTATATCCCAACTAGTTTATATGAATGTTGCTGGAGTATTTACTCCCGAATTTGGGCGTAATTTAAATATTTTAGTATTTTCAGTGCATGCAAATAATAATACTATTATTTTTAACCGCGAACCATGGCATAATAAACAGATGCTTAAAAAATAAAGTAGAGAAATGAACTACCACTATATGTTCCAATTGTGGAGTTGGGCTCTGCAACAAATGCTTTACGCCTTATCAGGTATGGGTCAATCTAAACAGATGAATCTTCCTTAGGTGTAAGCACATTTTGCTGTGGTTACCATTGTTGCTATTGAGATTATGATTGTTATTAACAAAGGTAACCAAAGTAAAATTTGTTTACACCTAAGGAAGATTCATCTGTTTAGATTGACCCATAGTAATAATGTTTTATTTACATTTTGTTATGGTTATGTTTATTTGAATTGAACAATTTTTTTACATTCATTTCTAGTTTTATTTCTAATAACCACCAAAACTGTTCGGATGTATAGTTTTTAAAAACCTAATGGGACTATATGTACAGGGTAAGGAGAAAGTCCCGAAACGGTTTATTATCTTAGTTATTTGAAACCTTTTTTTATTGAAATTTGGCTTGAACATATCGTCGAAAACAAGGAATTTGTTGATCATATTTTCAGTTTTTTGGCATTTCCAGGAAATGATCCGAACTTCAATTTTTAAATGGAACATCCTATTTATTTTTACATTTTCGGATGCAGAATAAAACACTTCATTCAGAAACATCTTCATCAAGGGTTTTATTTAAAAATAAATATTTTAAAATAATTTAGAAGATGCATGAAGCTACTGTCAGTTTGCTGCCAGATTTTATTGATTTTGATAAGTAGTGGGCCACAAACTGACAGTAGTTACATGTATCTTGATTTTGAGTTGTTTAATTTTTTAAATTATTTTATATATTTATTTTTAAATAAACCTTTGATACTGATGTTTCTAAATGTATTTTTTTATTCTACATCCAAAAATGTAAAAATATATAGGGTGTTCCATTAACAAAAAATGCTAGACCGGAATTGCAAAAAAACATTATCAACAAATTCTTTGTTTTTGACCATATATTCAAACCAAATTTCAACAAAAAAGGTTTGAAAATAACTAAGATAAGCAACCGTTCCGGGACTTTCTCCTAACCCTGTATATCCCATAATCAAAATCAAAATTTTCAATTTTTAAAAATTTTTTTAAAATTTTGAACATTAATATCCTTGTACAATACACTTATATTAACTCAAATATTATGTAAATAAGCATATTTAACATTTCTTTTGAATTAAAAAAATCGTCTTGAAAGGGTTAAATCCGGCATTGGACCAAAATATATTAAAAAAGTGACTATTGCATCTCAAAAGCTATCCAGGTTCAATCAACTAACATCATGTGATTAAGGTCTTTATCTATACCGGGTGTTAACCACCAGCCGTGAACATAGGGAATTAACATTGGTTTTAACTTTTTTTCGGATTCCTGCTCCCCAATTGAGTTTATATTAATATTAATGGTAACAATAGAAAGATAAATTTATTACGCATAATTTGAGACCATTAATAAGCTTTAAATGTTTAATATTTAGTTTATAATTAATATTTTAAAATTGGATAATTTTACAAATATAAGTAGCCATGACTGTCAATCTGACATTTGTCTTAATTAATTTTTGTTATTATCTGTCAATTTTTAAATCAGCGAGTTATTTCTTAAACGATTTTTATTAAAATGAGTAATTACAATAACGAAGAAAGGGTGTTTATGGTAAAAACTCTTTACAGCGGCGTATCTTTACGGAGAGTTCGAGATTTATTTGCCGTACAATTTATAAATCGCCCTATACCATCTACAACCACGATACAAAAATATGTGCAAAAATTTGAAAAATGCGGTAACATTTCCGTAGAATCCGGCACCACAGGTGTTTAGTATATTCTATTTTATTAAAATTAAAACAACATTTTTAAAAAGTAATGTCACAGGAAACCGAAAAATTAATGAAACTAGTATTGTGGAAGAAAGCGTTTTAGGGATGATTAATATTGACCCTACGTCCAGTCTAGGGCAAATATCCCGCGAAGTGGATTTGTCTAGGACAGGGGTATTTAAAATTTAAAAAAAAACACCGTTATCATCCCTACAAATCGCAGTGTCACCAGGAAATTCTTCCTGCGGATGAAGACTGTAGAATTTTTTTTTGTGAGGTAATGCAAGAACGCGCCAACAACGATCGCAGTTTTCTTTCATCAATTTGTTTTACCGACGAATCTACGTTTACTTTGAACAATGAACCAAATGTTCAAAATAGCAGATACTGGGCACAGGAAAATCCACACTGCTACATATCCACCAGAACGCAATATCCTCAAAAAATTAATATTTGGGCTGTCATTTTTAATAACCAAATTGTTGGTCCTTTTGAAATTCAGGGAAATTTAAATTCAGAAAAATATTTTGACCTTTTAATAATCAAGGTAGGTCCTGCGCTGGAAGAAGTTGCAAGAGAAAATCAGGAGATCTGGTTCCAACATGACGGCTGTCCAGCCCATTACAGTTTAGATGTTAGATACTTTTTAAACGATTGTTTTATCAATCGCTGGATTGGTAGAGGTGGAACAATAAATTGGCCAGCCAGAACTCCTGATTTAGCACCTTGTGACTTTTTTCTGTGGAGCCACCTTAAAAGTAAAATTTATAAAAAACGCCACCCAAATATTAATTCTTTGAGGAATTTAATAGTAGCAGAATGTGCTTTAATTAAGAACAGACAGCTAGCCTCTGTGAGAAACGGTTTTTATAATAGATTGGGGTATTGTTTATGTAGGAATGTTTTTTTTTTTGAGTATTTATTGTAAAATTTATTCTTTCACATTTTTTGTTATTGTTTTTAATTTTAAGTTGAAATTTAAGTAATAATAGTGTCGACTCTTGTAATTAATCTCCACAAAGATGCGCCACTATAATGCTGTAAAAAGTTTTCACCATTAAAACTCTCCCTCTAATATAGTTTTTTTATTCATTTTAATCAAAATCGTTAAAGAAATAACTCGCTGATTTAAAAATTGACAGATAATAACAAAAATTAATTAAGACAAATGTCAGATTGACAGTCATGGCTACTTATATTTGTAAAATTATCCAATTTTAAAATATTAATTATAAACTAAATATTAAACATTTAAGCTTATTAATGGTCTCAAATGATGCGTAATAAATTTATCTTTCTATTGTTACCATTAATTTTAATATAAACTCAATTGGGGAGCAGGAATCCGAAAAAAAGTTAAAACCAATGTTAATTCCCTATGTTCACGGCTGGTGGTTAACACCCGGTATAGTCTATGTGTAAACAGTCAAAATTAAATTTTGAGTTTTTGAGTTTTTTCAAGATATTTCCGGTCTTGCCGGTGCCGGATTAAGTCTTTAGCGGGCCCTAGACAAAATTTAGCGTTTGGGTCCCATTTATAGACGGTGTTTGCAAAATTTGCGATTTTATTATTAATTACAATTTTTTCGGAAGTCGAATAGGACCCTTCTGAATTATGGGCCCTAGACATTTTTCTTTTACGTACATTGCTTAATCCGGCCCTGGGATTTGCTTACAATATGCACATTTACAGTTTACAGTTTACTAAGCACACCCTATGTTGCTAATTAACCACGCTTTTATTTCCGACAGCTCTGTTTTTCATGTTGAAATAAACGCCGCGCGTAATTAAATTAGCTTTTCCGAGAAACTGACTTATAAAAGAGACAAATATTAAATAAATCAAAGTAGCAAGTGCAAAATTTATTAAAGAAAATTTTGGTGAAAAGTAATTACTAAACGGTTAGAAATGCAAACATAACCAATAAATTTTTTGGGAAAATTCTTTCGGTTATTACTTTATTCATCTTTTGATACATGTCAGTAAAAAACTTAAAAATGTTCCAGATGCTACGATCCCCTCAGTGATTAAATTATTGTGTACAACTGCATAGAACTACCCGCATTAGCAATTAGGGTGGTTTTAATGCGTTTGTAAAACTACCGTACTAGAGAAATACGCATTGAAAAAAGAATGTACGAGTTTTTAAAATAATACATATTTACTTACACAAACATTTTTAAAAAGAAGTTGGAACGCATTCACTAAACCAAAACAGTGCTTAATTATTTATCGAAATATTTACAAGTAAAGTAAACACGCACGACAAGTACAAAAAACGGTCACAGTCACTTTAAGACGATAGTATAATTAAAGACTTTTATAGACACTTGGCAAACAGGGTTTTAGCAGCTTATCTACTAGCAAATAGTGTTATGGAACCCGAAAAACAAATGCAATTTAAATATTAATTCACGACAAATGCAAATAAACAATACGGTCATAAAGGTTGTTAATTGCATGATTTTTTCGATTTTTGCGCTGTATCGCATCTTTTGTGGATTGTTAAACATATTTTTAGGGCTCTGTCATATTTAATTACAAAACAAGATTTGAAAATTGTAATTCCGGCTGATTTAAACCCTCGTATCCCGGCCACCCGGCCTCTCCATTCTTAAAGTCATTTAACTTGGAGAAATGAATACAAATACCTTATTATTTTTCACTAAACTCTAATAGCCTTTACCAATTATTTAATGTGCTTTAATAAATTTGTAGATGTTTACCCACCCAATTGTTTCTTCGTAAAAAACATACAAAAGCAGTATGGAATCTTAATTGCTTTTTATATTAGCTCAATTGCTTTTACAATGACGCTATTTTAAGATCGAATAAATTTAGCCATTAATGTATTCGGAGTGTCTGTACAATAACAAACTAGCCATAAAAAATCTGCTCACGTCTCTAGTGTTTGATCCTATCTCATACCTTATTGCGGAAATGTAAGTGAGACTTGGGTACATTTCAAGTTGTACATTAAAACTGTTTTAACACCGTTTCTAATATTTCAGTGGGATTACTTTCAAGTTTTAATTATTTTCGCATTTTAAAGCTTTTAAACGTTGAAAATCTGATACTTTTTGAAATTAAAGTATATTTAAAGATGAATGTAGATGTAGACATGTAACACTGTAGGGAAAGAGTACTGTACTAATTACTCTGATGGTTATTATTTTTAATTATGGCTCGTGGTCATCTTTGCAGCGTGGTAGGACCCTCAAACGTTGTCTGATCTAGAGCAGTTATTTATTACAGTATTACACAGCAAGAAACAAAATAAAACACAACAACTAAAACGAACTTCTTTATATGTCGATTAACTTTACATTTCTCGGTGGTTGGTTCTGAACTATTTTAGCCCAACTGTCCTAAGATTTTAGGTCCATATGGCCCTCTTTTTTTTATTGAAGTATCCTTGTCATTCTTTCCTATAAGCACATTTAGTACGAGTAGTAGGTTCTACTTATGATGTACATTGTACAGGGTGGGCAAATTTCGATGTTTTAATAGGGAATTTCGATAACTATAACAGGTATCAAAAAAAGGACCGCGCATCCTCGATCTCTTTTTTCGAGAAAAAGTTAATGGTGAAAACTAAAATTGGTTATCGTCTTTTGTTTTAGAGTTATCGCCGATAACTCGATTTTTCGACTTTTCGTTTTATGACTATATCTCGCTTGTTTATGAAATAAAGAAAAATAATTTTGACGTTCTTCGGGCACTTTTTTGATAAGAATGCAGTGGCGTAGACAATTTTCAGAACAAAAATTGAAATTCGAGTTGTGACATAAAGTTGTATATTTTTTTTTAATAGAACCCATAGTTGGCTGTCACTTATATGAATTCCTTATTTTTTTGTCATTCCAAATATACAGGGTGTCCCAGATTACATTTCCAGCATGGGGATCTAGCTTATCATAAGAGATACAGGTTTGTTTAGATTAGATTAATTATTCCTTAGTACGAGGGGAGCCACAATCAATTTTTAAAAGTTCAAAATTCCTCGTGCTTCAGATGTTATAGCAAAAAATATGAAAATGTCCAATTTCTTTTTTCTCTCATAACTTTTTTGTCTTAATCATTAGAACATCTTTATTTGTAATTTCTTGAGGTACTTTTTAATGGAGAATGTAACTGTTATTTTAGATTATTTTTAACACTTACTATTTTCGAGATATTACCCCTAACTTCATGTTTTCTTATGGGCCGCGAAGTTGGCTATGGAATAGTTAAATGTGCTTTTTTTTCATCTTTAAAATGAGATATTACTTGCTATATTTATTTTTATAATTAAGTCACAAAATGAAAAAAATCGTATTTTACCCATCACTTATCAAGCTATCTATGAAAATAAAAACAAAAAACAACTAATTAAATGTCAAATGACAGTTACCGTTTGTCTGCGTTATCATTTATTAAAAATTCACATTATTGTTGTGTAATTTGATAGTCTTTGTAGTAATTGTTATAATGATGGCAACATTTAAAAATAGCGAAAAATTTGACATGTTGAGATGCTACATTCTTTGCCATAAAAACTGTGTAGAAGCTAAGCGAATATACTTAGAGCTATATCCCGAGAAAAGGCAACGAAGGATGCGTAATTACAAAAATTTGGAAATAAATTTAAAAGTATATGTATTTTTTGACAAACCAACCAAAAATCCAAAACAAATCAATGATTAATTAGAATTATTTATTTTACACAGTTTCTATTGCAAATAATGTGGCATATCAACATATAAACTTTTTAATTAGTTGTAAATGTGCTCATAATTATATGATAACAAATTTGCTACAAAGACCATGGAATTACACAACAATACTAAACAATTCTAATAAATGATACCGCAGACAAATGGTAACTGTCACTTGACATTTAATTAGTTGTTTTTTGTTTTTATTTTCATAGATAGCTTGATGTGATAGATAAAATACGATTTTTCTTCATTTTGTGACTTATTTATTAAAATTAATGTAGCAAGTAATATATCATTTTAAAGAGGAAAAAAAAGCACATTTAACTATTTCATAGCCAACTTCGCAGCCCATAAGAAAAAATGAAGTTAGGGGTAATATCTCGAAAATGGTAAGTGTTAAAAATAATCTAAAATAACAGTTACATTCTCCATTAAAAAGTACCTCAAGAAATTACAAATAAAACTGTTCTAATGATTAAGACAAAACAGTTATGAGAGAAAAAAGAAATTGGACATTTTCATATTTTTTGCTATAACATCTAAAGCACGAGGAATTTTGAACTTTTAAAAATTGATTGTGGCTCCTCTCATACCAAGGAATAATTCATCTAATTTAAACAAACCTGTATCTCTTATAATAAGCGAGATCCCCATGCTGGAAATGTAATCTGGGACACCCTGTATAAGGGTTGATGTATTTATCTTCAATAATACGCAAGTTAAGAAGGTTTTTTAGTTTGTTTTTTTAAACAAAATTATAGTAGGCTGTGAAAACAAAAACAAAACTAGATGTAAAACCTTTTAAAACTCATTTGGTACAAGTTACGAAGGTTTTGTAGTTTTTTGTTGTGATAAAAATTACAAATATTTGAACCATAAGATAAACCACAATAAACTACATTACTGCAGATTCCGACTTTATCGTTGTTTCCTTATTTTTATATATTTATAATGTTTATCACAACAACAAATTACAAAACCTTCGTAATTTGCTAATTTCTATATCGCCGTTTTCAACAAAACCTCTTAAACGTGCAACTTATGTTATTTATAACCATTTCTACTTACTATGACCAAAAACATTTAATATATTCATATATTCGTACTATTTAGAAGTAAAAACCTTAAGCTAAAAAAAAAATAAAGAAATTTAGGTGTAAAAACTGCATTGATATTCTTTTAAAAAAATATTGGAATAACCAATTATTACACATTAAAAAATTAAATGAATAAGGTATTAATTACGACTACAATTTTAATTGATTTTGGAATTGTTTTAATAATCTTGTACTAAATTTACACTCAAATAAATTTTTGAAATTTTACATTCATAAATATTTTGCAAATTTTAATTAATTTTTATATCTGTAACAATAACGTTTTAAAATAATTTTTTTTATGAAGTCAATTATCGTTGCAACTGTAATAAAATAGTTTCATTCTATAATTTCGTGTTTTCGGTGTCATAAATTTCCTCTAATTTTTGGTTTACGCAATAAAACATGTGAATGCACCCCGTATTTTGTATTACGTCAACGTTTTGATCCAATGAGAAATCGACGCTTTGTCCCTATTTAAAGTTGGCGTCTTGTTTGTCACATCTGTCAACATACAAAAAAGGTGTTAACGTTAGAAGTAGGTGTTTATTAAACCATTGAAGACAATTGGCATAAATACATCAATAACTATGTTAATAAGGTAAGTAAATATAGTAGCACGAGTTGTTACGGAATTACGTGATGTGTAGCAATAAATTTGTTCCTTTTATTGTAGGAAAATAGGTTGACAGAATTTAATTTTCTCAGGCCAACACTTCTATCACAATAGGTAGCAGAAGTAGAAAGTATAGTGCAAGAGGCACAATGACACGGCCTCCTAATGAAAATCTTCCTACTATTAAACTAGTGGTTGTTGGCGATGGTGGTGTAGGAAAAAGTGCAATTACGATACAATTTTTCCAAAAACTATTTGTTACTGATTATGATCCTACAATAGAAGATAGTTATTTACAACATGTTGACGTTGATGGACAGTGGTGTATATTGGATGGTAATGTCTACATTAGATTTAAAAGTTATATTTGACACTTATTCTCTCCGTTGTAGTTTTAGACACTGCTGGCCAAGAAGAGTTTAGTGCCATGCGAGAACAATACATGCGAAAAGGGGATGGATTTTTGTTGGTCTATTCGGTCACCGACAAAAACAGTTATGAGAATATTGTTAACTTTCATACTCAAATTCTCAGGGTAAAAGATCGGTAAGTTTTATATTTATTATGCATTACAATTATGATCTTTTGAAATGTGTTTAGACCAGTTTGGAAGGAGCAAGTTTTAAATTTCTATTTTTAATTTACAGTGATGTGTATCCAATGTTATTGGTTGCAAATAAAGTGGATTTGGTTCATTTGCGTAAAGTATCGGAAGAACAAGGTCGGGAACTTGCACATAAATTGGGAATACCGTATATTGAAACTAGCGCAAAAGATCCTCCACTGAATATTGATGCTACATTTCACGAAGTAAGTTAATTGAATTTTTTTTTCATTGTTCATGTAAGTTGTCTAATTGTTATCGGTTAGTCTAGTCGCAGAATATCATATTTTTAATTACCGTCTGAACTTAGATATATATCAATTAGTTTGTTGCGATGATTTTAATATAAGTAATAATTTTCTGATCCAGACTTATTGGGTGCATTAGGTTAAAGGTTAAGGGTTTTAGTGAATAGAATTTAAGAAGAAAAAGTATTTATTCTTTTAGCTTAATGCTGCAAGAAATTTTATTCACCATATGTTTTAATTTTTACCAGCAAATCTGTGTATACAATCAACTTCTTCATTTATGTATGAAATAATTTGTGATTACTTCTATTGATTATGCATCTTAGTGCGATTTTATTATGTAAATATAGTCGTTTCATGTGTGTATGTAGTAACTAATTGGTTTATTGAAGGTCGTCCGTATAATACGTAATCAACCACAAGCCGACCTCGAAAAACGTAAGAAGAAAAAACTGCAAAAACTAAGGTGTACACTGATTTAACTAATATTGTAATGAACAATATTTGTTTTTTCAGTGCCGATTCGATATCGTTATTGTATGCTCATGTTAGGATCTGTTTAGATTTTTTACATGAAGCATTTATTGTCATGAACAGGCAGGAATGTTTAAATGAACAGCAAAACTGACAAATTTATCTAAAGTTGGAAAATTGTGCAAAAATAATTTTCGGAATCTTTAAAAATGTGTTTTGTTAAATATACATATATCTTCGATTAACAAACAGTGACATACCTATTACAAGTGTGCCAAATATGTAATTTTGTGCAATATTATGTTACAGTAAGTTTTAAATAAATTGTAAAAACAATTTCTGCCTGTTCAGTCCAACAGTTATATAAATGAATGTGCCAGTATTATATAATCTTTATTTGCGAGCTTTATTTGTATGTTATAGTGCAATGTTTGTGTAATAATGTTTACAACAATTTTGTTGAGTTATTAAAACATGGGGTTGGAATTTTAAGTGGTCAAAAGATTTTAATTGGCCACATTGTTTTCAGTATTTAATTGGATTGAAAAATATATTTACCTAAATGTAAAATAATTTTCTACATAATAGTTTGTTGAAGTGTGGCTTTTCTTTTAAACCACTGGCCTATTTAATGATGGTTTTAAAAGAAACAAAATTTGCAGATTTAATGTTGAATGGTGTTCAACTGTTCATTTTAAATTGAGCAGTATAGTTTGGGGGTGCAAAAACTGTAACTTAATTTTAAATAATTTAAACATTTATTGTACATGCAAATATATTGGGGCAAAATTTTACTGATTTTAAGTTGACCAGTGATATAATATCCATCCAACCTCATCATATTTATAAGAATATTATATGTGTAATGTGGTGATAACTGTTATTTTTTAAGGCATTTTTAGCATGTTTTAAACTTGAAACGATGATAAACCAAAGTTAGCATTATGTGATTTGTATATTTTTATTGCAGTGTAGACAAAAGGACCAAATTTGCTCATTTGTAAACGTTTTAGAGTCCTTTTTAAACCAACGTGTAACTTTAATATTTGACGATGACGTGTAACAAGAGGAAGCCTAAAAATGAGGCCTAAGTATATTATACTACATTAACAAAACTCAGAATTGATAAAAAAACTCGCTATCTGTGATGTACATAACATAATCTTTGTTTATTACATCTTTCACGAGTATTTATATTCATAAAAAGGCCTTAATCGGCAATACATCGTGTGGGATTCTAAAACTGTGGAGTTTGAACAGTAATTAGTAATTAAAAAATAAAATCCATTATTTACATCGATAACTCCTACAAATTCTACAGGGTGTACCACTTAATTCTGACTCGCTTAGTATTAGTCAGTTAAGTTAGCAAAAAGTTGCATGTAATACAGTTTAATCTGTTGTGATATTCAGATGTTCGGAAATACGTATAGTTAACTTGATAAAAGAGAAAAATGAAATATCAAATTTTTATTTTGTTTAACATCGTTTTTGGTTTTAA
Organism: Elmis aenea; assembly: GCA_947652605.1. Classification (NCBI taxonomy): domain Eukaryota; kingdom Metazoa; phylum Arthropoda; class Insecta; order Coleoptera; family Elmidae; genus Elmis; species Elmis aenea. Next base: position 20,847,667 of record OX393579.1, read on the forward strand.
AAACAAAATTGAATTTTGCAATGAGATTATTTAATATACCAAATAAATTTGCGGAATCGTTCTGTCAGAGCACACTGAAATGCGAAGATATAATAGTCAGTGTATGAATTTCTTATGTACACCATATTAGATATTTTTTTAAATAAATAGCATTTGTTTTTCTCTTTTCAATGTTGTATAACTTTGGGCAAAAAAATTAAAAATTCACCTACCTTAACAATAAAACAAAATTTTGAGCTAATAATGATTTCTGTAATGTATTTTAAATAAGTAAAATATGTCAGTGTTAACAAATAGGATGCTTTTGTTTTGTTTATGAAAAAAAAGAGTATCATTCATACCCAACTCATTAAATAAATTGTCGGTATACTTAACTTTATTGAAGTTTTTTATCATACAAGTGATATGTCATTAAAAGAGAAAAACAAATGCTGTCCATTCCATTTAACATGTAAAATGGCATCCACAAGCTAAATTAAAGTTAATTTATATATTCTTAATTAAATGTGCCATAAAAAAAAAACAGATACCACCAGTTTATTATGAATTAGATTTTGTTACGATGCTCAAAATTCAGATGTTTATTTTAAAAATAAAATAAATAGTCACAAAATATAAATTATGACTTCCATCAAGGTAACTAAGCATTTTTTAAAACATCTCGAGTTTCACTACGAATTTAGAGGTCTTACACAAGATAAAGTGAACAGCAAAATTCGCAAAGAGCCCGATGGTGGTTGAAATTTAGACTTTTCTAAAAATGTTAGGTTTTAGTGAAATTATTTATATTATTAAAATAACGTTGTTGAAACAGACGGATGTCTTTAGGCAGCGCAGTAATAACCGCTTTGGACGAGTTTTGGTTTCTGCGTCACAGTTCATTTTATCATGAAAGAGGTCTACCTGTCTTATACATAACTTTTGATTAAATAAAATGAATCTCTATCTCTGTATTAAAGGAGATCACCCTAGTGGCCCCAATTAAGTGGCACTCCCTGTTAACAACAAAAAATAATTTTACCATCGAATTAAACTAATGTTCAAACTTGATCTTTTAGAAATCCAACTTTTGTTAAAATGGTACATTGGCATTATGGTCTTGCTCAGGGTGTTTCATACGTACGAACAACACAACACCCTGTAGATTCGACTTGACATATACAATTTTTTAGTATACTTTTAAATTATAATGCGCACGTTACTCACGTTAAATCGTGTTCTTAGCAATGTTTCGTTTTATACGTACCATTACGCGACGTGACTAAAGCATAATACATTTTTTAAACGTGTCGATACACAAACGATTATGCGTAACAAGTTTATCCTACCGTTTGGATTTGTGCTGTGCAATTTTTTAGCCATTTTTTGTAATATATGTGTTAATAGAGAATGTAGAGATGTAGATATTGAAACTTTAATAGGGCATTCATATTTCGTTTTTGTTTAATAATCACATCTGTATAATTTTTACAATTTGGTCATTGTTTTAATAACTCATAAGTTGTAAAATGTGGTTTTATGAAGTTCCTGTTTTAAATAGAAAGGTGCATTTTATACTAATATGATCAGAATATCACTAAAAGTATGTTTTGTTTCAAAATTATTTTAAAAACATTTAACAAGTAGTAGGTAATGTTAATTTTGTTGAATAAAATCAAATATGAATTGCACTGTGGTAGATTTGAGAATGAATTGTAAATATGTTGTGATAGAGCAGGGTTTTACACCAAAAAAAAGTTCTAGTTATTTGGTTATTGTTGGGTAGGGTAAACGTTTTGTTATTGTATTTACGAATTTTATAGTTTGTTTACTTTTTAACATATAAAAATATAAAAGTTGTCTTAATTTTATGTGAATGTAAAGATAATAAATGAAATGTCGTGCCCAGATCATAATTTTATTTACCTTCTATCCTGACTTTAAATAGTATTTGAAGCAGATACAAAGTTAAATCTTTCAATTTTATATTAACAGGTTAGAGAGCTGAACCATATTAAATTAACAAAGGACTAGAATGACAATAAAACGTACAATCTGATTTTGACTTGAATCCATGAATTAATATACTTGAGTATACAGGGTGGACCAAATTCAAATGTTTTATGGGGTATCTCGGTTACCATTATCCATTATGGTTAGTAAAAATGTGATATTGGTCTCTTGGATTATTCTTTTGAGATAAAGATGCCTGTGCTATCAGATTGTTTGTATCACTTTTCATTTTGGCACTTAGACAAAAAATGAAATTTCATCATTTTTGAAAATTTACTACTTCTTAATTTATAAAAATAGAATAAATGTTATATAGGCTTTTTTACAAAAAAAATTTGATTCATTTTAAAATTAATTTTTTTTTAACGACCTTTACTGTTGAGGTAAAGTAAAATTGAAGGGTTTGCTGCAAAAAGGGGTTAGCTCCAAATTTTGTACGTTTTGACATCCTATCTTGTGCAAAAAAAAAAAAACTCGATTGGTGCAAGAACGAGGTAGCTCCTAGCGTTAATTTCTGAGTTATTTTACATATGGATTTGACTATCTTGTTCGTTTGGGACAGGAAAGATGCAGCTCCTGGAGCTGCCTCCTTATTGCGACAAATGGCTGAGGTGGTTTGTTGACATAAAGGTTATAGTTTACAGATTTTGTTGATACATGTGTGGTAGTACGTTATTTTGACAGAAGTTTTGTGCTTTTTGTATTTAGGCATCGTTTTTTAATACTTTTTTTTCTAAGTAATAAGAGAGAGGCTGTGAGCTAAAGAAAAAAAGGTCCCATTTATTCGATACGGCCCGCGTTATTCACACATCTAATTTACTGGCCCGTAGTACCATTTGAGTTTGCGACCCCTACCTTACAAAGTGGTTGATTACATACTTTGGGGCACAAAGGAGGTAGCTCCAACATTCAAAACATGGCCCATTACCAAAGCTGGGCAGTACTTAAGTATTTTTGTACTTCAGTACTTTTCCGGTACTTAAGACTGGTACTGCAGTACATTTTAAAATTAGGTACTTAAGACTTGAATCTCAAGTACTTTGGTGAAATACTGGTACTTATTACTTGTATTAGTACTTCAGTACCACAAAAATTACTTAAGTACTTTGTAAAATACTGCAGTACAGTGCAAAGTACTTAAGTACTTTTAGTAGACACAAGTACTTTTTAAGATAGTAGGTTTTATAAGATAGGAACTGTGGTTTTCTTAGTGTTAAAACTTGTCTAACGTTTTAAACGCAACCCACATTGGAGTGCATAGAATAGCTTCAGTTAAAAAGGCAGTGTGTGTAGTAATACGGACAACAGTTTTATTAAATATTTTATTGAACTCTGCCAGAAATACGCTAAAAATTTTGTTTGAGAAATTAGAAATTAAAAATGCGATTAAAGATATTGATATCGAATACTTAGAAGAACACTGCTTAATCATGCAACCTCTTGCAGCAACAATTGATCTATTGCAAGGAGAACAGTCAACATACTACGGGTATATATTACCAAGTTTAGTATCACTTAAAGTAAAATATGAAAAAAATTTTAAAAAAAGTCAAATTTAAAACACAACAATAATTTTAAATGCTTGTATCAACAGTTTACGCGAAAGATTTTTTAACTATTATAATTTAAATCCAGAAATAAACGACGCAATTGTTGCTACAGTGACATTACCAAACTTTAAGTTAAGACGGTTCAGTGCAATAGAAGATGAAGTTAACCTAACTAGAAAAGATATTCAAAAGATAATAAAAGCAGCCGAAAATATGCAGACGGACATAATAGATGATACAACCCACAACACAGTGTAGAATTCATATCAAATAACAATTTCTTATACATTCTTTACCATAGACAGCAATATTTTTTATTGTTGTCGCTCGTTATTAATAAATAGATATGTATATTTCAAGTTTTGTTAAAAGATAGCACTTAATTCATAAAACTTTAAATACAAGTAGGTACATCTAAAGACTGTAGTTACAAAGCAAATTGTATAAGAAAATTTGATGTTCTTCATATGCGTTATTCCATTTTGTTTTAAATATTTTCTTGGACACAGTCGCTAGAAATAGTTTTACAATAATTTATTAAATAATATCTGCAAAAAGTACTTGAAAAGTACTTAAGAAATACTTAAGTACTTTTTGCAAGTACTTGTACTTAAGAATCAGTACTTTTAAAAATAGCGGTACTGGTACTTGAAATCCAAGTACTTCTCATAAGTACTTAAGACTTAAGTACTTTTTGGCCAGTACTTGCCCAGCTCTGCCCATTACTCTAGAAGAGATATTTTTTCATGCTAATAGGGCTTATTCATAGGAAAACCTATGTACAATAAGTTTAAAAAAATATTTTCTTGTAACTTGAGATTTGAACTGTTAAAACTTTTTTTTTATTTTTCCACATTTTTTATTGGAGCTAATCCCTTTTTGCAGCAAACCCTTCAATTATATTTTTTATATGTAGTAGGCTATAATTTTATATGAAACAGTATTTTCTTAGCTTTTTAAAAATACATACTTTTATTCTCATACATGCATTGCAAAAAATAAGCGCGATATAAGACTAATTTTGTGAAAATATTACTAGCTCAGTTTGCCATGACTTCATAAAAAAGTGATGTCTGCAATTGAAAAATACATAAAACTAAATAATATTGTAATAAGTTACCTATTTTTAAAGGTAAACCCTAGAACCCATAAATCAACGAAACAAGAAAAAAATTCCTTTTAATAGTGTTACAGCCAACTACACCCCATACGGAAAATAAAATAGTTGATGTTAAAATAACAAAAACAAATGAAGATAGGTAAAATTTAATAAGTAATTTCAAATCTAAAAAAGTGTACGTCAAAAAATCTTTTGAGTATAATTTCAAATTACAATTAGCAAAAATTAAAAATGTAATTTATAATATAAATAGCACATAAACTATTAATTTTTTCATAGAATAGTTGCTCTTTAATCAAATTATTCTGATCCATCTAAACAACTCTCTATCTCTTACCATTTACGAGATCCACATACTGCGCACAATAACTGGGACACCCTGTATTTTGTATGCTATTTCACAATAAAAGTCAATAAGTAATGTTCGTTAAGTGTTATTTTCAAAAACAAACAAGATAATCGAGGTGGTAATGAACTTTGGGGCACCCTGTAAATTTTAGGCATCACCAACAAAAAAACAGTGTATAACATAATTTTTAAGCAATATATTAACGAAAATATAATATAGGCACTTGATAATAATAAAACTATTTACATAAATATTTCATTACTGCTAGCATCTACTGAAAAACATCGACAGGTACACGGCGTCACAGGACACTCGGAATGTTCTCTACAACAAACAGAAATACATATTAGACAACATCATTTAAACTTACAAGTATAACAATAAAATTATCACTGATTAATACTTAATAACATACTTAAACCAGTGTATCATGTGAGATGCATGACCTCCGTGACGACACGACTGACACCAGGTAAACCAATTTGAAAATTCCACCAATTTATTAGTATCTTCTCCGTTACCATGGCTACCTGTGGTTGTTCCCATGTGCATTAAACAAATTGCACAACGTGGAAGAGGTTTTCGACAGTTCGGACATGACGACATCTGGATGAAAAAATTAATATTATTCACACTATTTGGCAACTTAATTTAGTTTTGGAATCTTCACAGCCATGATTTTTTATAAAACGTGTAGGTTACCATAAGTTAGCGTTATCTTACCTTTAATTTATTAGCTGTACCTCCAACTCTTGAAAAAGGACCACGACCCCTGCTTAAACCTAGCATGTAGGCAGAAATGCTTTTGCCACAAAAATTGCAAGAGACGTAAACTTGTTGCGGAGGTTTCTCTGTAGGTTTATAAGAGCTAAGCATTATATCAAAAAGCGCCCTTTCATTCCACAATTGCCACGTGTCCAAAAGATTTCGATAGCTAAAATAGTTTTAATTTATACGAGTGGTTTAACAAGAAAATTTGTTTGTACCTCATAATCCATTCTTTAACAGTGTCAGCAAATGATTCCCCGGGAAACGCTTTAACTGCAATGAGTGCAGTTGTTTGTATATCACCAGTAGTGTCTAAATATTTTTGAAGAAGCCGAATTCCATCACTATTATTTCCTGTTGATACAAAAAGTTTAAAAGGTGAAAAATTAAATTATTTGTGGTAGAGAATAAAGGCAAGTTTTTTTAAGTTTTGCTGTCAGAGGATATTTTAATTTTATTATTATTTTAATATAATTAGATTAAAAATTTAAAAAAAAATTAATTTGGGTTAATTGGAAGAAAACCTTTTAATTTTTTTGTTAAAAAGTCAATTTTTAGTTTCAAAAAACTCTAACAAGGGAAGGTCACGATACGTTGTCGCTAGAATTTGATTCCGGCTGTGTTTATTACATCAAGGGCATCAAAACTAAATGTTTTCCAGAGTTATACGTGCCACTGGCCATTACCTTCGGAAAAATAGAAGAAAAACTGAAAAGATGAATAATAAAAGTAATATTTGCGATCGCGTTAGCCATGAAACCGGCAAAGACAAAATCGAAATTCTTATATTTACCAATGCGCCCATCCTTTCCAAGTAAAATGGTGCAAAGTTCTTGAAAAAATCTTAAACGGATCCAAAAAAAAACGCAAAAAACGAGGCCTTTGTAAAAACGGTTTTCCCTATGTTAAACGCCTATGCAAGTCGCATAGATATAGTAATACAGATATACGACAACTTCTCAAATCATAGCGCTTATGCAGGGGTTTCGTTTTTGACGTTTTTCTCCGGAACCGTTCAACATTTTTTCAAAAACTTTGCACCATTTTACTTGCAAAGGATGCGCCTATTGGTAATTAGAAAAATTTCGATTTTATCTCTCACGGTTTCATGGCCAACGCGATCGCAAAAATTACCTTTTTGTACCAATTTTTCAGTTTTTCCCCTATTTTTCCGAAGGTAATGGCCAGTGGCACGTATAACTTTGCAAAACATTTAGTTTTGATGCCCTTGATGTAATAAACACAGCCGGAATCAAATTCTAGCGACAACGTATCGTGACCTTCCCTTGTAAGTGGAATTTTAATTAAAATTTATTTTCAAAAATGTTTTAAAATTTATTTAGCCTTAAGTACAGGGTGGTCTATTTTCGATGCCCATACAGGGAAACTCCGTTATTATCAGAGATTTAAAAAAACTAAGTACGTAGTGTCGATTTCTTTTTTCGAGAGAAATTCATTGCCGTAAACAGATTTTTGATATCTTTTTTAATTTTCGAAATGTAGCCAAAAATCGAGTTTTGGCACTTTTCAAAAATGCTAAATATCTCGCTTAAACAAAAAGATAGAGAAAAACTTTAAAGACATTTTTACATGATTTTTTGTCCTTTGTAAGATAGCTAGGTTAATTTTTACTCATACGAATATTGATATATTACACCTAAATTTCTCATTTTAAATAACAACTATGGGCAAACTATATATTTTTGAAAAGTGCAAAAAATAAGCTTTTGATTTATGTCAAAGCCAACTATGGTTGCCATTTAAAATAAGAAAGTTAGGTGTAATATATCAATATTTGTATGAGTAAAAAAAAATTAAACATCGCCATCTTATTAAGGACAGAAAACCATGCAAAAAATGTCTTCAAGTTTTTCTTTATCTTCTCTTTTAAGTGAGATATTTAATATTTTTGAAAAGTGCCAAAAATGGTGTTAGCTATATTTCGAGTATTGAAAAAGATATCAAAAATGTTAAATATCTCGCTTAAACAAAAAGATAGAAAAAAACTTTAAAGACATGTTTTGCATGGTTTTTTGTCCTTAATAAGATAACGATGTTCATTTTTTTTACTCATACAAATATTGATATATTACACTCAACTTTTTTTATTTTAAATGGCAACCATAGTTGGCTTTGACATAAATCAAAAGCTTATTTTTTGCACTTTTCAAAAATATATAATTTGCTTAGGGTTGCCATTTAAAATAAGAAAGTTAGGTGTAATATATCAATATTCATGAGTAAAAAAAAATGAACATCGCTATCTTACTAAGGACAGAAAACCATGCCAAAAATGTCTAAATAGTTTTTCTCTATCTTTTCGTTTAAGCGAGATATTTAACATTTTTGAAAAGTGCCAAAAATCGGTTTTTGGCTATATTTTGAAAATTAAAAAAGATATCAAAAATCTGTTTACGGCAATGAATTTCTCTTGAAAAAAGAAATCGAGACTACGTACTTAGTTTTTTTCTATCTCTGATAATAACCGAGATACCCTGTATGGGCATCGAAAATAGGCCACCCTGTACAATTCTCATAAGTCAAGTTGCTTGAATTCAAGTAACTTGATTTCAACTTTATGTGCATATTTTGACAAAATTATTGAAGCCTGTTGCTACATTCTTTCAACTTTATGTGCATATTTTGACAAAATTATTGAAGCCTGTTGCTACATTCTTATACCGTTATGTGTCGCAGAACATCATAACTTTCATATATTTCGAAGCATTTACTAACTTTTTCCACGTTTCACTTACTCATTACTGACTTTTCACAAACGTCACTCAGTTGTGTTAAATGTGTATACCGGGTGATTCAGTTTGACTGTCGCACCCCTATAACTTTTTAATTATTGAAAATAACCCCAACAAACCTTATATTTTTGAAAACGGCGACAAATTCTCTATTAAATAATGTGCGTTTGTTATTTCTACGATGAAGTATGTCAAATGCACGATAGGCAACTGTTTTTTTTTTAAATTACATAATATACATTTTTTGGTTGATTCGGATAGAGACTTTAATTCTGAATCGGACCATGTATTAAAAAAGTATGCAAACATAAGAAAATTTTCGAGAAAAATCAGTTCAAAGTTTATTCAAATTATAGCCTATAAAATCAAATTTTAGTCTATTTAACATACCAAAAAACGATCAAATCTTAAAAATTATACTATAACTATCAATGGAAATGTATTAAAAATTAATTTTTAATAAAAATAAAAACAAATAATAAACGTTGATATTAAAAATTAGACTTTAAAGAAAAGCAGTTACAAATAGAGGACAACTGTATTTGGAAGTCTAATTTTTTATGTCGACGTTTATTATTTGTTTTTATTTTTATTAAAAGTTAATTTTTAATACATTTCCGTAGCATGGGTATCTCGGTTAATATTTAAGAGAGAAACGGTTAAATTACCAAAAATGTGCAGTTTTTTGAGACAAACTCAGAACCGTTTTCAAAAATATGCTATCATTTCCGGTTTTCGAGTTATTGAATAAAAAGTGTTTTTTGTCATATTAATAATGTGTCATATCTCCGTTATTTTTGTAAATATCGAAAATATTTATTAAGATTATTTTTAGATGTTTTTATGTTTAATTTGACTATCCTAAAAAAAAAAAATTTAAGCTTGCCGTTAAAAAGTTATGACACAAACTTCACCTTTTTTTAAATGGGAACGATAGTTGGCTATGACCTATTTAAATTCCTTATTTTTTTCTCATTCCAAATATATAAAGGTTGATGTATTTACTTTCAATAATATGCAAGTTACAAAGGTTTTTCAGTTTTTTTTTCTAAGAAAATCATAGTAGGCTGTGAAAAAAAAAAACAAGGTGTAAAACCTTATAAAACTCATGTGGTACAAGTTACCAAGGTTTTTAAATTTGTTGTTGAGGTAAACATCAAAAATTTTTGAACTTAATAAACAGCAATATACTACATTACTGTTGATTCCGACTATGTTGTTGTTCAAATATTTACAATGTTTATCTCAACAACAAATTTAAAAACCTGGGTAACTTGTACCACATGAGTTTTATAAGGTTTTACACCTTGTTTTTTTTTTCACAGCCTACTATGATTTTCTTAGAAAAAAAAACTGAAAAACCTTTGTAACTTGCATATTATTGAAAGTAAATACATCAACCTTTATATATTTGGAATGAGAAAAAAATAAGAAATTCAAATAGGTCATAGCCAACTATCGTTTCCATTTAAAAAAAGGTAAGTTTGTGTCATAACTTTTTAATGGCGAGCGTAAAATTTTTTTTTTTAGTATAATCAAATTAAACATAAAAATATCTAAAAATAATCTTCATAAATATTTTCGAGATTTACAACAATAACGGAGATATGACATTATTAATATGACAAAAAAACACTTTTTATTCAATAACTCGAAAACCGGAAATGATGGAATATTTTTGAAAACGATTCTGAGTTTGTCTCAAAAAACTGCACATTTTTGGTAATTTAACCGTTTTCTCTATCTTAAATATTAACCGAGATACCCATGCAATCCCATCGAATTTGGACCACCCTGTACTTTACTTCAATTCAAGCAATTTGTATTCAAGTAACTTGACTAATGAGAACAAGGCTTTACACTGCAAGTAAAAAGGCAATAAGTAAGCAAGCTTTAGTCATAGTTGGTAACATTACTGGTAAAAGAAAAACTATTTTGCATAAATTCCTCTGTGTACCTTAATTTCCTGAACTTGTTGCTTACCTGTGAGTAACATTCCATCCAAGTTTCCTTCTTCTGTTAACCTCATCGTTAGAATTTTCAGATACTCTGCAAGTTTACTATCTGATAAAAAGGTGCAGGCAAACGCAACTCGGTCTTCAACTGACATGTCATTTTCATTCTATAAAACACACTTTTATATAAAGAAAAGTAATCAAAATTGGATATTTACCAAAACTTGATCGTAGCTGTAATTTTCAGCTGTTAGAAAGGCAAACATGGCTCGTAAGTAGGGATCAGTAAGCTGTGCTCTGGTCGAAGAGCACAGTTGTTTCCACATGCTGTTTCTGTCATCAGAAAATCCTGCTAGCGCCATGGCAACTATGTTTAAATTTGCTCCTATTGGACTGTTTCCAGATCCACGATTTAAAATTTCCAACGCCATCTTAATTTTTAAATTAAAAACAGCTATGGCTGCTGCTCTTGAATAAGCCTGTTCTCTTTCGAGCCTTTCTAAAAATTTTGTTAGAGCTCCTGAATCCTTGTCAAAATGCCATCCACATAAGTAGAGAGCTTTTTCACGATCGTCGTGCCTAAATGATTGCAATTCTTAGTTAAACGATTTTTAGACAAAAATATTTTAAACATACTTATAAACTCTAGCAGATCCATGACAATTTATGTTTCCTAATTCGGCCCATGATACAGATACCACATCGGACTTACTTGTATTTGCTTCAAGCTTTAGAACGGTGCGAACACCTGGATGTTTGGAATTATATCCTCTTAAAGTTCCATCTTCTACAAGTTTGCTGCTGAGGTGTAACCAGTTCCAAACATATGCTAACATTTCATCATCCACTAAAGTTCCATTTTTCCATAGTTCATCCTACAATAAAATAATTTCTTGTTTTTAGAGTGCAATTACACCGATTTCAGTATAATAATTTAAATCCATAGAAGTCCTAAACATAATAAGATAATGAGACTCCCTTAGTCTATTACTGTGTTTAACCTCATTGTCAATAAAATTATAAGTGACTTAAATAAAAAAGGATTTAATACCAGAAAAAATACTTAACAATTTTTTGCCAACAACGAAGATGACTTGCAAAGATTATTGCATGAATTCACATGTTGCCGGAAGTATAAGCTAAAGGCTATACAGCATAGACCAGTGTTTTTAAAACTTTTACTTTATGGACCTCTTCCAAAATTTAAAGCTTGCAGAAGACCTCAATGAATTGTATTGTAGCGTAGATATGATAATAGTTTAGCCTGGCAAATGAATTTTAATGATTTTCGAAGAACATGAAAAGGCTTGGGAAGCCCCTTCAGAAGGGTTCAGGGAGCCCCAGGAGTCTGCTGAATACACTTTGAGAAACACTGGCATAGACTAAAATTCTCATTATAAGTAAAAAAACTATTATGATGCAAAATTGAAGCATTGATCAAGTAATGACCTTTTATCTGGGCGTAGAAAAGACTTGTTAAAAAAAATTATCTAACAGGCCAACCGATAAAACATCAAAAGTATCAGCATGTTTAGGTATCATAAAATAAAGCAACAAATACAGGGTGTCCCACAAGGTATTCCTTCGCTAATTTTTGCATAAATCGAATGTTTAGGACCTAGATAAAACGTTTTTACCGATAATAATATTTTCCATGTGTCCCTTCATATACAAAGTGTCCCAAATATAGTGAACAGCATGGGGATCTCTTAAACGGTAAGAGATACAGAGTTGGTTAAATGGGTCAAAATGATCTATGATTCAAGAGCAACTGTTCTATGAAAAAAAAACTCGAAAAAATCAATAGTTTTTGCGCTATTGATGAAAACAAAACACATCAGGTTTTTAATTTCTGCTTATAACTTGCTTAATTGACATCACACTCAAAATATTATTTGACATTATTTGGGCACTTTTTTGGGTAGATTTAAAATTTGTCAACAAATTTTATCTATCTTCATTTGTTTTTGTTTTTTAAACATCAGCCGTATGTAAAATAAGAAAGTCAATGTTAAAAAAACAAAAACAAATGAAGGTAGGTAAAATTTGTTGACTATATTCAAATCTACGCAAAAAAGTGCCCAGATAATGTTGAATAATATTTTGAGTGTGATTTGAATTAAGCAAGTTATAAGCAGAAATTAAAAATCTGATGTGTTTTGTTTTCATCAATAGCGCAAAAACTATTAATTGTTTTCAAGTTTTTTATTCAGAGAACAGTTGCTCATAGATCATTTTGACCCATTTAACCAACTCTGTATCTCTTACCGTTTAAGAGATCCCCATGCTGTTCACTATACAGGGTGTCCCAGTTAACTTGAACAGCATGGGGATCTCGTAAACGGTAAGAGATACAGAGTTGGTTAAATGGGTCAAAATGATCTATGATTTAAGAGCAACTATTCTATGAAAAAAAAACTTGAAAAAAATTTACAGTTTTTGGGCTATTCGTAAAAAACAAAAAAATGACGTTTTCGATTTTTGCTTATAACTTGCTTATTTAAAATCATACCCAAAATATTTTTCGACATTATTAGGACACTTTTTTGCGTAGAATTGAAATTAGTTAATAAATTTTACCTATCTTCATTTGTTTTTGTTATTTTAACATCAACTTTCTTATTTTAAATACGGGTCGTAGTTGGCTATGACACCATTAAAAAGAGATTTTTTTTCTCGTTTCATTGATGTATGGGTTGTTTGATTTATTTTTAAAAATAAGCAAGTTATAGCAATATTATTGTATTTGTTAGGTTTAATCAAAGTGGCCATTGGAAAACAAAACAAAACATCACGTAAATAAACTAGCTGTACTTAATTAAACACAAATAAACCTAAATAATTTAAGATATTTTTCAAATTACATAATAATTTATGTTTTTCCAATTACTATTACTATTGAATCTAAATTATAACATGCGTTCAAAGTGCAGCCCACTCTCCATGAGCAATGCAAATTTGAGATCTGCACTTTGTAGATAACAATTATTTCTTATGCATATTACTTTCTGCTTGATAAAATGTTCTTAAAACAGCTAATCATAAAAAGACAGCTGAACACAATTACAAAATTAAGATTGGATAGTTTAACAAAAGTTTATCAAATAAAAAGAAATATCGTTAGAAAAACATTATTACCTACAATGTGCAGATCTCAAATTTGTATTGCACATGGAGAGTGAGCTACACTTTGAACGCATGTTATAATTTAGATTCAATAGTGACAGTAATTGGAAAAACATAAATTATTATGTAATTTGAAAAATTCTTAAATTATTTAGGTTTATTTGTGTTTAATTAAGTTCAGCTAGTTTATTTATGTGATGTTTTGTTTTGTTTTCCAATGGCGGCTTTGATTAAACTTAACAAATACAATAATATTGCTATAACTTGCTTATTTTTAAAAATAAACCTAACAACCCATACATCAATGAAACGAGAAAAAAAATCTCTTTTTAATGGTGTCATAGCCAACTACGACCCGTATTTAAAATAAGAAAGTTGATGTTAAAATAACAAAAACAAATGAAGATAGGTAAAATTTATTAACTAATTTCAATTCTACGCAAAAAAGTGTCCTAATAATGTCGAAAAATATTTTGGGTATGATTTTAAATAAGCAAGTTATAAGCAAAAATCGAAAACGTCATTTTTTTGTTTTTTACAAATAGCCCAAAAACTGTAAATTTTTTTCAAGTTTTTTTTTCATAGAATAGTTGCTCTTGAATCATAGATCATTTTGACCCATTTAGCCAACTCTGTATCTCTTACCGTTTACGAGATCCCCATGCTGTTCAAGTTAACTGGGACACCCTGTATTTGGGACACTCTGTATATGAAGGGACACTTGAAAAAAACCTGTACTTGAAAACTGAACTTATAGTGAGGATTTATAAGTATAGTTAGACCAATATTGACTAAGGAAAATATGAGGTAAAAGTAGACATTACACAAAAATGAAATAATTGAGACAATAATGTGTCAGAAAAAATGAAGAAATGGATTTAAAAGATATGAGAATGGAACAGTCATATTACAAGAATGAACAATAAAAGACTGGTAAAATTAGGGAGAGATTGCACCTCTAGAAATGACAATGCCGGGAAGAGTCATAAGCAGGGCATGAAACCGGTTTTTTAAACCGGTTTAAAAAACCGGTTAACCGTTATTTTTTGTCAGAAAAAGTGATTTTTAACCGAAACCGAAACCGTTACTTTGAAAGGCAAAAAAAACGGTAACCTTTAACCAAAATAATAAAAAACCGGTTTTTTTAACGTCTTTTTTTTAATAAAAATTACTATGAAAAATACAAAATCTGTAGTAAATGCGATTAGTTTACCAAAAGTCATTACTGAACTCTTGATTGTACATTTATTATAAAATTATAAATAAATAATATCTTTTCATACTTTGCATTCCTGATCTAAATAATTTTAAAAACCGGTTAATTTAACCGGTTTTTTCTAAACCGGTTTTTTTACGAATAAAAACGGTTTTTCAACAAAAACCGTTATAAAAATAAAGTTCTCGATTTCGGTTAACCGTTAACCAAAATTTTTTTCGGTTTCGAGCCCTGGTCATAAGATATGAAAACATACTCCAGAGCAGGGGTCACCATAAATTATCATGTTATTTCTTTGAGTCGATGAATGAATTTAAAAAAAAATTCAACAATAAATTTAATTTTTTAAATAAAAGAGAATCATGGTTTACCTTAATGCCATATCCTGCCAATGCCCTCTGTCTAATATTATGTGAAATATCGTCTACAGCTGAGTATAAATTACTTTCTTCATTAACACACTTCATGGTTTTACGACCATAGGTCCAAACAATGTTAGAATTTGGGGCCCAATTTAAAGTAATTCTGTCACAAACTGTGTAATCGGTTATTGATCCTGCAACATTATTGTTTTAGCCTTAGCTATGGTATTATTTGTTGACATTTTTTTATACCAGATAGTGCTATTGTTAAAAGCCTATTTTCATCTGAATTGTGCCATGAAAATGAAGTAATGTTGTGTGGTGAACCAGGAACAATGACTCTTTCAAGTACTGATGGTTCAACTTCCTCATTACCAACAAATGTATGTTGAATGTCATATAAGTTTATAACTGAACTGTCTCTAAGAAGAGATCCCAATAAGTTATGTCTGAAATAGAACTTTATTAGCTACGATACACAAACTGTAAATTAAATATGATTTAACACACATACTCCTATGTAATTAACTCATATTTGAAAATTATTAATAAGCGACCAGGACATATAAAAATAGAGTGTTTTTAAAAGATTTTTACTTGCATAATAATCAAAAACAAATTCAGTTCTATGAATAAAAAACTAAAGCAGGCAAAGATGAGCATTGTTTTTAGATATCCAAAGCAGGGATGGAATAACGTTTTAAATCGTTACGTTATTGTATAACGTTATTTATTATTTGTTTTCGTTACATAACGTTATAAATAACGTTAAAAAAATGAATTGTTATGTTATATAACGTTATATAACGTTACATAAATTATAATATACAGGGTATTTCTTAAATAATGCGAAACAATTCGGAAGGTGATTCCTTATTGAAAATAAAGTGGGGTCTTTTTTATAACAATTTTTTCTTAGACGTCTCCTTTCGGAGTTACACCCCCCTAAAGGGGAGCGATAAAATTAGGTTTTTATTTTATTTCTCAAATTTAGATAAATGTAGGAGAATGATATTTGGTAGATGTTTTATGGTTATTAAAAGGTCACCCATAGTATTATTTTCAATCATCTTCCACCTTCATGGGGGGCTGATAAGTGCGAGCCCCTGTTGGTTTTTTAATCAGAACGTTTTGCTGAGTTGAAATTTTGCAAAAATATTTTTTTGTTAGTTTGATTTATTTAGAACCTTTTTTCATTCTTAGTTTTTCTCGTTAATCTTACAGTTTTGAGTAAAAAATTAAATGAGTGAATATGATGTTTATGTTCATATTGGGTAGAATTGACGGGCGTTTTAGCGTTGTCGCCGCGTAAACGTCAACATGAATTACACCCGTCACGTCTATGCAATATCGTTTTATATTGGAATATTTGATGGTTCATGTTCATTCATATAATTTTGTACTCAAAAACTGTAGGTTTAACGAGAACAGTTAAAGAATAAAAAAAAATTCTAAATAAATCAAGTTTTTAAAGAAAATTTAAAATTGCTAGATTTCAACCCACCAAAAAGTCCTGATAAAAAAACCAACAGGGGTCGCACTTTTTAGCCCCCTGTGAAGATGGGAGATGATTAAAAATATTACTATGGGAAACCTTTTTATAAGTATAAATCTCCCACATTTATCCAAATTTGGGAAATAAAATAAAAACCCAATGTTACCGTTCCCCTTTAGGGGGGTGTAACTCCGAAAGGAGACCCTAAAAAAAAAAAAAAAATATGAAAGACCCCTCTTAATTTTCGATTAAGTATCACTTCCCGAATTTTTTCGCATTATTTAAGAAACATGCTGTATAAAAATAATTTTTATTTGTAACTCTGAAATTATTTTTGGGATCTGTAAATGTAAATTTAAAAAATAGTACCTACAAAATTACGTTGAGGTTGAGATATTTTATTTTCATTTTAATTTCTAAAATACAAACAAAATATTATATCTTCAGAAAATAAAAAGATCGCCATATACAAATTTAATTTATAGAGAATAACGATACAAAATAACTTTTAACGAAACGTTATCAGTTATTATAACGTTATAAAAATATCGTTACGTTATTGTATAAAAAATTATAGTTGAATCGTTATTATAACGTTATCGGGTATCGTTACGTTACGTTTTCCATCCCTGATCCAAAGCCAAAATGATTGTTAATGCAAACATAAACTTTCATAAAAATGTCAAATTTCAATTCAAACAGTTTTTTTGAACCTATACAGAGATATAATAGAATTTCATAGTACTGAATTTTTATACCAAAAACCAAAAGTAATTAATTCTGTTTATTCAACATAATATTATTATAAAAATGCTGTATTTGGGGGGTCGGTTTACTTATAAAAATTTAAGAAAATGCTTTTTCAAATTTATTTGTTGCATAAATTACATAAAATGAATATATCATATTTTATAGTACCTAAAAATATACAAAACAGAACCCAAGAAATAACTTTTTTTTTTAGTTATTTACTTTAGAATCAAACTGTTTTAGTTTAAGACTGCTAATAAACATAAACTAGACAACTCCCCTCTAATTAAACTAACTTAATAAATCTCAAAACTACCCTGTATGTCTGCAGCACACAAATTTGTATCTCAAGGTCTCTAGTAAAATTATTAAATTGTTTTATTCTTTACCTTGTGGGGCACCATCCGATTTTAATGACTGGTTTGTTGTGTGTCAAAGTCAAAATAGGTTTTTCAAAATTCCTAGCATCCCATACGCAGACTTGTGTATCTATAAACGATGCTAAATGTTTGTCATTGTAGGGATCGATACATAAACCAGACACTGCTTTTGTTAAAGTTAAATTAACAGCTTTACTGGTATCTAAAACAGGTTTTGTTTAATGAAAAAATTAAGGCATACTGTTAATATCTAACCTCTGAAATCAACTAATTTAATGCTCTTTTGATTCATGCTAACAGCCATTAACTTGCTATTGCTGTTAAACCAAGCTAAACTATGAGCAACTTCTGAGATTCCAAATTCTGCGACCGGTCGTGCCAATTCCAAAGCAGGTGCCATCGTATTTACGGCAAGTTTACCCGATCCATTCATTTCACTAGCAACAGGACATTTCATAATATCCCACAAAAGGACAGAATGATCTGACCGATATTTTTCCAAACCAGCTACTATTAAATTACTCTCCACCGGATTCCATGCTACTGCATTACATTGTCTTGGATGACGAGGGACTAAAGCAGCACCACAGATATAAATATTCATAAATGCATCTCTTTATTTAATGTGATTACCTAATTCTCGTCCCGGTAATCCTTGTGAATCGAATTGTGATGGTCCAAAGGTTACAAGTGTAACTCGTCCATTTGCTTGCCCCACAGCAAGAAGTAAGTCAATATCTGATTTGGGGTACACATCTACACACTTTACATAATGGTAATTTGAATTAGTAGCTAAGAGATGGGCGCCTGTCGTGTGAGATAATTTCATGGCTACAAAACCAAATTATTAAAATATTTCATTTAAACATTCGGGTAGTAGTACTTACAAGTTTCAAAATTATCTCGCAAAGACTCGATTTCATATAAACATATTTCTGAACCCCATGTTATAAATTTGTTTTGGATAGGAGTCCATTGAATTTCCAATTTTGCAGTCATGTTGATTTATTTTTTAGAGTACTAGCATGACTGATTTTTTAGGAAATTTTACACAACGTTTCAGATACTTTAATGTTACACCAGTTTTATGAGTTGCGATTGTTTATGTTATCGTAAGAGTTAGGTTATGTGCCGGGTGTTGAAAAGCTGATGCACAGGTTGAATTTATTGTGTCACACGTAATTAAGGTAAAAGAGATAGAAAGATAAAATTATAATGTTAAAAAGAGATGCATAACTCATCTTGATTCTGATGTAAATACAATTGGGTAAATGTAACGCCACAGAAAAAGAGGGGATATGTGAGTAATGTAAACTGTTTAGGTTGTAGGCGAGGCTGTTATACACATGTTTTTGAGAGAAAACCTAGTTTTAAAAGCGTAATTTACAGTCAAGAGTTATATTTTTATGATCACATAGTCTAATAAAATCAGGAGTAGCATGTAAGTAATGTATGTCAGAGTCCATTTAATTGTAAGGTCAATGACATTTTAATGAATGAAGGCACCGCCTCGATGGCTTTAAAGAACTCTTCAGTGTTTGTGTTGTTCCAGAAAACATTGCCAAAATGTCCAAGAAACCAACTACCCAACCAGCTCTTCATAAAGTTATTATGGTAGGCAGTGGTGGCGTAGGAAAGTCTGCGTTAACCTTACAGTTCATGTACGATGAGTTTGTTGAAGATTATGAACCAACAAAAGCAGATTCTTATAGGAAAAAGATACTGTTAGATGGAGAAGAAGTACAAATTGATATACTAGATACCGCAGGGCAAGAAGATTATGCAGCAATTAGAGATAATTATTTTAGAAGTGGCGAAGGATTTCTATGTATATTTTCAATCACAGAAGACGAAAGTTTTCAAGCAACACAAGATTTCAGGTGAGTAAAGTATTACCTTCATTGTCAATGTATTAATGATGAATCATGAAACTTCTTTAAAGTCATTGTAGTTATTATTGCATTATTTGCCTCTATTAAGCTACCATTAGATCATAAATAAACCTTATTTGTTATATCAAATCTTAACATCGTTAATAATTTTTAACAATGCAATTAATGATACTTAGTAAAACGCCACGATTATGAATTGGATGTAAAATCATTTGGTGGGTAATAAAAACGTTGTCATGACTACGACCTTCAAACTCTTATTGAATCATTAAACTTTTCAGATGCTTACCTCAGAGGCATCAAGATTTATATCTTAAATCATTCATTTATTCTGTGCTATTTGATAAAGTACATTTTTAGAGTAAAAGCGAGTGTAATGCACTATTATTTTAATTAAATTTACATGTAAAATGTAAACAGACGTAATATACAATACAGAAGTAGGTAATTGAAATTGTTCAATGTAATATTGTGATTTTTTAAATTGTAAATTTTTATGTTTCACATGGATGTAAAAAGTTTTATTGAATTGCAATTATTGGTTTGCAGAGTAACATATTTGTAACAAGTCATTGTTTTATAATTACAGACTTAAAAAATCTAGGTAAACATTTTAAGATAACAATAGTCTGGCTTATCATTATGCATATATTAACCAACTTTCACTTTTTTGTAATATTTGTTACTAATCACTAATAGTTATTTGTCATCAATTAACAATTATTTGTTAACATGACGGCATTTAAAGTATGACATCTATTGCAGTTGTTTTGTAGCTGTTTTAAAGCTTTGTATCAATAAATGGTGTGAGAAACTTTTTAAATTAATGTAAAAGGAAAACATTTGTTTTTTAAGCGGTTGAATTAGAAAGTGACTAGAATTAAAATATTTAAGACTCGTTAATTATATTTATAGAATATGAAAATGATTCTGCATAACTTTGTAGAAAAGCAAGAAAGCCTTAATGATTTTAAATTTCAATCTGAGTAAATATAATTTAAAATTATTCATACCACAATCAAATTTATTAATATATTGTAAATGTTTTAAAATTTAATCAAGATATAGTTCCTTGTTTTTTATTAAAATGCTATTTCAAAAAATCATTAATTTCTATGTCTAGGTTTTGTTAGTTTTCCATATATTGAACTTAGTAGCTTCACTTCTTTAGCTTTTTAATGTTTTAAAAATATTTTTTTCAGGGAGCAAATTTTACGGGTGAAAAACGATGAAAACATTCCATTTCTCTTAGTTGGTAATAAGTGCGATTTGGAAGACAGAAGGAAAGTTACCTTTCAAGAATCTAGTGAGAGAGCCAAGCAGTGGGGAGTGACCTACGTTGAAACATCAGCAAAAACAAGAGAGCATGTCGATAAGGTATGTAAAAGTATTCAGTTTTCAAGAAATAGAAACAGACATGTACAAGCAGCAGTACGTAAGTACTCATTAAATAGATTCAGTTTGTTGAGGAAGTAAAATTTTGTGATAAATTTATGAACTTATAAACAAATCCATGATTTTGTTGTACATTGTTTGTTTTTACATTTTCCTATCTCAGTTTATTTTAATTTTATTCGTAATCATTCTCAATGCCGTCGTTAAAACTTAGTAAATACATGAAAATTCTGTGGGAAATAAAATAAACATACACTTCCTCCAATTGTTCAACTGTTACTGTTACTTAAAACTAAACCATGTTTTTAATGTCATATTCTCTATTGTTTTTGTAAATGTTTCCCATGGTATAATTTTAAATCCTTGGTTTTACAGTTATTTTTGTGTGAGAATACTCAAGATTTATATATAAAGTAGCACTTGAACAATTTTATTTGTCTGATTGAAATATCATACATCTATTTAAACTAAACTGAGTAACAATTGCAAGAAGTTTTGCATTGTGAGTCATGAAGTTGTACTTATGGTCTTACATCATCTTCATGATTATCTTATTTAAGTGAAATTCCTATCTTATGTCTAACTTTGTCAACTATTGCAAACTGAATTCATATTAGTTACAATTTTATGATATGTTTATCTTTTTGAATTCAAATTGTTGTTGTTCCCGAAACAGAATAGATTGCTTCAACGTATAATTGTTGTTTATTCAAGTATTTGGTGCTTTTAATATTGACATACTTAATATTTTAGAAACTTGAAATACGTTCTCATTTTATATGTTTATAAGACAATTGATATGCAGTTCGATGTCTTTGTTGCATTACTGATTTGACTTGTTGATTTGGTCATTAAATCACCTTTGTGTGTTTGTGGATAACATAGTTGTTGTTCAACTCTTTTCTGCAAAATTTTTCGATAAGAATTTAATTTTTTTAACCAAATAAAAGAAGCGTTTTTTTGAATAATTTTTAAGATAAACATTTATAATTTATGCTGGGTGCCCCAGTAAGAACTTACCAGCCCTGTTACTTGTTTATTTTAAGAGATAAAGTTTTGGTGTTGATCTCAAAATATTTAGAGAGGATTACAATTCCTTTTTTATAAGATACAAGATGGTTTACCCGGCGTTGCACGGGCGATTACAATTTTAATTACTGTTTTAACTTGAATAAGACCAATAATTCCAAATCATACACAAATGACATACTCTGATCAATCATCTTTTCATTTTCTTATAATTCCTTAAAAAATAACTATTTATTGCTTAAAAATTGAATAATAACTCAAATTTATTTTCTTTCGTCTTGTTTCAATTAAAAATGTACTAATAAAAATAATACTTCATGTACATTTATTACTAATTGTATACAAATAATCTTTACTTGTGAAATACACCGCGCCGTATCATGTTATGACCAGGTATTTGCCGACGTAAGATCGAATCCCGTCCAAGTAATTTTTTTTTTTTTTTAATTGGTAATATGTGCTTGTACTTAAAGTTTGGCGTTAGATCTGCAAGGTCCTAAATAGTAACTGTGCAAAATTTGGTCCCGATCGGTCAAGGGACCTAGAATTCTATAGCGAACAAACAAACAAGCACTTTTATATATATATAGATTGTGGTTTTGTTTACTATTTGTACATAATTTTCATAATAATTGAAAGTCAATCAGACTTCTATTTATTTTGCTTCATAATTAGTTCACAGGCTGTTTTAATTGATCTAGATAGATAGATTTGAAATATTTCATAATGCAAAGGAGTTATAGACAATTTTCAAAAATCGTATTTCCCGGTTTTTCCTACTTTCTCAGATATTGGTGGAGATATTCCCAGTTTCTCTTCTAATTATCGATGAACACCAAATTTAGCAACTTTGTCAAATTTGAACCTACACTCTAGCTATTATAATAAGCGAGATCTCCATGCTTAAACTCGAATTTCAATCACCCTGTATACTGAAATTACTTACCATTAATTAATAAAAATACTGACTAAATAAATAGAAGTGCTTAAATTATACACATATTATGGTCATATGTGATACGGAATTTCAAATTCTTTGAAATAGTGCAATTGAAAAACATATTAACTAAAAAATAAAAATTTAATTTGAACACATCAAAAATTATTGAAATGTGTAAATGTAATTACATCTTGTAATATTTATTTACATAACAAGACCGGAAAGTGTTACATTACCGGATGAGTAACAGTTTTGGGACGAGCCTTGGCGAGTCCTGAAAGGATACGAGTCCAGTAAAGACACTTTACGGGTGTGTTACGTACAGTATTTTTTCTGCGTCCGCCACTGACAAAATCACTTTCATCACCATCCATAATTAAACAATAACTTAACAAACCACAGGTGAAAACTCGCTTGGTGGTATAATGACATTTGTTCGACAACGCAAACTTTTATGAGCGCAAATCAACAAAACAACTCATCACCATGACAACCAGCTACTTTATTGGACTAGGCCGGTAAAAAGTTGTTATTACCATGGCAACCATTACTTTACTTGTCTAGGCCAGTAAAGATGTATTTTCCAGCCTAAAAATTGATCGGTAATAACTGTTTTTTTGGCCGGATACCGAAAAAAGAATTTGTGTGGTTTTAATTGTTTGTAAGAAATACCAAAGCTTTATGTCTTGGATAAATAAGTTTCCAAGGGAATTCTTGCTAGAACACCCTGTATACTGTGTTTTTTTGTTGAGTGGTATAATTTCAATAAGTGATTTTTAAAATACATGGTGTTTTGTAAGACTTTTGAATTTTATAAATGGACGTATGTATATACATTTTGATGGATAAGTAGTGAAGTACAAAAAAGTTTTAAGTAAGTTAAATAATTATGCTGTCGCAGAGTCACAGATAGGAGCGGCACTTTGTTCATTAAGTATAATAAAAAATAGTACATTCAACAATTACTGTCAGTTAACATATTTTAAAATTTAAATTTTTATCCTTTTATTGAACTTAAACTTGCAATGTTAAGAAAAGTCAAAATCATTTATGGCCAGTAACGGACTGGGAAGAAAAACCGGCCCTGGCATTTAGATTATAGAGGCCCACCGCCAGGGCTGGGGAAATTTGATTTTTTAATTTTTTTTATGAGAAACTTGGCTATTTCCGCATTTTACAACTAAATTATTTATTTTTTACGCTACATTATGTTCTCTATACCGCGTCATTCAAAAAGTATGCAACAAATGGAAAAGTTTTTTATTATACATCTTTTTAATTCTTGAGAAAAATTGGTGCATTACCTTAAACTACTTTTAAGATGAAAAAATTTCATAAAAATTCATACGACACTAGATGTAAGCGATTTCAGAAATATTCACAAGAGTAAAGTGCCCTGTTTTGAAGAGTTAAAAAAACCTCATAGTGAAAGTTTATTTAGAATTAAAAATAAAACCAAATGTAAACTTTGACGTTAAAACTCCAATTTATATTTTTAAAGTAATTTTAACATTCAAAAAGTCTACAAAAAATCGAAAAGGTTTTTATTATCGGTTTCTCAAAAAATTTTATTCTTAAGAAAAGTTGGTGTAACTAATTTTCAGTTTAAAAATTGATGACACTAGATTTCAGCGATTTTAGAAATATTCGCAAGATTAAAGTCCCTTCATTTCAAGAATTTAAAAAAAGTTGTTTAGAATTCAAAAATAATACTAAATATAAAATATCGTTTTCCTTTAAACTTTTTTTAAAACTTAAAATAGGGGTACTTTACTCTTGCGAATATTTCTAAAATCGTTAAAATCTAGTGTCATGAATTTTTATTGATATTTTTCCATCTTAAAATTAGTTTTAGACCATGCTACCATGCATCAACTTTTATGACCCACTAAAAGCTTAGTGTGGTAACTACTTACACAGACTTAATAAACTCGTATCAATTTATTATAAATCTATTTACTAAACAATGTGTTTTATAAAATGAGCAGATATGAAACTACTATTTACCCATGCACACGCCATCTATAGCTAGGCGCCAGGTTTTGGATGATATCTAGACCTAGACTATTCTTGAAGCACGAGTGGCGCGATAAAACAAATGCTATTGCGTATTGCGGAGCCCCAGAAAAACATGAAGATTGTTTACTGGCAAATGTTATAATGGAACATTTTATCATACTTTTTGCGCTCCTTATACTTCAGCGCTGGACTTACTTAGCTCGTAGCTCAAGTCGGCCCTGACCAGCCCATTCGGGCACCGGCCCTTCTGGCATTTGCCAGAACTGCCAGATGGCCAGTCCGGGCCTATTTATGGCACAATACCTGTGAATAAAAAGGCGACAAATTCATTTGATGTGGTTGCATAACTGCAGTATTTTACATGTTATGTAAACTTGATGTTTAATTTGTGTTGAATATTAAGATAAACTTTTTATGTGCAGGTATTTTTCGATCTGATGCGTGAAATACGAGCTCGAAAAATGGAAGAAAACAAAACGAACAACGGAAGAGGTAAAGATAAAAACAAGAGGAAGAAATTGAAGTGTGTTATTTTATAAATGTACATGTGTGTCTACCTTTATTGTGCGTATGTAGTTTTAGAAAAGTGAAAACAGCGAAGACTAAATGAGTGTGTGAGCTATTTGCAGTGTTCAAACTAAAATTATTTAAAAATAATCTTCTCACGGCTGAAGCAAACTCTTCATAATTTCATTTTAATAGTATAGCTTTTCTAATGTTGCTTATATGCTAAAATATTCAAGAATGCTAAAAGAAAAGTATAGTTTTATAATTTTAATATATTTAAATACAAATGCCATTAGTAAAGTAAAAACAGAACTATATCACTAGCAATGGATTTAAAATTATTATTTTAGTTACTTAATGACCTAATTTATCGGTTTTATCCAAAGTCTGAATTTTTGATTTGTGCACTTCAAAAATGTTTTAATATATTTGGTATTTAGCTTCATGTACCAAGGTAGCTATTTTATACATATTTTGTAAGTGGGCACATTTCTTAAAATAAAAAATAATGTAAAATGTAGTAAAACTAAGTGTTAAATGTTTGTTTTTTAAGATGAAATGCCATATAAGTTAGAAGATTTTTATATTAACATTCCTAGCTTTAATCTGGAATTATATTTCGAGGTTTTTCATCCAAAGACCACTAAACATAGTAAATAAAAAAAAGTACTTTTAATTGCATTTAAAATGAAGTACTGAATGTGTGAAAGTTAAATTTTAAATCCATTAGCAATTAAGAAATAAATTTGACAAGTGAGTTGATCTTGCTACCCAGTGATCAAATGTTTTTTAATTGTATACCAAAATTCTAACTGATCTAAAGACATCACTCTTGTCAAAACGTTTTAAAATACGTCTTGTGTTTAAATTTAAGAAGAAACCTGATACAAATGTAAATATTATAAAGATTTTTTTATTTTTCCAATCAAATTACCTTATAGAAGAAGGTGATTTAAAATGAGTGTTGTAAATCTAACTACAAGTTGACCAACTTTATTCATGAACTGCTTTCCCTGCTTCTTAGCACAGCCAGAGCCCCCTAAAGGTTAGGAACATTAAACTAGCTATTCAACACAGTTCAAATGTTTGTAGATTATAGTTTGTTTTAAATTTGTTATACCAATTCTCAAAGAGAACATAATCTCCAGTTTTATTCAAATATATCAATTAGCTTTAGTCTGGGAAAAAAAAATAACTATTGTTCAAGTCGCTTATTACACTTCTTTTGCAGTCAAGTTTACAACACTAAATTTAAAATCACCAGTATAGTCTTATGATAGATTATAATTAAGATTGATATCGTTATGTCTTAAATATTGGTAGGTTGTTTTCAAGTTACCTTCCATGCTAATTGCATAATTATAACTTTATATTGTATTGTCCTCGTCAGCTTTGCCTGTTAACAGTAAGTTGTTTGAACGTATAATTTATTGACATATATAGGTCACTTTGTATTTATCCGTATGTTTCGTCAGTTTCACAATCACCTTAGTATGTTTCATGCAAATTAGGTTAAAGTTGCATTCTGTGTAAATATTGTTACACATTTGTACCGAAAACAGAATAATACTCTCAACAAATAGACCTGCCTTTCTTTTATGTATTATAGTTTCAGATTAATATACAGGGCCTATCACAGGGGGGGTTACACGGGACTAATTTCCGGGGCCCGGTGTTGCCAAAGGGGCCCGGATTCGAGCTAATACACAATATTTTGTTTACAAATACTATTAAAATTAAATTTAAACCTTTCTAAGAGTAAAGGGGGGCCCGTTGTCTATTGCTTCCCCGGGGCCCGAATTTTCTGTGAGCGGCCCTGTTAATACCTTTATTAGAGTGAATTTAAAAAGTTTTTTTTAGAACCAGTGCCGTGAATAGAGGTATGTATAGTATGTCGTTGCATAGGACCCCGAAGCCCTTGGGGGGCTTAAAAGTTCTGCAGAACTAGGTTTACATATTTAAACTTTAAATTAAAAAAGAAAATAAAAACTTATTGTGATTTTTGCCTTTGTAAAAACAATATAATTATGATACTGATAAAGGGCCTTTGAAACTACACAAAAACAAAGCTATGCCTCTGTGCTATGCTCATCAAAACGTCAATTAAAAGCGAATTCGAATAAAAAATGAAAGAGGTTACTTTATTTTGCAGAAATTAAAGTGATATGCTAATTTGAATAAATCGGTATTTTTTTTATTTATGATGATTTTTGACCATCACTTTCATCAACCATATTAGTCAGCTGCAGTATTAATAATCAAAAAATTACAAAAGATAAAGAGAAGAGAAGTATGAACCTAGACAAATTAAAAGGAGCAAAAAAAAGCAGATTTGTATTTTTACATAAAAATTATATAATCAAACCAATTTTGTTTATAAAGTTTCGGATTTAAGTGTATGTTTTAAGGTCAAACATATTATTAATATAAGAAGTACTAGTATTTGATTTATTTTGTAAATTATTGAATAATTCAGATCAGTAAGCTGAGTAAATAAGGATAAACTGTTAGGGTAATTTCTTTTTGTATGTTCACCTATAGGCCTGCCTGTCTTAAGAGTTTGAGTTATCATTCATTTGTCTACCAATACATATCGCGGCGAAAGAAAAAAGGAGTCCCAGATTAAGACCATCTGACGCCCTAAGCCAGTGGTTTCCAACTTGTGGAGCACGCCCCCCCTAGGGGGGCGCGGGACTTGCAAGGGGGGCGCGCAGCTGTTACCAAAATATAAATATCTTTTTTGAATACAAACAAAGAAAAGAACTTTATTTATACAGCAAATGGTATATTGTTTTGTAGCCCAGTAAATAATTATTTATGAAATTAAATTGTTACGAAAAGTGAGGGGGGCGCAAACATTTTTTTATGAAAAAGGGATGCAAAAGTACAAAAAGGATGGAAACCACTGCCCTAAGCACAAGGCCGGACCGAGCCTCAAATTTTACCCTTTAAACTTTGTCCACCTAAAAAAAAAGACCGCTTTACAATTTGTCGAGCAAAAAAATTATGTTATGCCCCCTTCCGCCTTAGTGTCCTAACCACGCGCTTATATTGCTTAATAGCGAATCAGCCCTGCCAAAAGCTATCAATTTTTCTAGCAGCGTTGTAAATCAGTAGTAGGGTGACCAGGTATCCACTTTTCACCCGGAGTCTCTGGATTTTAACTTCGTTTCTCTGGGCTTCGGGCCTTATTATGATTTCTCCGGGTTTTGTAATAGTACCAAAAATTAACTTAACCGAAAAAAAAACAGTACCCATTCAAAAAGTTGCATAAAAACAACCGTGAGTCAGATATATCAATGAAAACGAGAAATGCGATCCTATTATCTATCTTTTTTTTTCTAAATGCTATGTCCATGCTTTGCCTGTCTGTATGTTATTATTCTGGGAAGTCGCATATTTTGCCTCGTTTTTTAAATTTATTTATTGGGTCTTAATATACCCATACAATAAAATGTTGTAATTTGCTTTTTTTTCTTTTTTTATGTTTCAACATCCTATATATCCCATTGGGATTTTTTTTTTCTTACGAATTAAAATTCAGAAAAACTACAACCAAAAATTAAGGTGTATTTCCTAATCCCCCTCCACCCTGTCATCATCTCCGGGTTTACATAATCTGGTCACCCTAATCAGGAAAGCCCAGAAAATGTTTCACATAGGGGCTCAAAAAGTCTAGTTAAGCCACTGACTGTTTAGAAAATTGTGAAATCCATTGCCTTTTTTTCTGACTAGCGTCCAAAATAACTACTGTGGGATCGTCAAGGTAAATACTTGACTCTTTATTTTTTAATTAAGTTCTAGAAATTTTTCTGAAATTTGAAAATAATGCAGTACCTATACATATTAAAACAATAGTGTGGTAGAATTCAAAACATGTCCCTTTATGAAGTAGGACACCACAAAAATCGTAAGTCACCTTAAATTGAAGTTGAGCCCTCAGATAAATTATCTGTGTGTATTTCATTTAAAATATGTGTCATTTATCCACTTTTCCGTTTTCAATGCCAGGGTTGTGCTGCCAAATCTTAAACAACCGGTGCTAATAATTCATTTACATTATTTTTTAATTCTACGAATGGTGGCTGTACAAACATCAAAATAAAAATTATAATTATAAAAAAATTGCTATTCAATGTAAAATATGTATAAATAAAATATATATTTGGTAACTGAATAATAAGGCTTAAAAATTAAAAATAATAAACAAGTTTGTAAATTACTAATCAATGCAAAGTCCACATGGCTTCTTCATTTGCAGAAACATTTTTCTGGGCTCTTACTTGCAACTTTTGTGTCTGTTGCCAATTTATGATTCTTGTTGATCCAAGAAGTCACAAATGGAACAGCATCAAAATCCATCATTGGGTTTCCCAATAAATGAATACTCATAAGTTGGATATATGGTCTATAGTTAGACTAATTCTTACTTTGAAGGGAAAACTATTTAATGACACAATAAGTTACCAGTGTGAAAAAAGATGGATTTTTGGAGGACATTTTTTTTGTCTTCACTGTATAAAAGGGGAGTGCTATAAAAATTGATATGGTAAAGAGGGGTGCAACTTCAAAAGAGAAACACTGCCTTAAGCTAAAATCTCTTTTTAGTGTCTGAACCACAAATTGCAGTTGTCTTGCTATTTTCTTAGCATTTATAATTGTATAGGTACCTGAATTTTTTGAATTGTATGTTTGCATCAACAAAATCTATTTTATATTTCACTCAATTTCATAAATTTTTTTCACTTTCTAGCCACGGTAAAAGAATTCTATCGAATGGTCAGGCAGAAGGATTGAATATGTCAAAAAGTTTTATAAAATATTTATAATTAATATCGGTACTGGGCTCCTGATCCAAGTTTACATACAGGGTGAGGCATCACTTATGACACCCCCACTTATTTTGTTATTGGAAAGAATGATCAAAAAAAGTTTCAAGTAAAAGTTGTTTGATACAGTATTTCCCAAAATATTGTCGTCACATTTTTGGTTTCTTTTGGCGTTACGGCACCATATTTGTTTTTATTAATGGCATCATACATTTTTTTTAATACGGTTTGAAAGACATTTTCTTTCTCTTTTCAACACACTAAAACTTTTACATAACAATATTTTTGAGAAAATCGCAAAAGAACAATTTGGTTTTAAAAGTGTACGGTATTAATTATTTTACATTACAGTAGGCTTTGAAAATGATACAAAACGGTAAAAAATGTATTACAGTAGTTTTGTGTTTACCGTTGTAACCTAATTAACTTTATTATTTAAAAATATTTTTGAATTCAATATTTTTAAATGTTAAAGTATTGTTGCTCTGACTTTATAAGTAAAAAGCTGATTCTGTCATGTCTTTGAAGCTAATAATTTATTATTATCCTCTTGTGAATATTTTGTTTTAATTTCTTTATTTTCGCTTTCCATTTCAAAAACGCTATTAGCCTGTACAATTTGAACTGTTTCTGCCCTTTTTATCCACTGTTTTAAACAACTGTTACTTCTTATTAGTTTTTAATTTTAATTTTGAAAGTTGTTATTTCATTACAACTGATAAATTATTTATTATCGATTGCCATTTTGGGGCCCTCTGCGTCGGGGGCTCGGGTGCATTGCACCCCCCACTAGACCGACCCTGATAGAAAAGCTAAAGAAGTTTCAGTTTTTGAATTACTACATAAAAGTTAAATATCAGTTGGATATATCTTTGTATGCAGAACTTTTTTGTCCAACAATGAAAATTTATCCGTAGGAAACTGGTTTATTTAA
This sequence comes from Elmis aenea, assembly GCA_947652605.1. Taxonomy (NCBI): domain Eukaryota; kingdom Metazoa; phylum Arthropoda; class Insecta; order Coleoptera; family Elmidae; genus Elmis; species Elmis aenea. The sequence goes on from OX393579.1 coordinate 20,879,028, forward strand.
GCATTAAAACTGTGATATTTTAAAAAGTTTAATAATCTACTAATATACATAATTATCAATTAGTCTTACATCTCTATAATTTACAAAATATACAATCATTTAAGAAAAAGGTGTTAATTTTGAGTTTACTGTTACGAACGATGTTGGGTACTTTTTTAAAAAGTTGTTAAAATTTGTGCAAAAAACCAATATGATTGTGCCAAACAGTTTTTTTTACAATATTTTCTTCGTTGATGAAATAATACGATCGTATGAAGATTTTTCATAAAAACAGATAAACGAAAATCATTTAAATAATTCAAGCATCACTCAAAGGATGTACATATGTACAAATTACATGAATAAGAGAAACAATTATACCGTCCCAATATTTTTACAGAATGTTGTAAACTATGCACTTGACTCAAATTAAAATTAAAATCATAACAGTAACACTCGAAACGAAACCACTCATATATACAAATCACGTCAGCACTGGTAAAAGCATTTTTTATTCGTAGCCGATTTCTAGCATACCCAAATTAATTATTGTCCGACATTAAGAAAACCTTTAATTTGATAATTTCTTTATGAACTAGCTATATTCACATATATGTCCGCACCCCGTTGGACAGTTTCGATTGCTACTCATCCATTTTTGTATATGAGCCAGATGTCCACCGTGTGAACAACCCTGACACCAAGCGTATAAGCCTTTCACAACTTGATGGCAAACACTACATAATGCATATTCTGATGAGTGGCAACGATCACAGAGCCAGCCAGCTCGCTGGAGTGCTTTGCTGCATTTGCCACAGTTGGTGTTTATCCTTGTCGATTGTTGATTTAATTGATTTACACTGGGAAGCCATGCCAACTTGATTACCTGAAATAAACAAGTAAAAAATAAACAAAAAATTGGATGTTGCATGGGTAAATTGAATAGTCTTGGACTGATGTGGCAGCCACATGAACATGCTACGTTTTATTCAGCATGATAAATGATAACCACAACCCATACAAATTTAGTTTTTGATTTTTAAATGCAAAAATGTTAGGAAAAACGTAAAATTTCATGTTTGCTTGTATCCAGTTAGTAAATTATGCCCTTTTTCAGACTAGCTGCAAATTGAGCTTTATTATAAGCAATATTTAGTTTCCTATTTTATTATACACTGTTTGATAATGTATTAATAAAAGAAACAACAAAGTGCACTAACTAATAATATAAATCTAACCCGGTACCCTTTGAGCATAAGACAATCAAAGTGACCAGATGTTCAAAAAAAATAATTGTTATAACCATTTAACAAGTTAATAAAGTGTTATGGGGACACCACTTTCCTAATTTATTTAATTATGTGTAATTAAAACATCTTGAATCCATCTTTCTATTCGTTTATTATAACAAAAAACAAAAAAAAAACGCTTTTATAATTTATTTTTGATGTTTAAACTTTTAGTCAAGAATAATTTTTGTTTATCATTCTAACACATCGATATTGCAAAGATCACGTTAGCTTTAAAGGATTTATTCTTAAAGCCATCGTGCACTTTGGGGGTCGTAGCTGGGGATCGATGAATTTACTAAAATGATAATCGAATGAACTTGAGGAGCATATTTATTAGTAGAAAGCTGATTGACAATGAACAACCTGACGACTTACATTAATTTAATTGAACATTACTAACCATTACTGCACCAGGGTATCGCGGCCATCTCGCTTGTGAAGCAAACGATGACTGACTTGTTAAAAAAAGATTATTACACGATACACGAAATACCCTGGCTTAGCAACAGGAAATGCATGGTACGTAAATGAACTTAACAGAATTCGCTTATTGTGCAATTACAACATACGATGTTTGAATACTGTTAAGTTTGCAGGCTGAAACATGATACCTTTGAACGGGGTTTAACAAACTTTAATACATCAATTTAAATAATATTAATTAGATAAAATATTAGCGTAACAATACCAATGCAAGTTTGCTTGATGACATTTTTTTAAACAAGTTTTCGAAATTTGAAAAAAGTTTCCTTACACATTTAAAAAAAAATAATTATTCATTTCAGTGAAATTTTTAGTAACTAATTTAGAAGAAACAAAAATAACATGGTGTATGAAATCAAAGTTTTTAAGCAATAGAAAAATTTGAAGTTGATAAACTTTTTATTCTAGTTTTAGTCGTCTCAGTTCATAAGTTCTAAATGCAGTTATCAAGTTTGCTGGTCTATGAGACCCTTTTTATTTGGACAATAACCATACGTCCCGGTTTGGCTGAGACAGTCCCAGATTTTGAGTTTGTCCCGGTTTCTTAAAAAACAGTTGTTCCGCACTGATTCTGTTGTAAAACTATCCGTGGGGGCAACAAAAAAAAGGAACTAACAAAATCGTATTACACTATCATTTTGTTGTGAAACGTCTTTAAAACTTTTGAGCTATTTGACAAGCAACAAAAAAATTAAATTTAAAGCATCAGCTGGTTTCCATTATTTTTTTTTTAAATTTTTGACTAAATAAATGTTTATATTGGTACTTTTCTATTTCATGAGGGCCAGTAGTGTCTATTATTGTCTCTGGGTCAAAATACCCGTTGTTTAAAAAAAAAAAAAATAATTTAACCGACCTTTAACCTGAACGTCATTCATTTAGTCAATAAAAAAGGGTCAGGTTAAAAGTTAAGTTAATTTTTAAATAAGTAATAAAAATGAACGTAACGGAATACAATGAGCAGCTGGTAAGCAAACAGTGACAATAGACACTACTGGCTCTCTCACGAAATAGAAAGGTACCTTTACATTTATACAGGTTGTTTCAGACCACCCGTACCAGCACTTTTATTCAAAAATGCGATGTCTGACATAGATGGGGAAAAACTTTTATCACAAAAGTGCATATGCAGAATTGATTAAACCAGAAGTGGCCAAATCCGGAAGTACCTTTAAAAACTTAAATGGAACCATCGACTTTTACTGCATAATTAGGAAGATATTTGATAAATAAACACTTAGTACCTAAAAGATTTTTTGATAATGTGTATAGTTTGTAATCCATTGGACCTAAATCATAACAATATTTAAAACCCTATTCGTATGTAACCGAGTTCTGGACACCCTTTTTTTTTCTTTAGTTTTGTATTTATTTGAATGAAATTTTATAATATACGTGTAAAAAAAACTCGATTATTTGAACATTATGTACACTATTGTATCACTTCCGGTTTCGCCGGAAATGTCCCTAAGTTAGTTATTTCAAATGGAACACCCTGTATATTTTTACATTTTTGGAAATAGGAAGCAATTTTGAATAGAACTGCACTATTTTGTATAATGTTTATAGCATCAAATAATTTATGGACGAAAATATTTTTTTAAAATTAAAATAATTAAATTTTTTTCCCCATCTATGGCAGACGTCGCATTTTTGAATAAAAGTGCTGGTACGAGTGGTCTGAAACACCCTTATAATAACTTTTTTGTAATTTTGCTCAGTATATGTTCCTTTGCCTAAATTGAACTTTTCAGTGAGTTTTTAAAGCGCATTGTGTCACAAACTAAGAGTTGGCAACCCTAGCGGCTGATGTTAAAAAAAAAGGTTGCCATGTCCCGGTTTGACTTTATTAAAATATGGTAGGCCCTTTAATGAACAATTTGCCTAGTTTTTTACGTTTTCCTCCTTGAGTCGGTGTTTACCCCATTGATATATTCAGTTACAATCAGGGACTGAGAACGGAACGAAAACGAAAACGTTAAAACGAGAGAGAACGAAAACGAAATTATTATTTTTCGTTCAAGAACGAAAACGAAATAAATATTTTCCAAAACCGGTTTTAACCGGTTTTGTCGTTATTTCAATTTTATTTGTTAAACACAAACACGAATTTACCTTCTGTGCTGGGGAGACTCCACGAGGCAGTAAAAAATCTCACTTGAAATAAGTGAGCTTCACTTTTTTCCATATATTTACATGAATATGTATTAACAACTTTATTGTTTATACTTGCAATTTCGTGTAACACAATTAACGGTACAGATATTCTCTATTTCTAATTTGTTTTTTAGATCATCAATATAGAATATACACTTGATTGGGTATATATTATCAATGTGTATGTTTTATTTGCGTTTAGACATAATAATAGTAAAATTTATTCTTACTTCGAAAAGGACAAATGTAAAGGAAGATTTATTGGAGGATGTGTTGCTAGTAAGATTTAACGGAATGTGAAAATGTATATTGTATGGTATGTACAAACTATAAAGTTAAAGTATATTTCACGTTAATATAACTTTTTTTTTAATCTTTTTTATTTATAACATTTAGTAAATTATCCACTTGAATTCATTCTTTTGTCTTTTTAAATAATTACAGCAGGATCTTATTTAATTCAAATGCATAGATTTTTAGTACTAAAACAAATTTAAAACAGCACGCTATATTTTCATATTTTTAGATAAAGATCGTGTGTCTAATTTAATCTAATCACGTTGTGTTTTTGCACCTTACGGGTGTTAAACTTAATAAAATGGTTAAAGGTCCACACACACCGGCACGATCTCGAAGCGGGCGTGGCGCGATCATGATAATTGGTAACTATGTTACTTACTTACGTAACCAGGTTACTAATTATCGTGACAGCGACCGCACCCGCGCCCGCGTCGAGATCGCGGCGATGTGAGTTGACCTTTAATATTAATGTGTTTAACGATTTGGTTAATTTAATATGGCGATAGTTCGCCAGTCTAAAATATGCTGTCCGTGAGCATCAAACCCCATCGTCATCGTTTATATTTTAGTTGAGACGCAAATATTGTTATCGTATTTATAGAGGGTTGTGGTGACTAGAAAAAAAATTGATTTTTTGACGACAAAAAAAATATTGTGAAACCGGTTTTAACCGTTATTATTTCGGTTCACGAAAACGAAAAAAGAATTTTTTCGGTTAGAACGAAAAGAACGAAAACGATATATTTCGTTTTCGTTCCGAACAGAAACGAACGGAATTTTTTTCGTTTTTAGTCCCTGGTTACAATAATTAAAGATTATTAAAAAAGCTATGATTTGACGGTTTTAAAAATATTCAAATTACACAAGCAAGTTGAACAGTTGAAAATATAGAAAGACTTACTTGAGCTGCAATATTCCATAATTGATATCTTCCCAGTAAGTCTATGTAACCAAGTAACCAATGTTCTTGTGTTGCTTCATCTAATCCATTTAACAACCGCCTTTGTTCTCCAAGCACCAACAACACACAAGCCGCCGTCTGTACATCGCCCATGGTGACATGAAATTTCAAAGCATCAATTACAATGCTGCTGGGATCCCACAACATTTTCTTGGGAAGATTTGAAACCGTAAGTAAACCAAAATTATGGTCTTCCGTAGTGAATGGAGCATCTTCGTTAATATCGGGTGAGTTATGATTAGGAAATTGCTCTGGTGGTGGCGATCGATCCTGAATTTCATGTCTTATATTAAATGCTTCGTTTGGTAATGTCCAGTCCTGTTGTTCAACAAGCTGTTGAGAGTTTCGAAATCCATTTCTGATATCAGAAACTGAAAGAAAGATTTAAATATATTTTTGAAACTAAATGGACTGAAAAGAAAATAAGGAATAAAATATTTTTAAAAAATATGCGCAATTGGTTAATGTAATTTTTGGGAGCACTTCTTGCCTATTTATAGCAAAAAAATGTGCCGTTTTTTACCAAAAAATTTAAATCAGTATACTATGGTAAATTTGAGACTATTCACGAACATGTTGTGAAAATCCAGAAGAAAAACCTGTCAAATGTTAAAAATTATGAAAAAATATGAAGTGCTGAATATTATCATATTTAATTAAACAATAAACATTAAAACTCAGAGAAATATTTATTTGGCTGCTACCCACTGTCGCCTTTAATACAAGTGAGGTCTAGGGCGAGTAATATTTGAAGAACATCTTATTATGAATTCCATACAAAAAAAAAAACGCACATCATTGTTAAGATATGTCATGTTCATCTTTGTCTAGTAAGCCATGATTTTATATGAAAGAATTTTTTTTTTGCTTTTTAAAATTACATACTTTTATATATTTATTGCAAATAATAACGGAGATATGGCTAATTTTGTGAAAATTGTATTATAAAATTTTGCCATGTTTTCATAAATAAGTGATGTTTGCAATGAATAAACAACTAAACGTCATATACAAGTAATTTTTTATATTTTAAGCAAATCTACACGAATTTTTAATGTGTTAGAAGTGTACAGGGTGCTCCAAATTCGATGGAATTACTTGGGTATTTCGCTTTATATTCAAGATAGAGAAACGGTTAAATTACCAAAAATGTGCAGTGTTTTAAGACAAACTCAAAACCGTATTTAAAAATATTCTTTCATTTCCGGTTACTATTTAAAACAAAACGACGATCATATGCAATCATTTGGTCAACAAAAAAAAAAAAAAAAATGAAGTTCGTTAACATGTAGCTAACAATTTACCAACTGTTTAAAAAACTTTTTTTTTCATAAAATTTGTATGCAGGGTGTCCGTATTCCGTATCCGTATTTCCTTCATATCTGGTTTATTATAGTAGGTATACAGAATAGGACAAGATATGCTGGAGATTATGAGTGACATAACCTAACATTGTTTTCAGCTATACTGAGTGTTTAATTCCTGCGCACCGATATGTAATTTTTTTTACTTTAACTTCAACACTTCGAATATTTTTCACTTTTTAGTTTTCCTAATAAATTTTTTTTCAAAAATGTTAAAGATTTTTTGTGCCTAAAATCAATTGCTTTTGAGTTAGTTATTAACGGTTTTTTGAAAATTTTGACAAAAACAAATCTTTAACAAAATATTCATATTTAACGATTAAATTAAGGCATTGTAAAATATTTTGGAACTTTCGTTAACAATGCTCTTATAGTGCCTTCTGATAGTTAAATTATTTAAGTAGTACAAAGGGTGTTTGTTTTGTTCCTTTCATTTAACTGAATTATAAGTATGAATAAGTCAAGACACCCTGTATACACCATTATAACAGCATTTTCATACTTCTGACCTACCCTGTATAAATAAGATTTCTCATACTCATTAATCTTCTCTTAATTTAACGTCCACTTAATTTCAAGAAAATATACCAAGTACTATAAACTTTATTTGTATTGTTGTTTGTTGAAACGAGACAAAACACGAAGATTGAACTAGTTATTCATGAGAAATAAATTTATATAATTTAAACCAGGGATGGAATAACGTTTTAAATCGTTGCTTTATTGTATAACGTTATTTATTATTTGTTTTGGTTACATAACGTTACAAATAACATTAAAAAAGCTAATTGTTGTTATACAGTGTGTCCAAAAGTAATGGAATATGCGATATATCTCAGTAAATATCCACTTTAGGGAAAAATGTTTTGAATAAAAGTTGTTTGGTACTTGGTTTTCCATCATAAGACAACTTTTTTTTTTCAAATAACAAACGCGCAATGAAAAACACTTGAATTTTTTTAAATGGCAAGGTACCCCTACATTATACTCATTTGATAGAGGATTTTTTTCTCTTTTCAATGATGGGGTCACCTTAAAAATTAAGTTTAAGGTAAGAGGCCGGATAATATCGAAAATTTAGAAAATCGTATTAGAGAAATTACACCTGAAATGGTTGGAAATGTTATTAACGGGTTTAAAAACCAAGTTTATCATTGCCAAGCTGTAAATGGTTCACAGTTTGAACACTTATTGTAGATTTCGTCAAAAATAACAATACAAAATAACTTTTAATGAAACGTTATTGGTTATCATAAATTATAACGTTATATAACGTTATCAAAATATCGTTACGTTATTGTATTAGAAATTATAATTGAATCGTTATTATAACGTTATCGGGTATCGTTACGTTACGTTTTCCATCCCTGATTTAAGTTATTTAGCAACCAAACAAAAAAAAATTATTACGAAAATGAACGAAAAATAACTGAATTCAATTCAGTTGCAAAATACTAGAGAAACACTGCAATTATTGTCAGCGTTTTTGCATCAATTTTCTGAAACATAAACTTATAACAATTATTTTATAGGTGACAGGGCCTGATTTAAAGAAAATCTTGGGGTACAAATGTCACCTGTTAAAACAAAAAAGAAGTGAAGACAATAAAATAAAAATTACAGAGCTCTAATAATAAACATGGATAAATTTCCTATAAAATTACATAAAACTTACGACACTTTTTATTTACAATCGTAGAACAAATGTTCAAAATCTATTAGTAAAAAATTGCTTTACCTGTATTTAATCCATCCAACTCTATATCTAGTTCATTTTCACCAAATGAAAAGTCCCCTCTAGGTAAACCTAATCGGAAATTGGTGTATGTTGTAAACCCATTGGTGTATATTCCAGCATGGTCTACTTGATCTTCAGCTTCCGTTTCATCATCACCACCACTATATTGCGCTGCAGGTGTATCACCACCTAAGCATAAAAATACAGAATCAGCAAAAACACATGAGTTGTTTCCCAACACTGACCTCTAGATTTTTGATCATTGTCAGTACTGTGATCTACAGAGCCAAGACCACCGACAGGCATATTACTGTAGGATAAATTATCATCACCATTTTGACCGTTGTAAGTATTGTTAGCAATTTGAGAGTATTCTTCACCATACATTGTTTTTAAAATTCGCCAAATAACTGCAATCTTTAGCAAAGAAAAAAGACATTATAAATTTTTAGTAATAAAAGCTTTTTCATTAACAATTATACTAAAAAAAATCACTTTACAGCTTCGAACAATAATTTTTGGATTAAAACTTAATACAGAGTGTACAAAAAGTAACGAAACGGATCAATATCTCGTCTTGTGACAATTTTACAAAAAAAAGTTTCGAATAAAAGTTGTTTGTGATAATTTACTACATAACCTTAAATTATTTTTAACCATACAGTGTTTTGTTTTTTCGTCACTTTGTTTTCTTAAATAGAACATCCTGTATATTTTGCACTTTTTAGGTGCAGAATTAAATTGTCTTTCAAAATGTATAGGGTTTTATGTGTCTAAAATCAATCGCTTTTGAGTTATTTAAGTTTTTATGAAAATTTTGACAGAAACAGGACTCTAAGAAAATATTAAGATTTCACAACATAGCAATTTCAGAACAAATTCCTTTACCATAGTGATTGCTGACTAGTTAAAATTTTAAAATAATGCACAGGGTGTTTTTTATGCTCGGTCCAATTGGTTAAACTTCAAATAGAACCCTATATATTTTTACATATTCGTTGAACTTGGTTCTCGGGCGCTGAACCGCGTCTGTTGCTGGTCTCTAGAGAGACCGAGTTCTCGACGTTTCGACGAGGTCACACTCGTCATCTTCAGGAGTCAGGAGTCAATCCAGACTCCTGAAGATGACGAGTGTGACCTCGTCGAAACGTCGAGAACTCGGTCTCTCTAGAGACCAGCAACAGACGCGGTTCAGCGCCCGAGAACCAAGTTCAATAAATTACAACCGCGAGAACCTTCGGAACAACATTTTACATATTCTTATCGATAATTTAATTACCTTTAAAATTTGTTAAAGGTCTATTATGCCTAAAATTAATATTTCTCAAGTTATTGCGGTTTTCATGATAATTAATGAGCACAAACAAAATATTTAATAGAAATTAATTAGTTGGCTTTGGAAATATCTCGATAATTTATTTTAAATGTCAAATAACGTTCTATTTTCATCTTTAAGCTATGTGTTTTTCTGATTATAAATTAGTTTAATAAAAAACAATAAAATCAAAATTGTTTAATCCACATTAAAGAAGTGGATAGGAAGGCGAGGTACAATTGAATGGCCACCACGCTTTCCAGATTTGTCACCTTTCGACTACTTTTTGTGGGGATACCACAAAAATAACGTATATAAAGTAAAATCAGAAAATTTAGATAATCTTGGAAATTGAATAATAGTGATAACCGAACAGATTTCAGATGAGAAGTGGCGGAATGTCATATCAACTTTTTATAATAGGTTTGGGTACTGTCAATCAAATAGAAGAAGAAAGACAATTCGAACACCTTATTAAATAATAAAATAACATTTTTAACATTGTTTATTAAATTAAATAAATAAGGGTTTTCGCCTTGCACCTTTTAATTGGGTAAACTTAGCAACACGCGGTTTTCACAATTTAATTTGTAATGTAATATAGTATCATAAAAATGATTTATTTACGAAAATAGTTCTAAATGAGCAACTACAAAATCGTATATTTTAATGAAGAGATAACTAATCGAAGTCATGTTACTAAAGTGTCCTGTTTATAAGAACAGTGGATAGTTAATATTAATAATATTATTAGTTCTTTAATACTAGGGGTGCAATTTTAGGTATATTGCAAAAACTAATCATACAATATGTTTTCTTAGAAGGTATGTATTTTCATCACATTGGCCTAAAAAAGGAAACTCTTGTATGTCGATTAAACAATTTTGATTTTGTTTTTTATTCAAACTAATTTATAATCAGGTAAACATATAGCTTAAAGATGAAAATAGAATGTTATTTGACATTTAAAACAAATTATCAAGATATTTCCAAAACCGACTAATTAAATATTTTGTTTGAGCCCATTAATTATCATGAAAACCGCAATAACTCGAGATATATTAATTTTAGACATAATAGACCTTTAACAAATTTTAAAGGTAATTAAATTATCGATAAGAATATGTAAAAATATATATGGTTCTATTTAAAAAAATTGACTTATCCGTGTTTGAAGTTAACCAATTGGACCGAGCATAAAAAACACCCTGTATATTATTTTAAAATTTTAACTAGTCAGAAATCACTATGATACTATTGTCGAACAGGGTTTCAAAGGAATTCGTTCTGAAATTACTATGTTGTGAAACCTTAATATTTCCTTAGAGTCCTATTTCTGCCAAAATTTACATAAAAACTTAATAACTCAAAAACGATTGATTTTAGACATATAAAACCCTATACATTTTGAAAGACAATTTAATTCTGCACCTAAAAAGTGCAAAATATACAGGGTGTTCTATTTAAGAAAACAAAGTGACGTATCGGTACGCAAAAACAAAACACTGTGTATAGTTAAAAATAATTTTAGGTTAAGTAGTAAATTATCACAAACAACTTTTATTTGAAACTTTTTTTTTGTAAAGTTGTCATAAGACGAGATATTGATCCGTTACGTTACTTTTTGTACAAGCTGTATAAATCAAAATATGTATTTTTACCTGATTTTTTCCATATCGCTTAGCAACATTTGCATTGTGATCACAGAGTTCCGATAAACTTTTTCCACTAACAAGGTAATTAACTGCTAAAGGATAAAAACACTTCGGATCCTGTAGTAAAGATGTTTGATACATGTGCATTATACTTGATGCTTGATGAAACTGATCGCTATTAATAGCATTGGAACTTTTTCTAAAATCAAAATTAATGTTAGATGTATGAATCTGTCCGATATGAATTTCATAAATAAATGTTTAACAAAGATGTTGCACTAACCTCATTAAACCGGCCATTTTTGTGTAGAGATTAGTATTTACAGGAACTCTACATGCATATAAAACATCACCTCTATTATTAACAGCCATTGCTTGAGGATTTGCTTTACTGGCAGGTCGATTAGCATCTTTAAATGCATGTTGAACTAAGGTGCAATCCTACAATGAAAACAGTTACTATAATTGATAAAATTTAGTGAACATGCAGGGATAGCCCAACATAATTTTTTAAACCATTATTTAGTGTTTTAGATAAATTAAAAAGTTGTATTTTTTTTAAAAATGTAAATGTTAATAGATTTTACATAATTAAAAAGCATTTTTTTCTCTTTTTATAAACAAATGAGTTGCACAATAATTTTCATCCACATCTAGCATGTCATGGATTTTTAAAACAAGTGAAAGTATCACCGAGTAGCTGTATAAACCTTTTCATGAGATCATAATTGCCCGTGTAACGTATTTACCAGAATTATTTTGGGCATTTAGAAAAATATTTGTACACAATTTATATAGCAGTTTATTTAGCTGTACATACCCGACTGGTACTAAGAAATATATGAGAATCGCTTCGCCAAGCAACACCAGTTGCAACATCCTTGTGTTCATTAAAGGCTGCAAATGGAATGTATGGTCTTCGAATGTCCCAAACATTAATGCTACAGTCTACCACTAAGGCACAACTAGCAATGTGGTATTTACGTTGAGGGCGCCACTTAACATGTCCAATTGATGCTATAGTATGTATGGTATATTCTAGTGTAGGTTTACTGGTTAAATCCCAAACCTATGACAACAAACCATCAACCTATTACAAAACGTTTTGAGAGGAACAGAAGGCAACTTCAAATTAATGCCACTACCACAACAAATTTAAAAACAGTCAAATGTAGGAAAATGTTTCTAAGGAGTAACACTTCAATCAGCAAAGTATATTCAATCCGCAATTTCATTTTACCACAGAAAACTTTACAGTCAGAGCTAAAAATACCATAGTAGAGAGGTATACATTGTTTAACTTAGCAAAACTCAATTAAAATAAAAGTTAAACCTGACTTTATTCAATACTTTCAGGGACTTAAAGTAAGTGAAAATTGAGTTACTACATTAAGTGAATAGAACAAATGTGTTTTCAAAGTTAAGTTTTATTTGTAACAAAAGAAAACTCTCAGAATGACAAAATCTCTCGAGTTTGATGTAATTTTTAATGTTAAAAATTCATTTGTTTTAGGGCAGTGGTTGTCAACCTGTGGGGCGCCAAATATTTGACGAGGGGTGCGAAAATGTGTAGGAAAAACTATTTAATGAAACAAGTCACCAGTGTGAAACAGGAAATAAGTTTAAAAAAAATTCAAGTTTTTATTTAGTCCTCACTGCATAAAAATTGATATGGAGGGGTGCAAGTTCAAAATGGAAACACTGTTTTAGGGAATTGCCACCTTCTACAAACTGACATCTTTATAGCATATTATTTGCTGGTATTGATATAAAAAAAAACTGTTTTCAAATCAGATTAATTGACTGATGTACTACTGTAATTTATGAATGACTTAAGCCAAAATAAGGAAATAAAAGCACACTTAAAACTTTTTTCGAAAGTTGAAAATTCTTTTCTATTCGACTGTTTGCATTTTTTAATTTAATTATTGCACCTAGGTTTCAATGAGTAGTAATAAGGTAAAATTACAAACTGGGCTAAACCTGGCCATATTCTACCTTAATAGTTTTATCTCTGCTAGCTGTAGCAAGCCATGTTGCTTCTGGATGCCAATCACAAGCAAACACTGGTCCACTGTGAGCTGTAAATTGCTGTTGACATCTGTCTGGCCTCCGTATGTCCCATAATTGTACACTACCATTTTCTGATACAGCTGCAAATGTATGTGGCATATGTGGACTAAATTGAACATCTCGAACACTCTCTGTATTGCTGTTAGTAAAATTATAAGTTTTACTCAACTTGTTAAGTACCATATTTTACGAAATGAGAAATACGAAATATAAAATATTTAACGAAACATTTTATTAATATTTTGATTAGTTTAAACTACGAGATGCATTAATAAATACTACAATTTATTTCATCAATAACAGTGAGTTATGTAGTCTGATTTAGATAGTCTATTTAAAATTTTATAATATTTGATTACTACCGTACAAAATTAAATTCAAAATTAGTGACATATTTGGAATCTTTAATTTATTTTTTAAATTTTCATTAAATTATTGTCATACCTGTGAAAAGTTGCGGCTGAGGTCTTTGTTCTAATATCAAAATATTTCATAGTTCCATCTTGTGAACCTGATATAAGTTTATTTGGTTCTGAATTGTGAAAATTTACTTTATTAACAGTTCTTTTATGTTCCTGATAATCTTGTTCTTGCATTGCTTTTCCCATTTTTGTTAAGTTCCAAACACACACGTGTCCGTTAGTTGCAGCCGTAGCCAAATAATGGTCTACAAATTAAAATAACAAATGTTTTCAAAATATCTTAATTTTTCCTTTGATCACAATCTGGAATGAAATAAATTTCTACTTACCGTCTATGGAACTCCATGATATATCGTTACAAGAAAAACTAAGGTTTAGGTGTTTCGATGTTCTTAAATTACATATTTCTTTAAACTTGTCTTCTTCAATTGCGTATACTTTAAAAACTGCAAAATAAAAAAATTACGCAATAAAATAACATGGTATAACTCACTTAGAATTCTACAACCTAAGATGTTTACTTACCATTTCGACCTCCAATTGCCACTTGGGTATTATCACGATTTAAGGCCAATGCATTGACTGGCCCTTCTTGTACAACATTAAACGTACCCATGACTGTTTCCTTACATACAAAAAGCATTTAAATTTTAAGAATTAAAATAAATAGTTTTCATAATAAAAAGTTGTTTAAAAGTGATAAACAATCATGATGATTTTTTAATTGATAAGTAGCCTAATATCTTACTTAACATGTAAACACTGCAGACGTTTCATAAATGACAACTACCAAATGTAAACATAACCTATAAAAATCAAATGATAATAGACAAAAGTTTTACATCGAATGTTCACTGGAACAATTACACCGTAACTGTACCCCTGTATAGTTTGCCAATGGATCCAATAAAATACAAAGTTCATGAAATTTTAATTTTCGGGTGAAAAATGTTAATATTATGCATTAGGTGATTAAAATGAAATTAAATAAAAATAGATATTTGTTAATTTTAATTTTACACTAGATTTAAGGGCTGTATGCATATACAAATAGAATATTTTGTGACTATAACATTTACGCTTATAAATATAGATTTTTGTGAATATTTTTAAAATATAAATTTTTTATTATATCTTGTACGGTTGTACGTATAGTTTAATTTGTTTCTTGGCTAAAGGAGCTTTTTATGTTTATGTTTTTGTATACCTTCTCGAGTTTTCAGTTGATCGGCAAATGCAAACGGCACATGCCGATGGAGAAATATTAAAAAGCATTTATTTATTCTCTAATGAAATATAGCCTATTTCAAGATGTAAAATAAATCTTAATATGATTTTTTCTGAAATCTCATTTTACGGAGTTATTAAATAATTTTTCATTTTTCAAGAAAACGGCACTAACGATTTTTAAAAAATTGTAATTTTATAGAGCTTATTTTTCTTAATGAACTGCTGTTTAATTAACCTCTCTTTAGTTTTAATAAAATAATTTGTTTTTGTTTTCAAATTTTCCATATTTTTTAAGGATTCTGTGGTTGAATATGGTAAACACTCAAATGAAGAACATGCGCGTCATCATATTGAGAATCGTCATTTACAAAAATGAGATTAATTAGAATTCCTGGTGCAACTCTTTTAACTTTTTATTCATACAATGTATGGCGAAAGTAATTTGGTAGCCCCACCAGCTAGTTCAGTAAAGTTAAGAAGCATTTGTTTTTCCAGGGACACATTTTTTTTTTAAATGCCTTAATTCTATAATCTATAATAATATTATTAGGGAAGGTTAAATTAATAAAAAAAATAATTTAAAAATTTTATTATGTAGCACGAATTAAACACATTTATAAATATATATATTGGGCCTGAAATTAGACTAAAACATTTAATCTTTGTTGGTATTAAATTGAACAAGAATATTCATTTTTCTTCTAATGTTAAATATTTATGCTAATTTGGATACAGCAGTAGTTATTATCAGTAAATAAATTAAAGTTAATAATTACATTGGTGCAATATCTACATTTATATAGAATGTGTGACTATACACAAATTCCCAATTTTTATTAATTACACGTTAATATCACAGATCATATATACATACATTTAAAATGATGGGATACCATATATACACTAATTTATATGTCAATGTTTTTTTTTTTTTGGGTGGGACCATTAACTGTACAGGTTCATTGAAATGTAAATGCAACACTAAGCAAGATTTTATGGGCTCATTTAATAAAATCTTGCCCATTAACATTTAACAAACACACAGGACGTACCAGATATACCTTTCATGAAATTATTTAATAATTACAACAAACATAAATTAGATAAACAGTTTACATGCGACAAAATGACAACACAAAACAATATTCCATTTAATAAACTTCACTATAACTTATTTTTTTAATTAGTTTGATACATAAAAACATAAATTTACTGTTAATCTATTCTATTGTTTTGTTATTTAACATGAAAAAAGTTTTGACCTGACTACCCATGTCTATGACTAAGTTAAAAAGTTTATTTCAGTGCTTATTGATTGGGCAATGCTATTTTAAACAATTCATTGTAAAAAATGTAACACATGTTTCAATTAGATTTTTTTGAAGGTTGTTGAAGAAACTACTTTTTGTTTCATATACATGAATTTCGTTTCAGTTAGTTTGTTTGTCAGTCTATTCGTTCGTCTGTTTGTTTGTGGCTGTGTGTTGATTTTGTAAAGTAAACAAAAAAATGAAAAAGTCTAAGATTTGTAAATTTTTAAAATATTTAGGAAGTATTTGTTTTTTTTAAAATATATGTTACCGGTAAAGTATATATAAAATTGACATTATATGTAATAACTAGATATTTCATGAAATACCTAGGTATTTAAATGATGGAATATTTATATTGTTTGATACTTTAGCTTTAGCTAATTAAATATACTAACAATAAGTACCTAGTTATTATGTAAAACAACGTAATTGTACGAAGTAAAGTATAAAACATTAATAAAAACTAACCTATCACCTTCATCGTCATTATATCTAAAAAAAAAAGCTTTAAGCAGCCTTTAACTTAACCTTTTATTACTGACCAAATGAATAAGGGTCAGGTTAAGGATTGGTTAAAGCTTCTTATTTTTTTAAAATGAAAATAACGTATTACGTTCCTTTTCATTAATCATTTAAAAAAGCCTTAACCAACTTATAACCTGACCCTGTATTACTGATTCAAAGAGTTATGTTTGGTATTCGTAAACGGAGCATTTGTTTTCTACGTGAAACACTTTTGTAACGCACTTTACAAATCGTAACCGCTATTCTATGAAATAATGAGATAAATTATAAAACAGCGAACTATTTCTATAAAATGGCTAGTTATTTAATAGAATAACGAATTGTACACTTTAGCGGTAACATACATTTTTAGGCATTTCCATGGCAACATAATTGTTGGTGTGCAGTGAGACTTTTTTGTAACTTTTTTTTAAAATTTATTTTTTAATAAAAAAAGTAGTAGCATGATTTTTCTGCGAAAATTAATCTCAAGCGATGATTCATAATAAAATGCAAAATGGTAGCTAATCTCCTTTTACATTTATCATCGCCTATTTTGCCATTCGGCTACACAAATATTTACACAAAAAAATTATCCCGAAATGCTTTTCTGGAACATCCTGCATTATTTCACATACATTATTTTGGTTGTATATTAGGATCTAATCTAGTAAAGATGAAATATTACATGATTATTTGAAACTGACATGCACCTTCAAACATATTTTGAACATCTCTTAACTAGTAAACTGACATGCAGTTTTTAAAACATACAAAATATACTTATTTTATACTACTTATATAAAATTTGTTTAACAATGCTATATACCCTGCTTATTTTATCCACCCCTAGCTGTTTTGCCGAAAATCACAATGCTTTGGCATCTGCAAATATAATATTATATTTACACCAAACTGTACAAGTTAAAATTACTGGTAGATACTTTATTAAGTCTATGAATATTTTCATGAGTTTATAGTGGTGCTGATATTACAGTTTCCATAAAACACGTTTACGGTTAGTTTGGTTGGACAGGGCGCACAAAATATATACGTATTTATCGTTAAAATGTTTGAAAAGTTGTTTTAGTGCACGATTTGGAAAGTGATTTCTTTCGCTCCACGTATAGGATTAATTGACACTTAACAGTAAGAGTTTCGTAAATTATAGTAGTCAATTAGTTTGTCAAATTTGGTATAAATAATGGAACTATATTACTTTCCATGATTTCAACCTAAATTCTATTTTCCTTCTTGCACATGGCAAGTGCGTTGAAACTTTTTAATACCTAAATATAATAAATTCGATGACCTTTTCGTGTATCAGAATAAAATTGTCGTGAAGTGACTGTTTCATAATATGACAATCACAGGTGAAACTTGTTAACGACCACTTCAAGAAAGCTCTTCAAGAGTTAATGATCAGTTTTACTTTCAGCTTAGTCGATGTATAATATATTTCATATAAAGATTTTCTTATAAAAGTAAAATTGTATCAGCATACGAATCGCTATATTATAATAAAATATAACAAATTACAAAACTATTCTTTGACATCAGTGCTCGATTAAATTGTTCCGTGATATTGAAGGAGCTGTTAAGACAAATCAAACTTTGGCACCTACAGGCTCGTGGCAGGTATCAAGAGTGCTCCGTTTTTCATGGTGTCTTTAGACGTGGACATATCTTTTGAAGAATAATCCCTCGAATCCGTGGTCAGTGTGATATTCGAACGCGAAGTCATTGTAATGGCCGAAGTAGACGCGTCCCCTCTACTAACTAATGGTCCAATATCACACTCATCGTCGTTGTTTGGACAAATGGAAGTAACTCTAGTCGGTCTAAGTCTTTCAGATCCTTGTTTGTTTTTCCGAGGGAACACGCTGTTCTCTAAATGTAAGGTCGCGTTTACATCTTTTCTCGCAGCGCACGTGCACGCCTTCAGAAAACTCTTCTTGAAATTGTCGCTCAAAAAAGCGTACAAAATCGGGTTCATAGCCGAATTCGAATAGCTCAAGCAAGACGCTAGTAAGTGTATGGTAACTACAAACTGTGAAGGTCCTTCGTTGCTAGGGGTAAAAGTCATGGCTATCTGCGTGATCCAATATGGTAACCAGCACAGGACGTACACAGTGACGACCGTCAAAACAAGAGTCGTCACTTTGCGATGCGAACGTTTTTTCTCTTTAGACTTATTCTTCGGACCGACTGTTTTCAATTTTTGTATAACGAGACAATAGAATATGAGGGTAAGGGATAGAGGAGTCGCGAAGCTGAACAGGAAAGTGTACAAAATGAATGTAGTGGCGGATGGTGGCATCTGTCCTTCAGTGGTATTTTCGTACGAGTCCGACCAAGCCATGACGCAAGATTTGTAAGATTTGTTCAGGCCATTGTCTCCGGATCTCCAGGTTTCTGCTTCTTTGGCGTGACTAAAAATTGGGATAATGAGGAGAATACTACAGACCCAAGCGGCAAAGGAAACGACTCGCGAGATGAAAGGTGTCCTGAATTTCGGGGATGAAATCGGATGACAAACAGCTAAGTACCTATCCGCACTCATTATAAACAGGAAAATACTGCTCGTAAATTGATTTATGCTCGTTAAAATTAAGTAAGCCTTGCACATGATTTCCCCGAAAATCCATGAAGTTTTAATCATTGTTATTATTAAAAATGGTATCCCTATTAGAAAACATTCGTCCGCAATTGCTAAGTTGACGATGTACATATTCGTGACGGTTTGCATTTTCGAAAATCGGATGACTACATATATTACGAGAGTGTTCCCCACAAGACCAACTAAACAGACTATTGCGAAAAGTATTTCTTGAGAAATCAAAGCTATCGAGGAAGCTGGTAGTGTGGTGTAAGTGTAGTTTGGCATCATCGAGGATGCGTTTGAAACACTTCCTGCCCCAGTCGTTTCGTTCATTGCTACAAGTGACATTTCCATGTAATTTGTCTTAAGCGTTTCTTGCCGCTTTTAAAATTCTTCGAAACTGGAACTTAGACGAATACGATTAGCGGAAGTCATTCTGAAACAAAGAGAAATTTTGTGTTAGTTGTTTTGTACTTAAAATCAACGGTAAAAACAAAAATACACAGAGGTGGTGAGACCACCCGTCATACACATGTTCTACAATTAAACCTTTTGTCCTCTGCCCTACCTCTTCAAGAAAAAAAACATAAATGTCCTGTTTGTCCAATAAAAATAAATATACAGGGTGGTCCACTTTTTAGTAGCAGGACTTTAACAGTCGATAGGAAAACTTAATTTAAAGCGAATATTCCATATCAACATGGGTTCAAAAACGCTTCATTTTAAAGATACAGGTGTTGAAATTTTCGAAAAAATAACGATAATGTTTAACCGTTTCTCAACCAGTAGATATATTTTAACCAAATTTGGTATACAGCACCACCTTACAGGTTACCGAAATCGGTGAAAATTTCAAGTCCCACAAGTAACCAGTGGCGGAGTTGTGGGGGTTCAGTTTCAATAAATTTTATAAAAAACTAGTAGGTACAGCTCTGTTCAAAATCAAACTCAAACTTGTTTTTGGGTAGAGCATTTTATTTTTAACAAAAAGTGTCTCTTGGCTTTTCTTGGTATCTGCCACCGTTTGGCGCGGAATTTGATTGATTTTACTATTTTCGCGAAAAATTTGCTCCCAAGTTCGATCTAAAAATATAGCTAATATTCGTAATAAAGAAGTAATTACCGATTTTTGCAGTTTTTAATAACAGAACATACTAATAATGAGGAAAGAAGTTCCGTTAAATTAACGATTAATGAGCATTTACTTTGCAAGTTGCAATTCTCTACTTTTCGCGATATTTTTAGTACGAACTTAGCAACAAACTTTTCGCGAAAATAGTAAAATAAAGTCTTGCTACTTAAAAGTGAACCACCCTGTATAAGAACTTATTTCATTCAATGAAAATTGCAAGGCACATATTCAAATATTTTATCAAACTTTAATGCGCCTAACTGTCTATTTTCTGTATTACCTTTATTTTATTATTATACTGTTGATTTAAAAAAAAAACTTTAAAAACAAATTGAGTTTAGTATACAATGTAATTCAGTTTGACTGTCGCACCCCTATTGTTATTTTAAGAGGAAACCCCATAAACCTTATATTGTTGTAGATCGTGGAAAAGTCTTTACCGAATGACGTTCAAATGTTTTTTGTACACTAAAATATATCAGGCTGGCGATTGTCAACTTTTTTTTTTTAATTGCATGGTATACTTTTTTTTTGTAATTGAACCTGATAGGAGAATTAAATTCTAAATCTAATAGTGCATTAAAAAAATAAGCATACTCAGGACATTTTTGAGAAAAATGAGTTTTAAAGTTATTTATTATTTTTTACAAAACAAAACATGATCGCTGTAGTAATAGACAGTTTAAAACTTGTCTTACGTTCTATTATTTTTCGACGAAAAGTCATTGTTTGTAAGAATTAAATTGAAATTGGACCTTCTGTCAATTTGCTTTTGTGAGTGTGTATTTAAGGCGTTTCAATTTAATGCTCACAAAATAATGATTTTTTATCGAAAAATAATAAATCATAATTAGACAAGTTATAAACTGTCAATTACTACAGCGATCGTGATTTGTTTTGTCAAATACAATGATTTTGTGAAAAACGATAAATAACTTTTAAAATAATTCTGTGGTCGGCGGGAAAAAGCACTTAAGTCAAAAAGTGCAATTTTTTTATTATTAACCTTATACCATTCATATTGTTATGTTCTTATACCGGTAATTTGCAATTTCGGCACTTGTGTTTCCTGTTTATAATGTTAGTTCCATTTCACGTATTTTTATTAATCATATTTTACCATTGCGATGAAATTTTGTGTAATCAAAAGATAATAAAAGTTATGTTTAAGAACGAGTATTTATGTTTACTCCATTAATTTTTTTAAAATTCCACGTAAAAAATATATTTTTTAAGTATAAACGAGTTACCTAAACTGGATATATCGATTTGTTTACATTTGTAAAAAACTACTTAAGTCATTCTTATTTCATGCCAGCTTTAAGTCAAGTATTTACTGTTTATTAAAATATTTCATCATGTTGACATATTGTGATAATTTAATACTTAATTTTAAGTAAAATATACCATAGGTACAAGTAAAATTTAAACTCACAAGATAATCAGTAAAATAAAAAAACGTTGCTCCTGAAAAATTGCACTTTTTGACTTAAGTGCTTTTTCCCGCTGACCACAGAATTTTTCTCAAACATTTTTCTATGATGCTTATTTATTGAATGAACCATCGGATTAGGAATTTAATACTCTATCAAAATCAATAAAAAAAGTATACAATGTAATTAAAAATAAAGTTGACAATCGCCAGTCTGACCTATTTCATCGTTGAAAAAACATCCGAAGGTTTTTTAATAGAAAATTTTCCACGATTTACAAAAATATAAAGTTTATAGGGGTTTCCCCTTCAAAACAAAGTTATAGGGGTGCGACAGTCAAACTGAATTACCCTTTATATTATATTATTATTTTAATAATATATTGGTTATAAACCTTTGGTCTTCAGTTATTTTGAAACATCCTATACAGGGTGTCCCAAATTCGCGTAAATGCATGGGGATTTCGCTTATCTTAAGGGCTACGAGGTCGGTTAAATTAGGAAAAAGTTGCAAAATTAGATGCTCATCAAATATCTGCAAAGAAAATTTTCATAGCTGTGTCAGTTCAAAAGTCTTTCAAGAAAAACTGACAAAAAATGATTTTCGTTTTTTTGCCCTATTTACTAAATTTTTTAAGATATCGACAATCTGGAAGCACTTCTCCAGGGCAACTTCTTACAGTTTACATTTTGAGATAACATAAAATTTCCAACAACGTTTCGTCTCTTCAGAAACAACATTAACTTAATATTTTTTTTTTAATACGACGAAATAATTTTAATCTTACAGTCGGATAGCATTTTGTTGTTGTTACATAAAAAATCAAAAATCAAAAAGTAAAACAACTTAGCGTATAAATTATTTAAAACTGTTTTAAAAAAATATCTGAAAAAGCTTGTTTCATTTAAAAGAGTAATAATATGTTTAAGTTTCTTGTATTCTATTAGCGAAATTAATTGAAAGTTTTGATAAAAACAAACGTCATGGTCATTTTCACGTCACACAAATATATAATATTTTTTTACATTAGTGAATAGACTAAGGAGGCAAAATATTTATAAAAGTTTATTACAGTTGAAATATTTTTTACTAAAAAATAAACCCAAAACGTTCTGTTCACGTTTCCGCGAATATTTAAATTTAAAAAAATTACTTTGTTTACCAACACCTTGATCATAAAAGCCACGCTTGAGCTCAACCACATCCGAAAACTCCAGGGAATAACTCTTCGAATTTTACGATCGTCACGTTGCTGACACATCATTAATCAAACAAAAACATAAGCCGTTGTCCACACATGTGTATTTTTTATGTTTTCCACAAAACTGTTTCGAATTAGGGGAATACTAATTTTGGATAGAGATAATATAGCACACATTTCATTCAGACATTTAGAAGTTACGGTTACAATTTATAAAATGGTAACAAGTTCTTAAAGCGTACAAAAATAAAGGGTTATTAGTGTAAACGCAAATTAAAAGGATTAAGGAGAAGAGGAGAAAATTAAGCGAAGATCGAAAACAAAAACGTCAAATATAAATAGAAAAACGATGAAAACGCCAAACAAATACAAGATTTGTTTTCCATCATTTGCATAAGTATCAAGTCGCAAAGTAATTTAAAATTTGCCATTAAAATTAAAAAACTCTTCAGCTACTAAATTATTAATTTGGAGATTGGTCGAAAAGAAGAAGTAATTATATATGATTAACAATGTTCCAAAAGTAAAAGTGAATTTGAGACTTTCAGATTATTAGTTAAATGTTGATGAAACGGTTTGATGGACAGTAATTATTTTTATGAATTATGAATAAGTTAATAGAGGTAAAAATTGGAGAATTTATAATTTGATTTCGTTTTTCAATACCAGGGTGGTCCAAATTCGATGGGATTGCATGGGTATCTCGGTTAATATTTAAGATAGAGAAACGGTTAAATTACCAAAAATGTGCAGTTTTTTGAGACAAACTCAGAACCGTTTTCAAAAATATTCTATCATTTCCGGTTTTCGAGTTATCGAATAAAAAGTGTTTTTTTTGTCATATTAATAATGTGTCATATCTCCGTTATTGTTGTGAATATCAAAAATATTTATTAAGATTATTTTTGGATATTTTTAAGTTTAATTTGATTATACTAAAAAAAAAATTTTTACGCTCGCCGTTAAAAAGTTATGACACAAACTTACCTTTTTTTAAATAGAAACGATAGTTGGCTATGACCTATTTAAATTCCTCATTTTTTTCTCATTCCAAATATATAAGGGTCGATGTATTTATTTTCAACAATACGCAAGTTATGAAGGTTTTTTAGTTTTTTTTTAAAAGAAAATCATAGTAGGCTGTGAAAACAAAAAATAAACAAGGTGTAAAACCTAATAAAACTCATGTGGTACAAGTTACCAAGGTTTTTTAATTTGTTGTTGAGATAAACATTGTAAATATTTGAAAATAAGAAAACAACGATATAGTCGGTATCAGCAGTAATGTAGGATATTGTTGTTTATCTTATGTTCAAAAAATTTCGTATTTATGTCAATAACAAATTAAAAAACCTTGGTAACTTGTACCACATGAGTTTTATTAGGTTTTACACCTTGTTTATTTTTTGTTTTCACAGCCTACTATGATTTTCTCTTAAAAAAAAACTAAAAAACCTTCATAACTTGCGTATTGTTGAAAATAAATACATCAACCCTTATATATTTGAAATGAGAAAAAAATTAGGAATTTAAATAGGTCATAGCCAACTATCGTTTCCATTTAAAAAAAGGTAAGTTTGTGTCATAACTTTTTAACGGCGAGCGTAAAATTTTTTTTTTTAGTATAATCAAATTAAACATAAAAATATCCAAAAATAATCTCAATAAATTTTTTTGATATTTACAACAATAACAGAGATATGACACATTATTAATATGACAAAAAACACTTTTTATTCGATAACTCGAAAACTGGAAATGATAGAATATTTTTGAAAACGGTTCTGAGTTTGTCTCAAAAAACTGCACATTTTTGGTAATTTAACCGTTTCTCTATCTTAAATATTAAACGAGATACCCATGCAATCCCATCGAATTTGGACCACCCTGTATTGTGCTCACCATCGTAAACAGAACTGGTTATTTGAAAATACTAAACGTAGATTAGATGTACTAATTTCAATTAATAATGTCATGTGAAAATATTTTATTGATAAACAATGTCTAAGCCACGATTGTGGCTTCTTAAGGATAATTCTTAAGAGTGGATTTTAGTTGATCAACTAAAATCGAACAATAACTACTGTGTGAACATATATTTCAATTTTTGTTGATCAACTTGAATTGATTCCACTAAAGTTTGATCCATTCAAACTTTTGTCGTTCAAGCACGAGTCATTGGTGGTTGATTGACGAGTTGAACATTGTTTGAAATGTGTGTGAATATTTTTCGGTCGACTTAAATCATTTGATATCACTGGTATTGGGAATTATAATGCAACAAAATGAGTTTGAATTGGTTAAAGAGTGTTGTTGAAAAATGGTTTGAGCTATATCATAAGCATTAAAAGAATGTTAGAGAAAATGCCTTACGTGTTACCAGAGCTGGGTGGGCATTAATTAAGTATTTTTTTACTTCAATACTTTTTCAACTACTTTTCCGGTACTCAAGACTTGTACTGCAGTACATTTTAAAATTAGTTACTTAGGACTTGAATCTCAAGTACTTCGGTTAAAACTTTCCTAAAGTTTTAAACACAATCCGCATTGGGGTGCATAGAATAGCTATAGTTGAAAAGGTTGTGTGTGTGTGTAGTAATACGGACAACAGTTTTATTAAATAAAAATTAAACTCTGTAAGGTAAGTCTTATCCTACAACATTTATTGTATTATATTGTGAACAATTCTTTCATTTTTGTCCCTAAATTACTAAAATTTGTATAATTAATTACTGATTTAAACCATGTATATTTTACTTGCAAGTCTCATGTAAACCGGGTGATTCAGTTTGACTGCCGCACCCCTATAACTTTTTAATTATTGAAAATAACCCCAACAAACCTTATATTTTTGGAAACGGCGACAAATTCTCTATTAAGTGATGTGCATTTGTCATCTCTACGATGACGTATGTCAAATCCGCGATAGACTTTCAAACACAGTTGTCCTCTATGTGTAACTGCTTTTTTTTAGATTCTAATTTGTTATGTCAACGTTAATTATTTGTTTTTATTTTTATTAAAAATGAATTTTTATTACATTTCCATTGATAGTTATAGTATAATTTATAAGATTTGATCGTTTTTTGTTATGTAAAATAGACTGTTTGTTATAATTTGAATAAACTTTGAACAGATTTTTCTCGAAAATTTTCCAATGTATGCATACTTTTTTAATACATGGTCGGATTCAGAATAAAATTCTCTATCCGAATCAACCAAAAAATGTATACTATGTAATTTAAAAAAAAACAGTTGCCTATCGCGGATTTGACATACGTCATCGTAGAGATGACAAATGCACATCACTTAATAGAGAATGTGTCGCCGTTTCCAAAAATATAAGGTTTGTTGCGGTTATTTTCAATAATTAAAAAGTTATAGGGTTGCGACAGTCAAATCGAATCACCCGGTATATAAAGTTTTTAATTAGTTGTAAATGTGCCCATAATTATATGATAACAAATTCGCTACAAAGACTATCGAATTACACAACAATAATATAAAATTCTAATAGGTAAATGATACCGCACATAATTGATGCTGTCATTTGACATTTAATTGGTTCTTTTTTGTTTTTATTTTCATAGATAACTTGATAAGTGTTGGGAAAATACGATTTTTCTTCATTTTGTGACATTTATAAAAGTAGATATAGCAAGTAATATCTCATTTAAAAGAGAGAAAAAGGCACATTTAACTATTCCATAGCCAACATCGCGACCCATAAAAAAATTAAATTAGAGGTAATATCTCTAAAATGATGAGTTATAAAAAAAATCTAAAAAAATAATTACATTCTACACAAAAAAACACTACCTTGAAAAGGTACAAATAAAATTGTTCTGATCATTAAGATCTAAAAGCTATGAGAGAAAAAAGAAATTTAACGTTTTCATATTTTTTGCTATAACATCTGAAGTAGATACGAGAAATTTTGTATTAAAAATTGATTGTAGCTCCTCTCACACTTGGGAATAATTCATCTAATTTAAGCAAACCTGTATCTCTTATAAGTAACAAGATGGTTTACCCGGCGTTGCACGGGCGATTACAATTTTAATTACTGTTTTAACTTGAATAAGCCCAATAATTCCAAATCATACACAAATGACATACTCTGATCAATCATCTTTTCATTTTCTTATAATTCCTTAAAAAATAACTATTTATTGCTTAAAAATTGAATAATAACTCAAATTTATTTTCTTTCGTCTTGTTTCAATAAAAAATGTACTAATAAAAATAATACTTCATGTACATTTATTACTAATTGTATACAAAACAATCTTTACTTGTGAAATACACCGCGCCGTATCGTGCTATGACCAGGTATTTGCCGACGTAAGATCGAATCCCGTCCAAGTAATTTTATTTTTTTTTTAATTGATAATATGTGCTTGTACTTAAAGTTTGGCGTTAGATCTGCAAGGTCCTAAATAGTAACTGTGCAAAATTTGGTCCCGATTGGTCAACGGACCTAGGATTGTATAGCGAACAAACAAACAAACACACAAACAAGTTTTTTTATATATATAGAAGAAGAAGATAAGCGAGATCCACATGCTGGAAATGTAATCTGGGACACCCTGTATAGTATCTATTAACCGTAAAATTAAACAAAAGATAGTGTGCATAAGTATATAAATTATGCGAGAAAATAAACGACCGTCCGGGGGAGGTCGATCGCATCTATCTGCTCCCCCCAGATACAGTTATATTGCACTTTATCACGGCTTACTAAGGTTTTAAATTTTCACAATCTTTTATTATTCGTTATTTATTTTGTTTGTAACAAAGTTTTGTGTCTCTAAGGTTAAGATTTACAGAATTGCCCGAATCAAATCGCGTCTCGTTGGGTTAAATTTATGAATAATAAATTCAAGAATTCCATTTAATACGAAAGAGTGCAGCAGTTTGCCATAAAATACCTAGAGCGCAACATAATCTACATGCAAGGCAATATGACGCTCCCAATGGCCACTACATCGTTTTAGTATGAAAGCAGTCTTCGGCAAATACGACTCTTTGTGTCTCTTGCATACTATTTGAACGGGTTATTGCAATTTTGTTTATTAAAAAAGTTTTCGGCAATATAAAACTCAACTGGACGATTATTAAACCTGCAAAACTTTATATGCAGTTTGGAAACTTTTACGTAACGTGTTACATTTTCTTGGTTGCCTTTATATTTTAAGCAATAAGTAATTGGATACGCCCTGTGCACACGTTAAATGTTAATAAAAGTTACACTGGGATGCTTTTAACTTTATTGCGCTAACTGGCTGCTCGAAAATGAACGAATAAAATGGCTAAAACTATCACGGAATCAATTTTACAGCGACTGAAATGTTAAACTTTACACAACATAAAATTTGGCTGCACGGAATACTGCAAAACCTGTTAATTTTGCCTTTTTTATTTTTTTAGTAGGTACATAGTACATAATTACAAAAGATTTTTATAAATTAAAATGTTTCTGGTACAACCAAACTAGATTTACAAGGATGAGATGAAAAGTTTCCGACCTTGCAAGAAAAATTACAAAGTAAATGGGTGTTTCCCTTTTCCATGTGGCACTATTGCTATCTTGGTGAATAATCAAAATACAAGGTAGATAAATGGGACAAAAATTAACTATTTCGGGGTGTGTTTTAGTCCGCGTTTACAATGAACGTAGTAAGTAGATAGTAGATAGTACTTACAAGGGAACCTTACTTGGTGGTACTAAAGTCGGTTGATGGGACTAAGATTTTCCGAAAGAAGATCGTGAATGAAGAAGAGTACAAACTTTTTTGGCCTCGGAAACTTAAAAATTACCGTTGAAACTCAATTTTTATTTTCAAAAATTGCACGAAAGGCAAAAGCCTTTATGGTCTCCTTATAGATCAATTCGTCGAACTCCTCTGGACATGGGTTCGTAACAGCAATCACTTCAAAATTCGACGGGTATCCGTTACCAAAGTGAAACTTTTTCATGTGCGGAAACAAACTGAAGTCTGAGGGGGCAAAGTTTGGCGAGCCGTTTTTGGCCTTCTCGGACGTTGTTCATCCTTAGTGCTCGTACGACTACGTGTTAAGTCCGCAACCCATATTTAACTATTGAGAACAGTGGAGATTCCACTGCGCGTACTTCGGATTTCTCTAGTTTACAAAACGCAGAATTTTGTCTCTTTAACGGGCTGTCAAATGCAAACTACTTGACTTAATTTTATGAAACTAATAAAGGACATTGTTAAAAAATTGTATACAATTCATAAAAAAATATCCCTATAAATCTAATACCAGCAAATTCTTTATCAAATGACGTTCAGATGTTTTTTCTATGATGACATAAATGTCGGATTGGCGATAGTCTATTTTTCTTTTGTAATTAGATAGTATGTTTTTTTTAAAAATTGATTTTGCTAGAGAATTAAATTCTAAATCCGATAGGGCATTCAAAAAATAAGCATACAAAACTTTTTTTCAAATGATTTTAAAAGTTATTTATTATTTTTCAGAAAATTTAATGCTCACAAAATAATCATTTTTTGTCAAAAAATAATAAAACACAATTATACAACTTATAAGGTGTCGATTATTACAGCGGTCGTGTTTTATTTAGTTAAATACAACGATTTTGTGGGGAAAAAAATATTTTTAACTCATTTTTTATTGTATGCTTATTTTTTTGATACACTATCGGATTTAAAATTTAATTTTCTATTAGAATGAATAAAAAGAAGTATACTATGTAATTTCAAAAACAGACTATCGCCAGTCTGACATATTACATCGTAGAATAAACAAGACGTCATTTAACGGAAAATTTGTTGCGATTTACAAAAATGTGAGGTTTTTAGCAGGGGTTTGGAGCGGAGCACGGACTGTTTAAATATTTTACTGCTAATGATTAAAACTTTAATAAACTTTTTGTGTAAATTTAATAAGTCGAGTTATTAATTAATAAGTCTAAAGTATTGTGTGATGATTAATACTAGCAAACAATTTCAGTTATAAGAAAACTCTTGTTTGAAAATTATTTTAAATATCACTCGCTGTCTTCGTTATTACAACATAATTTTGTAATAGCGACATTAAAAGTCTAAAATCGTTTAACAGGCAACCGTGATGAGATATTATCAGGCCTCTGTTCCTATACAATTTGTTTTAATAGCTCATAAGTTATTTTCAGTTAATATTAGAGAAATAATGGAGAAATGGCTCGCTAAAATGTTTTTATTAAAGCTTAAGGATATTGTTTAGAAATAAAGTAAACACTGATGAAGCGTTGCGTGTATCTCTAGCTGATGACAAAAATAGATTTTATTGCTAAATTTAAAGGTTAAATCAAAAAGCTTTTCTTGAACTTAATTCCTAAAACGGTAAATACTAAATATGTACGTCAGACCTGAATTTATTTCTACACACATGCAAAATTAATTAGTGTATAAGTATGGTATTGTCTTAGATCATATAAACTACATGGATAACACAACACCATAGGAATATAGTTAAGACAATGTTGCCGACATGTACAACGTGCCTTTTTAAATCTATCTCTTTCTATATTATGTGGGCCCAATATACGCTATCTTTGTTTTGGGCCCGGGCCCGCTGTCATCGTAGCGCAACCGTGATAATAACTGTAACGTACTTCCTACCTAGCCTATTCTAGCGACTGACGCGTGAATGACTTAAAATTTTTTGCTATTAAAATCGTCGTTTAATTGAATCAATTGATTCTAATAAGCGGTGTTTACTGTACTTCAATAAAACTTACTAAGTCTGATCTAATGTTATTGTATCCTTCCATATTTGACACGGAAACATCCGAGTACATTGCATCTACTAGTAGTTCAAATAACGCTTTAGTTCAAATTTCGCGCGTAACCATAGTAACGCACACGATTTACTCGGTGGGCCCGGAAAGCGAGATAGATATATACTTTCATATGTGTTAGAAGGAGATGCAGTATAATTGTACCTCTGGGATATGTGTACAACATAGTTGTATTGTGGTAGTGTTATCCATGTAGTTTATATGATCTAAGGATACCTATTGTATAAGTTACAAATAATTGTTAGTTTTACATTATCAGAAGATGTTATTATTGGTATTAAAACTGATTAACACAGTAGCAGAAGCACCATCAAACGTGCCGGTAGACTAGGTAACGAGGCAATTGCTTAATTGGCAGGGGCTCTCAAAGGAGTCATAACATTTTAATAAATGAAAAATAAAATCTATTGATGAAATAGCACCTTTTTCTGTTTTGCATGAAATAACAAGAAGTTCGTGTGTATTAAAATGTATTTCTAAAAATGAGCACCAATGTACACAGGGTGATTCAATTTGACTGTCGCACCCCTATAACTTTGTTATTTAAAAAAAAAATCCCTAGAAACCTTATTTATACAGGGTGGACCAGAATACATTTCCAGCATGGGGATCTCGCTTATTATAAGAGATACAGGTTTGTTTAAATTAGATGAATTATTTATTCCCAAATGTGAGAGAAGCTACAATCAATTTTTAAAAGTACAAAATTTCTCGTATCTACTTCAGATGCTATAGCAAAAAATTTGGGAATGTTGATTTCTTTTTTCTTTCATAACTTTTTTATTTTATTCATTAGATCAATTTTATTTGGACTTTCTTAACGTACTTTTTAATGGAGAATGTACTGTTATTTTAGATTTTTTTATCACTTACCATTTTTGAGATATTAGTCCTAATTTCTTTTTTCTTATGGGCCGCGAAGTTGGCTATGGAATAGTTAAATGTGTTTTTCTCTCTCTTTTAAATGATATATTACTTGCTATACCTATTTTTATTTAAAAGTCACAAAACAAAAAAAAATCTTATTTTTCCCATCACTTCTATGCCAAAAGACCCAAAAAAGAACTAATTAAATGTCAAATGATAGTTATTATTTGTGCGGTATCATTTATTAGAATTTTACAGTATTGTTGTGAAATTTGATAGTATTTGTAACAAATTTGTTGTCATATAATTATGAGTACATTTACAAATAATTAAATATTTTATATGTTGAAATGCTACATTCTTTGCGATAGAAAGTGTGTACAAACAGATAAGTCTTATTCTTCATTGATTTGTTTTGGATTTCCGGTTTTTGTCTTGAAGAAACCATATTCTTTTTAATTTATTTCCAAATTTCTGTAATTACGCGCACTTCGTTGCCTTCTCTCGGGATATAGCTCTAAGTATATTCGCTCAGCTTCTACACAGTTTTTATGGTAAGGAATATAGCATCTCAAGATGTCAAATTTTTCGCTAATATTAATGTAGCCATCATTATAACAATTACTACAAAGACTATCGAATTACACAACAATAACATGAAATTCTAATAAATGATACCGCCGACAAATGGTTACTGTCATTTGACATTAATTAATTGTTTTTTGTTTTTATTTTCATAGACAGCTTGATAAGTGATGGGTGAAACGTGTTTTTTTTTGACTTTGTGACTTATTTATAAAAATAGATATAGCAAAGTAGCATTTAAAAGAGAAAAAAAGCACATTTAACTATTCCATAGCCAACTTCTCGGCTCATAAAAAAAAATGAAATTCGGGGTAATATCTTGAAAATGATAGGTGTTAAAAAAATCTTAAATAACGGTTACATTCTACATAAAAAAGTAGCTCAAGAATGTACAAATAAAATTGATCTAATGATTAAGACAAAAAAGTTATGAGAGAAAAAAGAAATTCGACATTTTCATATTTTTTGCTAAAACATCTGAAGCACAAGGAATTGTTGTCGCTAGAATTTGATTCCGGCTGTGTTTATTACATCAAGGGCATCCAAACTAAATGTTCTGCAAAGTTATACGTGCCACTGGCCATTACCTTCGGAAAAATAGGGGGAAAACTGAAAAATTGGTATAAAAAGATCATTTTTGCGATCGCGTTGGCCATGAAACCGTCAGAGATAAAATCGAAATTCTTCTATTTATCAATAGGCGCATCATTTGCAAGTAAAATAGTGCAAAGTTTTTGAAAAAATCTTGATCGGTTCCGGAGAAAAACGCCAAAAACGAAACCCCTGCATAAGCGCCATGAATATTGAGAAGTTGTGTATATCTGTATTACTATATCTATGCGACTTGCATAGGCGCTTAACATAGGAAAAACCGTTTTTACAAAGGTCTCGTTTTTTACGTTTTTCTTCGGAACCGTTTAAGATTTTTTCAAAAACTTTGCACCAATTTACTTGGAAAGGATGCGCGCATTGGTAAATAAAAGAATTTCGATTTTGTCTTTGACGGTTTCATGGCCAACGCGATCTCAAATATTACTTTTATTATACAGCTGTTCAGTTTTTCCCCTATTTTTCTGAACGAAATAGCCAGTGGCACGTATAACTCTGGAAAACATTTAGTTTTGATGCCCTTAATGTAATAAACACAGCCGGAATCAAATTCTAGCGACAACGTATCGTGACCTTCCCTTGTAAGGAATAATAAACGTGTATCTAATCTCTTATAATACGCTAGATCCCCATGCTGGAAAGCTAATCTGGGACACCCTGTATATAATTTAAGCAAGCCTATATCTCTTATAATAAGCAAGATCCCCTTGCCGAAAATATCATCTGGGACACCCTATATATTGAGGTTAGATCAAAAACAAAAAAGATAATCAGGATGTTAATAATTTTTTTGTTATGGAATCAATAAGGCGCCGTTTTCTAGGATTGCTTCACGCTTGACAATCTGTTAAAGCGACTCTTTGTTGCAGAAAACTTTGGGTAACAGATACAACAGGTAATTATCCTACATACGTTGTGTATGCAATAATTTTAGATTGTCCATAATAACCATCAATTATCGCAACCAAAGCGTTCAAGAGTGTTTGTTTGTGATGCATTAATAAAGATTAAATTGGATCAAATCAAATTATAATGTTTACAGCAAATATTGTGTTGGATGTATTGCGATTTACGTTCTAGCGGCTATAAAAACTCTTGTTACGTGACATATTTCGAGGACGGCAGACGTAATTAATCCGAATATTGTCGTACTTTAACTGTATCGAACAAAAACAATTATTCGTTTTCCGAAAATAGTAATAATAATGGTAAACAAAAATAACTCGGCGATAAATTCGACCTCAAATATTCGTGATTCGCCAATTTCACCTGATACAGCGCGTATCAATAGTTATTTTATAGTTGATGGCTGTACAACTTATTGATAAAAAGTGTGAAATTAAATTGTGTAAGGATATAATATTGTGTGGTAATTGCAGTATCATATACGTATACTGCACATAGCTATGCTAACGCTGGTGAAAAACAAAATATTTAAATACTATAGAAACAAAATGAGTTCGATGTTTTTTACTACGCATGGAA
This sequence comes from Elmis aenea, assembly GCA_947652605.1. Lineage (NCBI taxonomy): Eukaryota > Metazoa > Arthropoda > Insecta > Coleoptera > Elmidae > Elmis > Elmis aenea. Next base: position 20,913,553 of record OX393579.1, read on the forward strand.
CGCAATCGTATTCAAATATAAATTAAAAGCTAAAACTTTATATTCACCTTTTTAAATAGTTAATTATTAAATTGCATATTGCATAAAACTTTCTGAATTTCCGAACCCGCGGCGCAATCAACTGGGAATATCGTCGCTGCGAAAGTTCGCTGTTTGCAAAGTAAAATTTTAATATCCTTTAGCAAATTAAAAATTCAAGTTTTGTTAATTTATATAAAACCAAAATTTTACACTTATATCGGAAAAATTTTATAATGCATGAAGTTAATTTAAGTAAATTTTTATAATTTTTTGGACGGTCTGCGCGTTATTTTTTAAAAGTTATACTTGTTAGAGCAGTAGGCGATAAGTGTCCAGTCAGATCGTAAATGTACGGGGTCGATTCAAAAACCACTGAAACAAGCGAAGGAAATTCATCGGAAAAAAAGCCAAAGTGGTCCCTCTATTTTCCAAAGCACCTCAAGATTGAAAAGAATACCTAATAAAAAAAAAAGGAAATTAGTAAGGAAATTGACGAATTGAAGGAAATGCTAACTCAGCTAAGTCGAGACATTAAGGAAATGAAATCAGATCAGAAATAACTAAGGAAAGAAGTAAAGGAGCTAAGCTCAGAGTTGAAAGATAACAAAAAGGAAATAGAGAGCCTAAGAGAAGAGAACAAAGAGCTGGCGGACAAATTAAATACGATTCATGGACAATGTTTACTTGAGGAACAACTTAGAAAAAATTAAGAAGAACCTGAGGAAAAATAAATTGGTAATGTCCGGTGTCCCGATAAACATCAATGACAGTAAAGCATTAAAATGCACTGTTGAAGAGGTCCTAAAAAGATTTATGGGAATAACCCCGCCGATAAGATCAGGCACAAAAATTAACAACAACTTGATATCAGTAGAAATTGATAGTTTCGAAGGTAAGATGGAAGTATTGAAAAACAAGGCTAAACTCAAAGAGCTAAAGGAGGCAAGGATATTCATAAATAGGGATATGACTGCGGAAGAAAGAAAAATTGATGTAATGGTCAGGAAAAGAGCTGATATCGAAAGAAAAAATGGAAATGCGGTAAAGTAATGATATCAAAGACTTATAATAAACAGAGAAACATGGGAGTGGAATCAATCTGAACAGAACCTAATATATTAACCCAGGACAGACCCAATCCCTATACAAGAATCAAAAAACTAGAAGATGGCCAAGGGGGAAGGGAAAACTGTAGACGAAACAAGGCAACGAAAATGGACGTGAGTAAGAAATCATATGCAAGAGATGGACCAAGTAGAAGCTGGAACCTAGAAGTAGGACAAGTATTGTCAAGAAATAGCACCACATGGAACGAAGCTGCAAAATTAGTCAAGAACAGAGTTAAGTGGAAAAAGTTCTGCAAATCAGAACACCTCGACGCTTAACGGCAAAAGAGGAACGGATAACTAACTAACTAACTTGTTTGAGAGACCTTATTCGTGTCAAAAATTAAATTTGTTTCGTTTTACACTCACATCTGATTTCCTGGAAACGGCGCATACACCCATGCCCATACACGTCATATCACTAATTGACAGAACTCGACTTAAATCCAGCAGTATTACAAAAAAACGGCAGACCATTACCAATTGCACAAGATATATTCTTTTGGAATACATTAAAAATGAACACTAAAATCTTCACCAAGAACGCGCTTTTGTACAAAAGAATTTTAAAAATAAAATTGGCTTTGAATGTGCAAATTTAGAAGCACACAACTAAGAATGTTTTTATGAACACCGAAAAAATAATTTCGTGCAGGAAAAAAAAAGTTGAGATTGATCAGAAATTACCCAAATACTTATAGAAATTCTTTTGTTGTCGATTTTGAAAATATTATTAATAAGTATGCTTCGTTGTTTTTAGTTTTGGGTTTTAGGAAGATGGGGCGTGATTTTGAAGGCTTGCCTTGGGCGCCAAAATTGTTAGACACGATCCTGAATCCCCGGAAAAAAACTTTATATACTCGTTGTAACCGGTATAATGTTTGGCAAACCTTAATGTGTTTGGCTACATATTAGACGTTCAAATTTCCTGTCAATTAATACAGCAGATGTTCAAAGACTATGAATAATTAAATATCATTTTGTGCACGATTGTCTGCTAGAACACTTTATTTTCCCTTTGTGTTTTCGTATAACTTATTTTTTACGTTTTCTTTACGAGTACCTATACATCTGACTTATTTAATGCAATTTTTAAAATAGATTTTAAGTCAATCAAAATTCGTACTGTGACACACGCAAAGAGAGGGACAGCATATAAAGTTTAAGGTAAATGCAAAACTAGAATTTTCTAATAAAAATGTTCTGTTTTTAAAAGTCGTGCAACTATTTTAATATATGATAGTTCGCATAGAGAATATTTACTATGGTTTGCTTACTAAATAGTGAGCCATCGATTGCGTTAGAAGATATTAATTATGAAATCATTTACAGAATATCAATGCCAGCATAATTAAATTTAATCCTCTCCATTTATTCCGCTACAATTGCAGCGGGATTTGAGCTGAGTTTAATAGTAACATAATCATTCATCTGTGAGAAACGGTTACTAAGACATTGCCACTCCGTAAGGAGATAATATACAGGGTGTATAGTAGAAAATCAAGAATTTTAAGGTCATATAATATAGTACGCACTGATTATAAACAAAAACTTGATTTACTTTTAGAGACACAGAGTGTTTAAGCTACAAATTTGCAACTGTTTATCTTATGAAACATAAAGTAAATATTACTTAAATAAAACTTTGTATAATTACACAAAAACGTTCTTGTGCCGACTTTATTTAATACAGCTTTACTTTACATCTTATGGAATCGTGAACTCATTGCCTGGTACAAGTGGAATTCTCTAAGAGAGTAAAGATTTTCTCGTTTCCGAATATCTGCAGTAATTGATTGCAAGAGATTAAATTAAATTTTATATGTGTCCACACAATAAAGTCTATTGGATTTAGCTCAGAAGACTTTGGGAGCCATAAGATGTGAAAAGAATAACAAATTTTACGTCCTTCATTTCATAGCACCTAAAATAAACCGACACAAGTTGACAACTTGAACACCCTGTACCTCTAGAAGATTTCATTGGTAGATGTATGTCTATTTAAATGTATTTCTTATTTTAGTGAGTACTTAAATGCCTTTAAAATTTTGGACTCGCATATTAAACTTCCTGTATAAGTATGTTACTACATATTTAAACTTGTGTGCAGCGCTTGTTATGAAAGGAACGTTGGACGTGCTTGTAATTTTTAACGAATGTTGAAAATTAATCGTAAGCGCAAAAAAATCATACTTTGAAAAATATTGCGTTCAATTAGCAAAGGAGATATTAGAGTAGTAGCTAAGATGAAAAAAAATTAAATACATCATACTGCCCTTTAGAGATGAGCACGAGCAGTTCGCGAATGAACCGTTCAAACTGAACGATTCGTCAGAGTCGATTCGTTACTGAACAAGTGAACTGTTCATCGATTCCTTTGCCTTTTTATTACGGGTTAAGGCGAAATTCGCTTGTGCCCATATAAAATGTATAACTTTCAAGCGACATCGTGCTTTATCCAATCGTTCACCAGTTAGTTGAGAATGAACCGCTGACGAGACTCTTCTCAAAGCTTTATACAGTTCACCTACACGATTCGTCACTGAACTATACAAGTGAACCGTTTGTCGCTTCTATTTCGAAAAAAAAAATGTATTTTACTGTACCTAGTGTTTGTAAGTATCCATCAAATTTTGATTTGGTTTCTGAAATCTTAGTAAAATGATTACACACAACACTTTTATTTCTGTTACTTATTTTTAGTCACATATCGCTGTACACAATTTTAATTTAAACGCGTAGGTACAGTTACATTTAATTTTTGAATATACACGTTAAGTACCTATAAATTCGCTTGCGCTTGTTTGATTTGTAAGGGTTGCAAGCAACGAAGCGCCTTATAGGTTATAACTTAAATCCCCCACCGATTCACAGTACCAGACAATCAGAACGGTTCTGAATAAGCGATTCTTTTAAACGAATCCAAGAACGATTCTTTAAGGACGATTCGGTTTAGTAAACCGAATCAAAAGAATCGATTCAACAACAAAAAATTACTTTTCCCATCTCTACTTTCCTTGTAAAAGGCTTGTAACTAGAAAAGTTAAGTTCGAGTGTCGTTACAGTTCGTACAAATATTTTTTATACGGTTTGGTTTCGAAAACACCTATGAATAGATTCATGCACGTCCGCAGGGGGGACAAACAGGGCACTTGCTCCCCCTGGGATCGAGTAAAAAATAGTACTTGTAAAACCATATCATAAAAATCAAAAAAATTAAATAAAAATTTATATACATTATTATTTATCTCTATGTTTTGCACCCCCTGGAAAATTTTCTGCGGACGCCCATGAATGGATTGAATGTAGCTGCCAAAAACCTTAACTAAGCAAATTCGACACTGGTTTTATAATTGGGTTAGCACGTTGTAGAGATGAAATTATCTATAGTGTCGTAAATATTTGAAATACGAAAATGATCAGATAATACCTGGATTAATAATGTCTCTCAATATTTAGTAAGTGAAGGGGGAAAATAGTAATAAGGTATTGTACCACAATCAGTTGTGAGTTTATAACCGTTTTGCTACGTATCAAAAATCATTTCGTTTGAAAGTGATCGTGGTTTTTGTAATTCAAGTTTTTTCACCCCAGCGATTTTAGGTTGAAGAACAACGTATTTGTGTAAACTTTTGTTTTAGACTTGGAAATACGGCGACAGAAACAGATGAACTTTTAAAAACGAACTTCACAGAAGATGTCCTGAGTCGGACCATGTGTTGCAAGTGGTTTAAACGATTTGAAGAAGGAAAAACTTTAATAATTGTGAAAAGACCTCCTTTGCAAACGAAGAGTTTTCAAAGTTTTTGAGCAGATTCGTGCCAACCGGCGACTGTTAGGGAGGGGGCAGAAGAGCTAGAAATATCATAATTATGGGCCCTGCCAAGACATTTTGACCTATATTTTAGGCATAAGTCGTGTTGCTGCAAAGTTTTTTCCTCATCTCTTGACAGAACACCAGAAAGAGTCTCAACTCTTCCCTTCTAGTTAGTTAGAATTTGGCGAAAAACGAAGTCACCTTTATTCCTGATCCTCCATATTTATCTCACTTGATCCCTAGTGACTTCTCTTTGTTTGCAAAACTGAAGGGCTCGTTAAAATGATGTAGGAGTAGTTTTTAAATGATTGACGAGATAAAAATAATCGCAGACCGACTTAAGAGTGCCTACTAAAAGTGCTTAGAGGAAGTGCTTCCAGAAGTAAAAAAAGCCGCTTGAAGCAGTGTACCATAGCCAATAGCTGCTGCTGGTTACTATTTTGAAGCTGATCACATCGGTTTATACCAGGGCTCGAAACCGAAAAAAATTTTGGTTAACGGTTAACCGAAATCGAGAACTTTATTTTTATAACGGTTTTTGTTGAAAAACCGGTTTTATTCGTAAAAAACCGGTTTAGAAAAAACCGGTTAAATTAACCGGTTTTTAAAATTATTTAGATCAGGAATGCAAAGTATGAAAAGATATTATTTATTTATAATTTTATAATAAATGTAGAATCAAGAGTTCAGTAATGACTTTTGGCAAACTAATCGCATTTACTACAGATTTTGTATTTTTCATAGTAATTTTTATTAAAAAAAAGACGTTAAAAAACCGGTTTTTTATTATTTTGGTTAAAGGTTACCGTTTTTTTTGCCTTTAAAAGTAACGGTTTCGGTTTCGGTTAAAAATCACTTTTTCTGACAAAAAATAACGGTTAACCGGTTTTTTAAACCGGTTTAAAAAACCGGTTTCATGCCCTGGTTTATACAATTTATGAGCTAATTTTTCGCGACAATAGTAAAATAAATTAAATTCCGCGCCAAACGGTGGCAGATACGAAGAAAAGTTACGAGACACTTTTTGTTTAGAATAAAACCCTCTAATTAAAACAAGTTCTAGTTTAATTTTGAACAGGGCCGTAATAGCTTTTTATAAAATTTATTGAAACTAAACCCCCACAACTCCGCCACTGATTGCTTGCGGGGCTTGATATTCTCACCGAATGCGGTTACCTGTAAGGTGGTGCTGTATACCAAATTTGGTTAAAATATATCTAATGGTTGGTAAACGGTTAAAAATTATCGACATTTTTTCGAAAATTTCAACACCCTGTAGCTTTAAAATGAAGCGTTTATGGACCCATGTTGATAGGGAATATTCGCTTTAAAATGAGTTTTAGTATCGACTGTCAAAGTCCTGCTGCAAAAAAGTGGACCACCGTGTAAAAAAGCTATTCTCAATTGGATACTTTTTTTAACGAAACCCACTTCTTTATTTAACGGTAAAGCCCTGCAACGCAACATATTTTATCTTCTTAATTTTTTAAAAATTAAAGGATGCAATCTCAATGTTCAGTAAAATTTTGTAAGTCACCAGAATAACTTTAATTTACATCGTAAATTTCTGTTTATTGGTTAAACTTAAGACAACTTTCTTAGCCTCGCCAACTTGCCCTAGCAAGTAAATTGTAGTGCGGTTTCATTGGGCTTCACTTTCTTGTAGTTCCACTGACAGTACCCATGCACTGCCTTTGTTTCAGAGACCCTGCCTCTTTTTTGAAGGGTACACATACCACTCCAAACTCCGTAGACAATGTGGTTTCGACATGGTGGTTGTTTCTCCGCATTATGTGTGCGTAGCGAGACAAACATTCACGAATAGATTCTTAATCATTAGATCGGACTCCTGGACGAGTAAGGTGACCACCATACCAACTAGCTAGCTGACTTGACCCTCGTAGATTACGAGAAACGACGAGGCTAAAGTGAATATAAATGTAAATATAAACGAACAGGGAAAAAGACAACACAAAACAAAATCATTTGTGGAAAATCTTTTGTTAATTATGCTATTCATAAAGATTCTTTTCGTTTTCGCACATTAAATACATGCCGGTATCTAAGCTCTTCCAAATCTTTTCACTACGTTGACATGAAAATCAATAACACAGCAACTATCGAACAGAGAATATTTAGGTAATTGCTTATCTACACTGCAGTGCATTTCTTTGCACAATAGTCAGTGGCGCAGCGACGAGGGGCAAGGAGGGTATCGATGCCCCGGGCGCCAGTGTTGGGGGGCGCCGCGAAGACAAAATATTTTTGCGTTAGTTTCAAGTATTTAAAGTCAGAAACTAAAATGCCATCATTATTTTAAAATTTGTTCTTATTTTCATTACAGTGTATTTGAATAAATAACACAACATTATTTTACTTGAAACTCAAAAACTACAGTAAAAATACAGACGAGGGTAGTGCACGCAAATTTATCACTTCAAGCTGAACAAACAGATAAACTTTTTTAAAAAGGTCAACCATTTCACCAACATTTCAGTTAATGAGTGTAGCTACATCTTATTAAAATACTTTTTATCTATCGAGGTTCAACATTAGGATAATGGTCGATTAAATTAAAGCAAAGTTGCGCTATTTGGTGCAGAATATAAATTTAAAACAAAACATGCCATAACTCTTTTAGTTCAGAAGTTATTTAAAAAAATATTGTTATATTGCCATGATTTTTAGAGACATTAAAATACAAAAACACTTTTTAGAGCAAGTTTATAATATGATCAATACGCCGATTTTATTGGATTTTGTATCAGACGTTCTATCTATCTTGGATAATCATCAACTTTGTAATTTCTTATAGGTAAGCATTTTACTAAAACTAGAAAAATTTCAGACAGTTCAATTTGTAACTATGCATTGTCATCACCGGTTACCGAATCATTGTACAATAAAACCGGTGGTTCGAAACGTAAACCGAAAAGTTAAAATTTATCGAACCGGTAACCGGAACTGAACCGTTATTATTTTCGGTTCGGGTCCCTATTTTCAATATATTTTAGCTACTACAGTAATCAATTTTCTTTAATGTAGTGAAATGCGTATGCGTAATTTAATTAACCGGATATAATTTATTTACTGGTTAATTTAGTAAACATTAAAATAGTGGTTCGGAAACTTGAAACTAAAACACATACACCTAAATGTGTTTCCATCCATTAAGCAAAGTATGATGTCCCCAACGCCCTGCAATAGATATGCTGTTAGTTGAATTTTCATAACGTAGAAATTACTTAAACCTTTCAATACGACTTTTGGCCAATGAAGTAAATTATGTACAAAAATTTGTTGCTATGGCTTAAAAATATATGTATACAAAGTTTAAAATTTTTAGCTTTTACTTTTGTTCATAGAAGCGCTTGGGATACATATGTCCCAGCACTATTGCATGCTTAGAATAAATCTGTCCCAGCAGTAACTAATGAACACACACATGACCACACAAAAGTTGACTGAGAGGAGCCACATGTATACCTGATACAAAAATTAAAGTGATTCACGTGTACTGTGAGCTCAGAACTACTAACAAATCTCATCCCAGGCTATTCTAAAGCGACATCCAATGCAGAATTTTTCAAACATCCTTTGGGACGTATGTATCCCCGCAGTATTGAAATGGTTAATGTTTAAAACATTACATCAAACGAAACAGTCAGTTACTTTCGAGTGTTTTCTGTTTTGATTTTACGTCAATAGTTGTGGTTATCAATGCGTAGTAATTTATTTTTAGCTTACTCGATTTATTTGGAAATTTCCAGGAAAATGTGTAACAAAAACGGTCTATGACGTATAACTTTTATTGTTACAGTAGACTCAGTTATTTAAGTGGGTTAAAAATAAAATGGACTAAAAAAATAACATCCAATAAATTCCACATTAAAGTTTAATTTTCACATAGCTGTCACTGTACATTGGTAGAAATCGCTATAAGTAATTGTGTATGCATTTTATCGGAAACACAAGCGCTGTTTTAATATATAAGAACCGAGGGTTACTTTTTACTAATTTTTGTAGCAGTTTTTGTTTTCTGCTACATTCTTCTTCTTCTTCTTCTTTTTTTACGATGGCCTTTTGCCTCACGGCGTGGGCTTTTGGGGGTTCTCCACCCAACTTTTCCAGACCTTTTTGACTGCCGTCATCGCTCTCAACTCCCCAACTGTTTTCCCTCGTTCACGGGCTATTTGTTCTATTCTGTTTTCCATGTTAGTTGTTGGCCTTCCTATCCGCCTCTTCCCATACCTCCTACATTCTGTTATTTTTTTTGTCATAGATTCTGGCGGCATCCTCTGCACGTGTCCGTACCAGTTTAATTGTTTTTCTTCGATACTTTGGGTTATTTGTTTTTGTTGTAGGTCATTCTGGATGTCTTTATTTGTGCACTTATCTCTTTTTGTTTTTCCCGCTATTTTTCTTAAGAATCTCATTTCTGCTGCCGTTATTCTTTTCTCATGTTTAGATGTTAGTGGCCATGTTTCACTACCATACAACATAGTTGGAATTACGACCGTGTTGTATATTCTGGTTTTTGTTTTTGCACTAATTTCTTTTTTCCCAAGGATAGTTTTGTTTAGTTGGTAGTAAATTCTCGTACTTTTTCTGGTTCTGTTTAGGATTTCTGCGACAATTTTCCCATCTTCGCTAATTTTCGTTCCTAAGTACTCTATTGTCGAGACTTGCTCCAGTACGTCGTCTCCACATTTGATGTTTTGCTGTTCTTCATCATCGTTTATTTTTTTAATTTTTGTTTTCCCTGTGTTAATTTCCATTCCCCTTTGTTGTATAGTTTCGTTCCACCGGTTCAAGGACTTTTGTATGTCTTCTCTGTTTTCCCCCACTATTATTATATCGTCTGCATATAATAGGCACTGTAACTGGATGGGCCTAAGATCTTTGAATCCGGCTGTTACTTTCGGCGTATTTTTTTTTACAGATCTTCAGTATTTTGTCCATATATATGTTGAATAATAGGGGGCTTAGGCTATCACCCTGTTTAATACCTCTTTGTAGTGCAAATTTCCTGGAGCTTTTGCCTTTTATTTGTACTTCCGCTATAACTTTTCTGTATATACTTTTTATTGCCTTGGTGAGTTTTTCCGTGACCTTCAGTTCTTCTAAGCAGTTCCACAATCTTTCTCTTGGTATTGTGTCGAATGCTGCTTTCAGGTCCACGAATGCTAAATATAGTTTTTTCTTTTGTTCGTTTGCTCTTTCAATTAGTTTTCTAACTACACTTATGTTGTGATCTTGAGTTTGTTTTCCTTTCATAAAGGCTGCCTGCTCTACTTCCATTTTCTTTTCCACTTCATTTCTTAGTTTTCTCTCTAGTATTTTAGTGTACATTTTATACAAGGTTGATGCTACGCAAATAGCTCTGTAGTTTTCACATTTACTTTTGTTACCTTTTTTGTATAGCGGTATAATTACATTTTTCTCCCAGTCTTCGGGTATCTTATTTTCGGTCCATGCTTTGCGGAACAGCCTTGTTAGCCAATTTTCCATTGCTTCACCTCCCCATTTTATTAATTCTGGCACTATTTCATCACTCCCTGCTGCCTTGCCTGCTTTTAGTAGTCTCTGCTACATCAAAAATTAAAATATTTGCGATTTTTTGATTAAAATTCGATTAAGGATTTTTTTAGGTCGGATTTATTTTATTAAAGGTGAAGCTAACTTATAATTTTTAGATAAAATTCTTAGTAGGCTATGACTTTATTAAGAAGATAATTTTGTCAGAAACCATACTTTAACAACTGTATTATAAGATTTAAGGATATTTTTTTTGATTTGTTTACAATAATATCTATCCTCATCAAATGTTTGTGTAATTTTTTTGAAACCGATGCTGCCTATTACTATTGCTGTAGATTGCTTATCGACAAGTGACAAATGGTTCTACAGACACTAAATAACAGTAAAAAAATGTTATGATTAGTTGAAAATGCGTACAGGGTGGTCCAAATTCGATGAGATTACATGAGTATCTCGCTTAGGAATCGATAGATAGACACATATGTGCAGTTTTTGAAACACACTCATAACCGTTTTCAAAAACATTCTATCATTTCCGCTTTTTGAGTTATTACACAATAATTGTTTTTTGGTCATATTTATAATGTATCATATCTCCGTTATTGTTGTAAATATCGAAAAAAATTATAAAGATTTTTAAAAAATATTTTTTTCTGATTCGAAAAAAAAAATTACGCTCGCTTTTAAAAAGTTATGATACAAACTTATCTTTTTTCTAATGGAAACTATAGTTGGCTATGACCTATTTAGATTTCTTATTTTTTTCTCACTCCAAATATATAAGTGTTGATGTAGTTATTTTTAATAATACGCAAGTTACGAAGATTTTTCAGTTTTTTTTTTTGAAAGCACGTGCAGCGTAAAATGTTTTATTTTTATAAGTAGGTCAGATACGAAATTGTAACAAAATAATAACGAAGTTTTTGCAACAAACAGAACTCAGACATCCCTAACGGTTTAAGAGATACGCTCCTTTAAATAATTGTCATTTTTTGATGACAGCTATGATAGATTAACTTGCCAGTTAAAGGGTTTTAAATTATTTATTTAGTCATACACTGTTAGGTGTAGGACTACAGTTGTAAATAAGGTATTGAAATAATGTTCATTACATGTAGATGTCCTTATTAGTTCTCCTGGATTTGTACATAGGTAACATTTCTAAATTTATGTTTTTTTTTTGGTATATTAGGAAGTAAATATTATGTTACAATTCTACGTGGTCGATACTAACCTATCCAAGAATAAAATGCTTTCAACAGCTCCCGTTCAGCAACACAATGTAATAATCTAGTATTGTTGAGTATTTTTAACAGCACCGCATATTTTTCCTAGCAACACAAATCGGGGGCATTTCCACTGTTACCTTTCTAGTGATACGACTTCCCTGGCTTCTCTCTACCTTTATAGTAAGCACATTTATTATATGAGAATTGACGTAGGTGTAGCGCGGCACTGTTTGGTTCCTTTATTTCGCTGTAAACATGTTTATTAAGCCAGAAATGTATTGTATCTAACGTGTTCAATCAGTTTTCTCACCCTTGCACAGCCAAACATAAAGCAAATTTAACGAAAGATAAACTATTAATGGGGATATAAAGCGTTTGATCATACAACTATTCAGAATAATGGCCGTTGTAACCAGATTATGACGTCATTATCGTTTTAACGGCCTGTGTTAGCTAAAATTCTGTCTAAAAGCGTAAAATCGAGCAAATTAATTACAACCATATTAACTGCGTCAAAATTTATTAATTTATATTAAATTTAATTTTACTTTAGCATAAAAAGTTCATTTTTGTTCAAGTCTTATTAATACAGGGTGTTTCTTAAACATTGCAAAAAAAAAGTTCGGGAGGTGATGTCTTATCAAAAATTAATGGGGGCCTTTCATATATTTTTTTTCCCTTAGGCGTTTCCTTTCGGATTTACACCCCCCTAAAGGGGAGCGGTAAAATTAGGTTTTTATTTTATTTCTCAAATTTGAATAAATGTAGGAGAATGATATATGGTAGGTTGTTTATACTTATTAAAAGGTTTCCCATAGTGATACTTTCAATCATCTGCCACTTTCACAGGAAGTTGAAAAGCGCGACCCCTGTTGGTTTTTTAATCAGAACTTTTTGTTGAGTTGAAATCTTGCAATTAAAAAATGTTGTTTTGAAAGCTTGATTTATTTAGAAACTTTTTTTATTCTTTAGTTTTTCTCGTAACACCTACCGTTTTTGAGTAAAAAATAAAATAAGTAAACATGCACCATTAAATATTCCAATATAAAACGATTCATTTTGGTGGTTACCAATACCATGGTTTGTGTATGTTCATATTAAATAGAAACGGGCTGTAAAAAAAATAATTAAAAACCTTTTAAAACTCGTGTGGTACAAGTGCGAAGGTTTTTTAATTTGTTGCTCAGATAAACATTATAAATATTTGAACATAAGATAAACAACAATATATTACTACATAACTGCTGATTCTGATTCTGACTATATTGTTATCTTATGTTCAAATATTCAATATCGCAAAAATAATTATAACGGGTTCAGGGAACCTCAAAATATCTGTCAAAATCTGGAATTCGATTATTTTCGCGATCACAATACTTTCTTCATACTACGTATGGCGAAAGTAAAAATTGTCAAACCTTTATTTTTACGACTTTTATAAGAAACGACTTGATTTAATTGCAATTGTGCAGTTTTTTATTGATTGATCGTAAGTAGGTACCGATTTTATACTAATAAATTGTATGCTTACTTATTTAATTATCCCTAATAAAAGACAACAATAAACTTTCAGTGCAGAATGATAACACATCTGCTTTAAAATTTTCCATAGCTTTATAAGATTTTACTGCTGAGTGTTACTTTACGTTTACTCTTGGTGTATGTAGTTTTATAATTATAGGTTAATGCGTTAATGCCTTTGTATTATGTGTTTATACAATAAAGTAATTTATATCATCGTATAACACTTTTCTTTGCGTATGATTCTATTTATGGCTTTTAATCAATTTGTTCATTTAGTATAGTTTGTAATGCGCGCGATTTGTTCAATATATCGATTTAGCTGGTTCAGAATTAGGTAAGAAATTTTCTGGAGATGACATTTTTAAACAAGTTTGAAATGTTTTCACTTTTAGACATAAATTAATACGCTTTGAAAATGTTTCATATAATTTTGACGCCTTTATCAAATAAATTAGACTGTAAATTGATTTCAATTACGTTTCTCTGAATTATGGGAAATAAATTATAAAGCTTTTCTTTAATTTCGCAAACGTTAAGTGTGATTTCTCGCGGTTGCTTTGGTAGTACAGGACAATATGTACAGGGTGGTCCAAATTCGATAGGATTACATGGGTGTCTCGCTTAATAGTGAAGATAGAAAAACGGTTAAATTACTAAAAATGTGCAGTTTTTCGGGACATACTCAGAACCGTTTCAAAAATATTCTATAATTTCCGGTTTTTGAGTTATTAAAGAAAGTGTTTTTTTTTTGTTATATTTATAATGTGTCATATCTCTCTTATTGTTTTAAATATCGAAAAAAGTTTATTAAGATTATTTGTAGATATTTTTATGTTAATTTTGTTAAATTAAAAAAAAATATTACACTATTTGTTAAAAAGTTACTCCTATAACACAAACTTACCTTTTTTTAAATAGAAGCCAAAGTTGGCTATGACCTATTTAAATTCCTTATTTTTTTCCTATTCTAAAGATATTAGGGTTGATGTATTTGTTTTTAATAATACGCAAGTTACAAAGGTGTTTTATTTTTTTTAAAGAGGAAAAACCAAAAAGTAGACTGTGAAATCAAGAAAAAACAAGAAAAACCGCAAATGATAAAATATTTTTGAAAACGATTCTGAGTTTGTCTCAAAAAACTGCACTTTTTTGGTAATTTAACCGTTTCTCTATCTTGACTATTAAGCGAGATACCCAGTGATGCGAGTGTGTCATATGACCGCGTCATGACAGTTTGTCATGACGGTCATTACGTCACGTCACATTGTTTTTAAATGACCGTGACCATTCTAACCTCCAAAATTCAAAATGACAGTTTTTCTAACCTCCAAAAATGACAGTTTTAAGTTTACACGGTGGTTGTCACTAGATTTGTGTTAATTTTAATTGCAATATCGTTAATAAAAATGTAAGTACCACTATATTAAGTATTCCGAAAGTTGGTAAACACAATGAAGAGAAAAGGGAAGGTATTTTACTTTTTTGTACGTTATCCTGCAAGTTCGCAGCAAAAGATAGCTACTTATGGTGGCCAATTTTGTAAAAAGAGAAACGGTTTACATGCCACTAGATTCTAGTGCCATGTCTGCCATTCTAGTGACTAGAATGGCAGAACATTTAATTACAACATGCAAGAAATGCCCAGACCATGTAAAATTAAAGTTGAAACGCAATAAAAATTTTATTAAAAAAATTTTAGCTCTCAGCATAAGTAGTCCAAAATCACCTTCAACTCCATCGACTTCTAGAGCCTTCTATGAAGGAATACAATACCCAGATAGAGATACTTATACTCTTATACTAATAATTCTGCTTTTTATTTGTTATTCTTATTACATATACAGGGTGTCACACAAAAAACACCGCAAGCTGTAACTCCGTTGTTTGTGGTCCGATTTTGGTGAACAAAAAAGTAAATGAAATGGCTCCTCAAATACTATAAACTGAATTGGATTTCAATTTTTTTCAAGTTCAACTTAAATGTCAAACGATAGTCATTTTTTTTTCCCTAATGGCACCATCTATTTTTTTTTACTAAATCTGGTACACATTATTTTTCTGAATTCAATGATGTAATCATAAGTTAATTTTAGTGCTAAAATAATAAGAAATAAAAAATAAAAGTTTAACTAAAATAGGTTAGGTTTCACAAAATTTTCAAGCGTGCCGTGGAAAACAAAAAAAATCTTAATCAACAAATGTCATTTAAACGTCAGTGTGGTATTTTATACCATTGTTATAAAAATAATTATATGACGGTCATATGACCGGTCATGACCGGTCATTCGTCACAATCATAAATGACCGTCATTTCACATCACTGGAGATACAGATACCCATGTAATTTGGACCACCCTGTACATTATTAGTTCATATCCTTACTAAACACGTAAAAACACTTCTTTGCTAATTTAATCATCTTTTTATTTAACGGTTTTCTAGATTTCCATGTTTTTCATATAAAAACATACACGCTGTATAATTAATTGTTATGAAATGCTTTGACAAAACTTATCCACTTTAAACAAGTAAACAAGATTTTGCAGGCGAAACAGGCGTGAATTATCTTTTAACTGTTAACTCCATGATGTATTTAATACGGATGTATAAAGTTACCTTCAACGCAAAATAAAATGTTGTCCTAATTTATAGCTTAATTATATTTTAAAGTTACACACCATCTCGCAAATTATTTCTTGCGTGAATGTAATAAAAGTTTGAAGATAGTTCTATCCTTCTAATTACAGTATTGTTTGTACAACCTTAATTAAATAGACTGGAGAAATTGACGCGAACGCGAGGAGACTCTCAGTGGTAAATACGAAGGAAAAGCGAAGTTTGTGACAAGTATTTAAATTTAAACCATGAGACAAATGTAGGCTGTCAGGACCTTTTGCCGCTAGAAACTAATTGGAATAATATATAACGAACTGAAACCTAATCCCCATTCTCATACAGTTCGAAGAATGTGACCGTAATATGAATATAAATAATATTCTGGCTGTTAAGTACAGGGTGGACCATTTCTTATGACGTTAAAAGGTAATTAAGAGCGATAGCAAAAAACTAATTAGGCATTGTCAACTTTTTAGACTTGGTCTTACGCTGAAAACGGAAATGAAATGTCTTCATCAACTTTTGAGTGCATTTTAGTTACAAAAAACCCCAGACATTTTTGAAAAATACTTTGATTTGAAATATGGTTTTCCAAAGGGGTCTATAAACTTGTAGCGATCGGATGGGGGTCGATGAACCTTTAGGAGTCTTTTGGGGCCAATCGACTTGGAGTCGATTAATAAATTACTACTTTGTTTAATCATATTTAATTTTTTTTCACACTAAATTCATTTACTTTAAAACATTCTTATTGCTCACCAGTCTCCTTGAGGTGTTTTGGTGCAGCTAAATTATACAATGTACCTTTGGATAAAAGGTTCAATAATTTTTGGAGTTACGTACATAAGACGTTCATGAGTCACATATGATACAAAATATTTGTTCCATAAATTTCAGATAATCCTTTTTTGATGTCCTACACCTACAACCATTTCAGAGTCTTTAACTGCACGTTTATGTCGATATTTACGTTTACATTTGACATTTATCAAATGAGTCGCATATGCTTCATACGTTAAATGAACACGCGTATGAGTCAAAAATGGCTCATGGACAGTGAACGTGTTAAGTATATTAAAAGGCAGTGATAAACGAAGAATATTATGTAATTTTGAACAAAACATTTTAAACTTTATATCTTAACATCAAGCCTAACCATCCCATTAATAATGTAGATTGTAGATAATTATTTTCTCTCATTTTTATATACTGTTGGTACTATTGTTCATAAATAATGTTTTGCGTTTTCTGTTGACTATTACTGACTTCATACATGTATGTAATATTATTTTGTGCAATAAATTATTACTGGAATATTTTCTTATTTTAATCAGTCGAACAAAGTTTTATTGGAGCAATATAATTGACTAAAACAAATCCAAACACTTAACATACTTATGTTAAATATGTGTTTTGGGTGCTATATAAAGGAACAATGTTTCTCTTAGAATCCTATTTGTATCCGTAAAAGATAATTAAGCAATAAAAAAAGTCAAACATTTTGTGTTGAAGACAAAAAAAAAGTGGATTCGTTAGAATATATTTACTTTCGCTATACGTAGTCTATGTTAAGGTCTATAAAAACTCGTACAACTTTTTTGGTAAAATTTAAAATTATGATACTCTTATTATTTAAAAAAATCAAAATTTTGGAAATTTTTCTCGAAAACGGCTCCAATTTTTTTTTTAAGTTTAGTATGTTAAAGAACTTATTTTTGTTAGTGAAATGTCGTTTGTCCCAACTCCCTTGAATTACTGTAAAAAAAGTTATGATTTTAAAAAATATTTTTTTTGTGCGATCGTACTAGAAACAGCTGTTTGACGGACGCGTTAGCAACCATAAAGTACTGCATTACCGGCCCTATCCTTAGCAACGGCCGTAAAAGTTACTTTTAAGGCCGTTACCCTTAGCAACGGCCAAAAAAGTAACTTTTACGGCCGTTGCTAAGGAGAGGGCCGGTAATGCAGTACATACGCCGTCATCTGTCAGTGACAGAATGTCACGTAGTTTCTAACCTATAATTTTTAAAATTACTAACAATTTAAATTGTTTTTAATTCGATCGCACAAAAAATGTAATATGCACCTCGGCCAAAACGTACTTTTTCGGCCTTGCCTGTTTGCTGGCCTCGACTACGCTCGGCCAGCAAACCAGACGCGGCCGAAAAAGTTACACTTCTTGGCCTTGATACATAAATAACTATTAAGAACGCTGTTGTTGTTCATTCATATTCATAAACATTCGCACGAAACGTCATTTTGACAGATTTTATTAACCAAAAATAAGGTTGGGTAGAGCACTTTTTGTACCCACTTTTTGTACCCACTAATACACAAACACACATACGGACAAATACAATATTAATAGCGAAAGTTATTTGGTAGCCACATTTCTTGTAGGAGATCGATATTTAAATAATGTTGGGAAACCCCGATTTGGAGTTTAAAAAATGAAAAATATGTTTATTTTAAAGTAAAAAGGTAAAGTATTGGTATGCTAAAACAAAACACTCGGTATAATTTTAGGTAGTGTAGCTTATTTTTAACAAGTTTGTTAGTATTTCTTCTATTTTATATGATAAAAAAGATATAAAGAACACACGTATTAGGTGCACACCCGGTGTACTGACTTTTCGTTTTAAAATTAACAATGGGCGTGGTACTCAAAGAGTTAAATTTAATTTCGCGGCTCAATTTACGTTAAAAAACAAAAAAACTTTAAGGATAAAAAGCAAATAAACCAGTTAAAGGATGTTAATGTAGTAGGTTTAGTACCAGTGAATTTTTTGTGTAGTTCATCTAAAATTGATTATCCTGCAAAAGGTGCAAATGTAAGTAAAATATAACCTAAAGATGATTTTAAAGTTTGCCTCAGATCACAGTGACGATGCTAAAAACGAAGGGAAACTTTCATAACTTTTTTGCTATTTGAATGTTTTTAAGAAGCGAAGAGTATGGCATCAAACAATGCAAAAGATTTTAATAAAAACAGTCTTGAAAGAAGCTTCGTGTTGCGACAACTAGAGCTCGGTTTAATTTAAAAGTTGGAACTTTTGAGGAATACAATAAAAGTTAAAAATTATATTGGCTCGACTTTATCCATACTGTTCCGGTCCATGGATAGCAGAAACAGGTCAGGGAGGTCGTAAACTTCGGGCTAGAACGGCCTGCATCATAACAGTCGATAGCGGTTAAGGCAGTTTATTACCTTTTTCTTGCAAAAATACACCCGCACGTTTAATATATAATAAATTACAATTGTTTCATATCATTGTGAAACTAACTACAACGCATTATTAATTCAACATTGTAAATAAAAGGTAGATATATCATTAAGGTTCTTCGTCTTTTGCTAAAAACGACATCAACACGAGTAAATTTAATGTATTGTTATTGTCGATAAAATATGGTGGGCAGTTATCGTAATAAACGGTGGTAATAAAATATATTTATATGGCGTTTTGATAACCAATTGCCTCTATCGGGTATAGTAAAAAACAAAGGTCGGACTTTTTTATCCCAAGTAACTAGATGTTAAAATTGGGAAAAATACAGCGAAGAAAACTTGAAGCGAAACGAATGAAAAAGTTATACGAAAGTAACTAAAATTATAAACGATCATGCTCATTTTGCGCAAGGACACCTTTTTTCATAATGTTAGAATTTGACAAACATTAATTATCAGAAATAAAAACGTTAACTATGGCTTAAAAAACATTCCATTTATCGCATTTAGTAACATATAAATTCGCATTTTCAAAAAAATTAACCTCAATAACAGAAGAGATATTAAAGAAAAGAGAAAGGTTTTTTTTTCGCAACACTGAGTTATTTAAACTTTAATATTTGTAATCAGCTCAATTTTTTTTTTTTTTTTTACTACGCTTGTAGCGTTCTGAAATATTAAAACTGGTCTATAAGATACCAACCATTAATTTATTTTTCAGATCTTAGAACTAAAAACTTAAATTCTAAAGTTCACCCATTGGCGTCCTTGAGATTCTGCTAATTTGCACACGGCACCATACTTTTCGCACTGTACTCTGCTTTTGGAACACTTAAACTAACTCATGTGGTTTTGTTCTCTTTAGTATTCTGTTCGTGTCATTTACATCGAGAAGTTGGATTGCCTCGATGTTAACGTGCTGATTTAGTCTCGCCTCATGTTTAGTTGCATATCTTCTAATTTCGCTGGCCACATCCTTGATACCTAGATCGCGATGAATGTCACAGTTGCGTACGTACCATGGTGCATTGACGATGTTACGCAGCACTTTATTTTGAAATTTTTGTATTGTACAGTGTGGTCTATTTTCGATGCCCATACAGGGTATCTCGGTTATTATCAGAGATAGAAAAAAAGTAAATACATAAACTCGATTTATTTTTTCGAGAGAAATTTATTGCCGTAAACAGATTTTTAATATCTTTTTTAATTTTCGAAATATAGCCAAAAACCGATTTTTGGCACTTTTCAAAAATGTTAAATATCTCGTTTAAACGAGAAGATAGAAAAAAACTTTAAAGACATTTTTCGCATGATTTTTTGTGCTTCATAAGATAGCGATGTTCAATTGTTTTTTACATATCAATGCCGATATATTGCACCTAACTTTCTTATTTTAAATGGCAACCATAGGGAAATTATATATTTTTGAAAAACGCAAAAAATAAGCTTTCGATTCATGTCAGCCAACTATGGTTGTCATTTAAAATAAGAAAGTTAGGTGTAATATATCAATATTTGTATGAGTAAAAAAAAATTGAACATCGCCATCTTATTAAGGACAAAAAACCATGCAAAAAAGTCTTTAAAGTTTTTTTCTATCTTCTCGTTTAAACGAGATATTTAACATTTTTGAAAAGAGCCAAAAATGGTGTTGGCTTAATTTCGAGTATCAAAAAAGAAAAATAACGAAAAGATAGAGAAAAACTTTAAAGACATTTTTTGCATGGTTTTTTGTCCTTAATAAGAAGGCGATGTTCAATTTTTTTTTACTCATACAAATATTGATATATTACACCTAACTTTCTTATTTTAAATGACAACCATAGTTGGCTTTGACATGAATCGAAAGCTTATTTTTTGCGTTTTTCAAAAATATATAATTTCCCTATGGTTGCCATTTAAAATAAGAAAGTTAGGTGCAATATATCGGCATTGATATAAGTAAAAAACAATTGAACATCGCTATCTTATTAAGCACAAAAAATCATGCGAAAAATGTCTTTAAAGTTTTTTTCTATCTTCTCGTTTAAACGAGATATTTAACATTTTTGAAAAGTGCCAAAAATCGGTTTTTGGCTATATTTCGAAAATTAAAAAAGATATCAAAAATCTGTTTACGGCAATAAATTTCTCTCGAAAAAATAAATCGAGTTTATGTATTTAGTTTTTTTCTATCTCTGATAATAACCGAGATACCCTGTATGGGCATCGAAAATAGACCACCCTGTACTTATATGACACTGTTTAGCACACCCCCACAGTTGTATGCCATACGCCCAGACTGGTTTCAAGATCTGATTATATATGAATATTTTGTTGTATATTGACAATAGGGAATTACGCCCCAACAGCCAATATAATTCCCTATATTTTAGACCCAACTCAGTTCTTTTCTTTTTTACGTGTTCCTTCCACCTTAGTTTAGCGTCTAGTGTTATTCCTAAATATTTTGCAGTGTTTTCGTAAGGTACAGTATTACCATTTATTGTGATGGGCAACGGATTCCTTATGTTTTTGTTCGTAAAATTAATGTGAGTTGATTTTACCTTGTTTAATTTTATCTTCCATTCCCTGGTCCAATTGAATATCTGGTCACTGGCCAGCTGAAGTTTATTTGTCATGGCTTCTATGTTCTATGTCCTTATCAACTGCTAGGATTGCAGTGTCATCTGCGAACGTGGCAATAGTCACAGTTTTTAATTCTGGCAGATCAGCTGTATAGAGTAAATAGAGGATCGGTCCAAGGACGCTGCCCTGCGGTACTCCAGCTCTGATATCCTTCAACTCCGAATACTCATCTTCTTGTTTTATTCTAAATAATCGATTGGAAATGTATGATTTCAGTAATTTGGTATATTGTTGCGGTAGCAATTTATTTAATTTGTACACAAGCCCTTTGTGCCAGACCTTATCGAAGCCCTGGGCCACATCTAAAAAGATAGCTGAGCAGACTTGTTTGTTTTATAACGCTTTCTCTATGACATCAGTGATCCGATGTACTTGATCTAATGTGCTATGGTTTATCTCTGAATCCAAACTGATGATTTGGAATCAGATTTTTTCTTTCGATGATAGGTTTTAGTCGTTTTAGGAATAGTTTTTCGAATAATTTGGATGTTATTGGAAGCAATGATATAGGTCTATATGAATTAATCTCATTAGGTGGCTTGCCTGGTTTTTGCAGCATTATAACTTCTGCTACCTTCCATACACTTGGGACATGTTTTATTCTAAAGGCTGCATTAATTAGATAGGTTAACATTACAATGCCTTTCCTCGGTAGTTGCTTTAGGATTTCGCCTGTAATCAGATCAAAAGCTGGCACTTTTTTGGGGCTGAGGTTGCTTTTGAATGAGCTCAAAATAGTACACATTTTCGTTTTCAAATCGAGGCTGTAGCTTGAACGGTGCCCAAGATTTAAAATGTGAGAAATTATAGTAAAATACTTTGTACATGAGTAGCATTATATTTTTTTTAATTAGAAGAATATGGCTCTGAAGATTGTTTGGAAATTTACCGAAAAAAAAGAGTCTCCAAAGCGATTTTAGCATAGCTAACCTAACCTAACTTAATTCATCTTAACCTTACCGTAAAACATACCGTAAAATTTCATTTATAATACGCTATCATGTATAATACGCATGCTTGGTTCAGCCCAGTGTTTCTTAAACTTTTTTCTTCGCGACCCACTTTCCAATCCGACAATCGCGATCCCGAAAATATTCGTTACTTTAAAATAATGTTATTAACCACTAATAACCTTTATTAACATTTTATTTAAAAAACCCATTCAACTACCTACTCAAAGTATTTATTAACTAAAACTAAATCTCGTTACACAAAAATTACCTTTAAAATAAATGAAATAATTATTTTTGGCAGATTTAAATAAATAAAAACTCTATTATTAGTTTCAATATGGTTTTCGACCCAAAATAAAATTCTCGGGACCCACATTTGGGTCGCGACTCACAATTTAACAAACACTGGTTTAGCCCAATGTAGATGACGAATTTCTTAGTACTCGCGTATTATACGCACACGAATTTTAGAGGACAAAAATGAGTAAAAATTTGGCGTATTATACATGAGAATTTACG
Organism: Elmis aenea; assembly: GCA_947652605.1. Taxonomy (NCBI): domain Eukaryota; kingdom Metazoa; phylum Arthropoda; class Insecta; order Coleoptera; family Elmidae; genus Elmis; species Elmis aenea. Next base: position 20,936,736 of record OX393579.1, read on the forward strand.
ATAACCAATAGTTTTCAGTTAAATGTTTCTTATTATGAACACCAAAGTGTTCATAATATGAGGAAATTCGATTATGTATCGTATATCGCATACCTTGTAAAAAATTGTAAACTTGATACTTTCAGCTTGATTTTACCCCTGAAACCTAAAGGTTTCAGCAAACACTGATCCCAAAAACATTGGGCATATTAAAGATTGGGCTATTCCGGTTTTTGAGTGTTTTTTATTTAACCTTTTAAAGATTTTATAAAAATTTTTTTGTGTTTTTGATGGAGACAATATTATTTAAATAATAAGAGAAATTCAATTAATTTGTTAAGATAATTATAAACTGAATATTTCCACAAAAATCTAAGCCATAATAGTAGGTCTGAAAACAATAAAGTCGCTACTTACAACTCCCCAACTGAAAGGTTCAATCCCAGTTTGGGATCTAGACAATTTCCTGTTCATGTTTATATTTACTACTGCTCCCTTAAGGATTATTTGGCATTAGTAGTATCAGCTACTGGTTGGTATTGGAGGAAATAATAGAACATAGTACGAAGAAACGGACTGTCGTTTGAAAAAGTTAAATATTTTAATGCAGTGGATCGGGTAAAACGGTTTATGTAAATGTCAACTAATTCCAGACCAAAATGGAAAGTAGGTTAAGAAAGCAATCTAACCATACGAATTAGCATATTTTTTTAGAGTATGAAAAAGAATAATCGTTACTGGGATATTTAAGACAACTTAGAACAGGAAAGAGACTGTTTAGTTAACTTCGAATTTAATACTGAATTAAAAATTCAGTATAATTAAGAAGACAGTTTGGAATCCATGAACTAGTTTTTTAAATTCCTGTTAATTTAAAATTGTTGATTAAATGAAGATATACAAATTCACTTTGGATAGCGAGGTATTACACTGGAGCTTGACTATTTTCAAAAAGTAAAAATAATGGCATACACAGTGCCTAATGTAAAATGTAAAAAATCTAATCGCTATTTTTGATTAAAATAAGAATTTTTTGAATCTTTGTTTCTGTTTTGAAATTAATGCTGAGGATGTCAAACAAAATGTGACGAAAATGTTAAAGAAGTTTTCAAAAAATGGCTTTTAGGAATGCTTTCAGCAAGTTTACGCATGTTTTTTTCGATCTTTTTGTTTAAGCGAGATATTTAACATTTTTGATATCTTTTTTAATACAGCGAACACCATTCTTGGCACTTTTCAAAAATGTTAAATATCTCGCTTAAACAAAAAGATCGAAAAAAACTAATAACATTTTTGGCATGGTTTTTTGTCCTTAATAAGACAGCGATGTTAATTTTTTTTTGCTGATACGGATATTGATATATTACACCTAATTTTCTTGTTTTAAATAGCAACCAAGGTTGGCTTTGACATGAATCGAAAGCTTATTTTTTGCGCTTTTCATAAATATATAATTTGCTTATGGTTGCCATTTAAAATAAGAAAGTTAGGTGTAATATATCAATATTCGTACGAGTAAAAAAAAATTGAACATCACCATCTTATTAAGGACAAAACACCGTGCCAAAAATGTTATTAAAGTTTTTATCGATCTTTTCGTTTAAGCGAGATATCTAACATTTTTGAAAAGTGCCAAAAATCGGTTTTTGGCTATATTTCGAAAATCAAAAAAGATATCAAAAATCTGTATGGCAATGGATTTCTCTCGAAAAAAGAACTTAAGACTACGTACTTAGTTTTTTTTCTCTCTGGTAATAACCGAGATACATATGAAATAAATATCTTGGAAGGAAGACAAATGTCAAATATAACATTTAATCAATTTGGATGTTAAAAACTTTTTATACTCTATGAGAAATTCAATAAAAACAAATAAATTTTACTTTCCCCGGTCTCCCTTAGGTTAAGTAGGATATATTTACAAAAGTCTTGTTTTTTTTAGCAGCTGACACAAGAATTACCTCTGGACCAATATGACAAGTCGTTTATTGGCGATTTTTTCTACCTTAGAGTACCTAACAGTTATTGATCAAAACCAACCCAGCTGGAGCTTCACAAAATCCAATAATATCCTAAAAATGAACAATTTCCAAGGAATTTATTGTCAGTTGCTTGGACCATGGGATGCCTTTTTATTGGTAAAAAATATAATTTTATTTGCGAATATTGGTAAATTGACCAAAATGCAAATAAACTTTTCCTTAAGTCATTACTTAACTGGATTTTAATTAAGGAAGTGGCTATATGTCCGCCGGCGGAATAGCTTATATAGACTTAGAATTCCGCCGGCCGGCGGAATTTATACGTTATACAGCTGCTTTCCGCCGTTGAAGCTGTAGTATGCGCACGCGCGGCGGATTCGACTGTATTTTCTAGTTAAATTCTGCCGGCCGGCGGAATTGCTTCTATGCTTTGTAAAGTCCGCCGTAAACATAACTAACATTTTAGCTGTCATCAATACACAGTGATGGAGCTTGGCGCTGTTTTTGTGTCCTATAAGGAATTCACTGAAAAATTAAATCGTTTTTGCGACGCAGAGTTCGTGTCTTTCTATAAAAGAGACACGAACAATAGGAGCGCCAAAAAAAAAACAGATAGGCCAATTAATCCGGACTTAAAATATTACCAGCTAAAATACACACGTATTAAAGGTGGCAAAAACTTCAAACGATCTTTAATTGATAGAGAATTTTTTTCTCTTTCCAACCATATAAAGTTTTGTTAGTATTACATGAGAAAATGTTTGAGAAAAATTCAAAATTTTACTTCAAAAATACAACTATCAACTAAAGGAAAAAAGTATAGGTTGCTATTTAAAAAAAATATGATAATAGACTGTCAGTTGCACATAATTGGCAAAAAAATTTAACTTTGTCAAAATGTAGCTAACAATTTGCCATATACTTTTTATATTAAACATATTTTCATAAAATTTGTATGTACGCCGTCACAGAGGCGTTTTCAGACTTTTTGCAAAGTCTGTATATTTTCATTTTTATTCTTATTGTTTATTTTCTGTTCTTTTAAAATAAAATCCAATAAAAAGTTTTAAAAAACGTTCACTTTAAAAAAAAAAATGCGAGGGATCTTAAGTACCTTAACGCCTTATAGTTTATGTGAATTATATCGAAACATGAACATGCACATTGCATTTTTTACGAATATCAAGACTAAAACGTTTAACGATATTGGTACGTTTTTGTCTTGATTTTCGTCCGTGTTTGGAATCATCCCAAATCTAAGGGGTTGTTTGCTTTTAAACATTTGAACTACACGTCTAACTCATATTAAGTTATTTATTCTCTGTTAAACAAATATTTTTTAAATCCTAAAACTTCCATAATCTTAGCTTTTACCCAAGATGTTTTATTTGGGTCTCTATAATCTCTTACGTATACGTCATCCCTCATCCCCTATCTCAAATTGACGTACTATTTTCCCTTTAAAATTTTTAATGTCTTCTAGTCGAAAACGAATTTGGTTAAATTAAATCTAACCTGGTCCTTCAATTGACTTATACCTGTAGTGATAGTAACGCTTTATTTATCGGCAAATTCTTCATAGTTCATTTTGTTTGTTTACGAGTGAGAGTAATATTGACAGCTAAAATGTTGGTTATGTTTACGGCGGACTTTACAAATCATAGAAGCAATTCCGCCGGCCGGCGGAATTTAACTAGAAAATACAGTCGAATCCGCCACGCGTGCGCATAATACAGCTTCAACGGCGGAAAGTACCTGTATAACGTATAAAATCCGCCGGCCGGCGGAATTCTAAGTCTATATTAGCTATTCCGCCGGCGGACATATAGCCACTTCCTTTAATTAAATGCATTTGTAATTTAAATCCTACTTTAATATTTCTGATATGGTATGGTGTTTAAACCAATCGAACAAATAATTGAAACAAACCACATTTGAGCTATGCATTTTGGTGTTAGATATCCAGATCCAAGGGAGCTATAGATTGGCTATTCAACAACAGCTATGCAGCCCAACCGATGATTTTAATTAACTGGAAATTCATGCTTACAACTATTGTAAATTATCTAACTCTATTAATGGAACACTGCATGTCTGGTACATTCACTCGAGTTATTAACCAAATATGCAAAACAGTTTTTTATTTTAGTTGGTTTTGCGTTAAACAATTTCACATCGAAGGGATAACGTGTGTCGAGTTTGTATAACTTTAATATAAAGATACATTTGCAATTACGTTTCACATTTTATAATTGATATTTTATTTTATGATAGTTTATTAAGCCTTGAAATAGCAATTTACTAGCACAAAAAATTTAAAATTGTATATTTACCTTGTTGTTTCATTATACTATTACACCGCTCTAAATATTTATTAAATGGTGTACCTTTAAAAAAACTATTGACAATACATAAGATTTTGGACGAATTATGCAATTTTATTTTGATTATTGAACTCGATTAGCACAATTACAATGAACTGTTTTATTGGATGTAATTAACCACGTTAATTAAGGTAATACTGCAGTGAAACATTCTGTATTGGGAAAAGTTCACAATTTTTGTGCAATGTGTTAAACTATGACATCATCACATAAATCATAGATAATAATTTTTTTTTGTGTGTATTTTCAAAGTCGGGACCTACTCCAAAAAAATAGGAAATTCCTACAAAACGCATATCAGAATAAGTAAAATGTAAATATCTCAGAAAATATTCACTTTAGGTATAGGTAAGTATTTATATACAGGGTGTCCCCGTTCACCGCGAATATTTTAAGTGGTGATAGAGGATTGAAAATGATGGAGGTCATTTTGAACACTTATTGAAGTAATTTTGTGGTTACATGTTAATTTTATTGCGTCCAGATGGATTTGCATTGTTTTGCATTTTATCGTTTTTTTTTTTCACCTTTTTCACTATTATAAACATTTCTGTGATACATTTAGTTTTATTGAACAACATATTTACCAAAGTTGTAGTCCGTTAAATGCCTTATCCGCAGTAGGCATCCGTTTTGCTCTACGACGTTTCGTTAAAAAGATGCGGCGTTTTTAAAAATTTACATAACTTATTTATATGCAATTTTACATTTTTTTGTTAAATTTGTTCGTTAGCTCCTTAAAAAAAATGATAAGGGGTGGTTTTCTCAAGAATTTTAAACTTCATAAAAAGCTTTGAAACTGATGAGATACATAATTTTATGAATCTTGCCGATGCTATGGCATTTTTAAGTACAAAATATCATAATTACCGGGAGTTTTTGTTTTTCGAAAACGATAAAATGTAAATGCATCTGGACGCAATAAAATTAACATGTAACCACAAAATTACTTCAATAAGTGTTCAAAATGACCTCCATCATTTTCAATCACGTAATCGCACTCTCTTTAAAAGCATTTTTAAATACAAAACAATATTTGTAGGAAATTTTGTTTTTGCACTCTATTCCTTATTTTCAGCTTTTCCGGAAAATCGGTTTGATTTTCAAAAAATTTCACTATACCAAAGTTGTAGCCCATAAAATTTGCTATCCGGAATGGGCCGTCGGTTTTTTTGTACAACCTTTCGTTTTAAAGATACAGCGGTTGCAAAGTCTAAGAAACAATTAAATTTTTTACATTTTTTACATTTTTTTGTACAAACTGCTTTATAACTCTCAAACCATTGCCTGTAGACAAAAAATAAATAGAACTAATTTTGTAGAGAATTTCATGCTCTATTAAAAAGCATTAAGGTATTTTACTATAAAATTGATATTTTCGGCTACAGAGTCTTATAAATGCAGAAGTGTAAAAAAATCAAGTAAGTGTTGATATCAGCTTGGCATTTGATTTTAGGAAAAAATTTTACTTGAAATTTTTTCTTAGAAAAAGGTCCTCTATCACCCTGTATAAGTATAAGTTAAAGAAAAACAAAAATGCAACAAAATAGCGTAATAATATACAGGGTGTTTTATTTAAAAAAATAAAGTTATTGATGTTTGAAAATTGGGAAGTTGGTACAAACCCTGTATAATATAAATTAATTTTGGTGTATTTAGACTATGACGCCACCTTTTGACTTTGTATGTACAAAATAGCATTTGCCAATTATTGTTCATAACGTTGTGCTCTTGACAAGTATTGTACCATGTTTTTCTGGAAATTCAAAGAGTTTTTGAGATAAAGTGGCAATGTCTCAAAAAAATGATAAAAATAATATACTGTCAAATGGATATTTTCTTGCTGAATTCGATATTGCAAAAATATACTGGGTGTTCAACTAAAAAAAAATACCTTTAGTGACGCCCCACTTTTATGAAACACCCTGTATACTTGAAACTAATTTTAAAATATGCACGTCTAGAAATATTATAAGTTTCATTCAAAACTTTTTTTGATAAGTTGACATTAAGGGCAATAAGGGACTTTATCGCACTACTGGTTCACCCTGTATATGTACTAATTACGTTTTTTTTTTAGTGAAAGGAGTCGGGTCGGAGTCGGTTATTTCTCGGACGGCTTCCCATCCCTGGAAATGTGATTAATTTTATGATAAAAATATCCATTTAAGTTGGTGAATTATAATTTGTTTAAGTATTATCAACTAACTTAGCGTTTTCCTCAATGCACTTACAATAAGCTTGAGTGTTGTGTTTATTTTTATAAACTTAATATGGAACTAGCGGACCGTAAACGTAAACTTTAATTTTACGTCTCAGTAAAGATTAGAATAGACTTAATCTAAGCCATAACACTGCCAATCAAAACGGACGTGAACACGTGAAATGTCACCCTGACAGTCAATTTCAAGAATTCTACCCTATAAATGTCCTAGTTCTAATACTTGAATACGACCGCCAAGGATTTCAGTGGTTAAGCTAAGCCTGCCAGTGACACGCTGAAGTGACATATAATTTCTGAAAATATTAACGCCAAATATTTTATTTTAGAATAAACGTGACGAGGGTCAAGTTCATATACCATTTTTAATAGTACGAACGTCTTTTAATTTAATTTTATTTTCAAATATAATGCATATTTTTCGCGGTTTTTAATAAATTATATCTACAAATCTTTGTACTGCAATGATTTCCAAACGTTTTATTTGTTTTTTTTTCTAGATTATTTCCGACCTTGGTAATCATTTGTTATTACCCAAACGATTGTTTTGAAATTTGTTCTCAATTTATTAACAGCCTTTTTCTTACAAACTAAACTGTCATACATAAACTATATGGGTTTTTAAATTTCATTACTATCACGTAAACGGATGTACTGGCGTTTAAAATTATATCAATCTAATTTTATAATTTGTTACTTACTGATAGACCGCTTTCGCTAAAAATCGATTTGACAAATAATATTGTATTCAACAGTACTATACACTAATGTTTCTCATATTTGAATTTTTATAATGGCAAAGTAAATGTCCCGATAGATAAATTTGAAGACGTAAAAATATATACAGGATGTCCCAATGAACTATAGTCTGAATTATCCTGATTGTATTTAAAAGGATCTCCAACAAACCTAATGCAGTATTAAATGATGAATACTCTTGGTTTTCCTTTTCATGGATACTTCAGATAAACGCGATAAAAGTGGTTTACAGTTATTAATATTGGCATTTGTTGTCATTTCCAAGGCTTACTATTTAAAAATGTTGCAATTTCACTCTGTGATTAAAAAAAAAACAGTTGCCTATCGCAGATTTGACATACGTCATCGTAGAGATAACAATTGCACATCACTTAATAGAGAATTTGTCGCCGTTTCCAAAAATATAAGGTTTGTTTGGTTTATTTTCAATAATTAAAAAGTTATGGGGGTGCGATAGGCAAACTAAATCACCCGGTATAAAAGGTGACCAGATGTATTTCTTTTGGAAGTATGGCACTTTCTTTGAGAGTGCCTCTTTTTTTTGGGACCAACAAATTTTATTTCCAATGATATACTTCTTTATGTTGTTCTAAAAGTTGGTCTTCTTTGCACTGATGTTTTTTTCAGATAAGAATGAAACAAAATAATGAATGGACAAAAAAATACATTCCCAGGAGTAAGTAAATAAAAAATCAATTAATTTTAATATGTTTTTCATAAAATCACTTCTTTCTTTAATTAAGAACGTCGTTATTGATTTTTTATGTGTAGGTACTAGCACCGTAGCAATGCATTGGCAACGGGGCAAGTGCCAAGGGCGCGAGGCGCGAGGGGCGCCAAGCGCAAACATTTTTGCACCCTGGCCTAAAATACAAAAACATCAAGCGCCCTTTGCTAAAAATCTTGCCGCCCCAATATGTATCTGCGATTTTCCGTCAGTGGACGGTGATTCCCCTTTTAAACGGAGCTCGAAACCGAAAAAATTAGTTAACAGTTAACCAAAATCGAGAACTTTGTTTTTATAACGATTTTTGGTTATAAACCGGTTTAAAGACCGGTTAAAAAACGGGTAAAAGAACCGGTTTTTAACATAATTTAGATTGGAAAGGCAAAGTATGAACATATATCTATTTATAATTTTATAATATATTTACAAACAAGCGTTTAGTTATGACTTCTGGTAAACTAATCGCATTTAATACAGATTTTGTATTTTTTAAAGTAATTTTTATTGAAGAATGATGTTAAAAAACCGGGTTTTAATTATTTTATTTAAAGGTTGCCGTTTTTTTGCCATTAAAAATAACGGTTTCGGTTTCAATTGAAAACCACTTTTACGGACAAAAAATAACCGTTTTTTTAACCGGTTTCTTGTCCTGCTTATAAACCAATAGCAAAAATGGCCCTGCACGCTAACCTGATGGATGAATTCAAGAGCTGACACTGGAAATCCCCGTTTTTCCGTTTATAGTCAACTAGGCGATTTACCCGGCGTTGCACGGGTGATTACAATTCTCTTTTATCAATCACAGACTACTCGCGCTCCGCGCTCGCGCCCGGCGGACGTTCCCAAACGTTCAATTACAGACTACTGGCGCTCCGCGCTCGCGCTCGGCGGACGTTTCCGGCCGTTCCCGGGCATTTATGGCCGTTCTTTATACGGCGTTTGATCCGTCAGGTCCTAAATAGTAACTGTGCAAAATTTGGTCCCGATCGGTCAACGGACCTAGGATTCTATAGCGAACAAACAAACAAACAAACAAACAAACAAACACACAAACAAGCTCTTTTATATATATAGATAAGAAGATAATCTTATGAAATTTGGCAGCAGATGAGCAGAGCATTTGTAGATCAATCTGTTACGTATGGTACATAGGTTATGCGCCTATGTACAATAGTCAGCATTCTTATGAATATTTACTTAAAAAATTGTGGCTCCATCTATATCCGAACTACGACGATGTAGGTACATAATTCAGGCCAATCCTGTACATATTAAATATTTAATTTTATGTTTGGTTTCTTTATGATAAATTGTTGCTTATAAATCTTATAATAACAATATTTCTTAAAATAATAGTTATTTATGTATCAAGGCCAAAAAGTGTAACTTTTTCGGCCGCGTCTGGTTTGCTGGCCGAGACGTAGTCGAGGCCAGCAAACAGGCAAGGTCGAAAAAGTACGTTTTGGCCGAGGTGCATATTACATTTTTTGTGCGATCGAATTAAAAACAATTTAAATTTTTAGTAATTTTCAAAATTATAGGTTAGAAACTACGTGACATTCTGTCACTGACAGATGACGGCGTATGTACTGCATTACCGGCCCTCTCCTTAGCAACGGCCGTAAAAGTTACTTTTTCGGCCGTTGCTAAGGGTAACGGCCTGAAAAGTAACTTTTACGGCCGTTGCTAAGGATAGGGCCGGTAATGCAGTACTTTATGGTTGCTAACGCGTCCGTCAAACAGCTGTTTCTAGTACGATCGCACAAAAAATACGTTAAAAAAAGGGCGCCATTTTAGGTATTTGCCAAGGGCGACAAAAACATTGCTACGGCTCTGGTAGGTACTCTTTGTGATTTTTTAAATCTGGTCACAGTGATACATTTACCATTGTGGTCAGTTTTTGTGGAAGTTGTACAACTTACTAATAAGCACAGATTTACAAAATTAATGTATTCACATTAAAAAAAATGTTTTGCGAAGTAATTCAGAGAGAGTAGATATTTGGTACTTTTGCAGAAAAGCTAATTTAGCTACATTGTGAGTTGTCTGAGAGTTTCAAATTCACCGTCGTTTAATTCAAAGCCCTTTTGATCGAGGGTGGCTATTGAGTGACAAACATTCGACAAAGTGTCTTTTTGAATGACCGAACACAGCTGTTATTACGAGTTGCTGGTTTGGTTCTTTACGCTTAATCAGTTAGGCAACCCTTTGAGTTGAAGGGGATGTTTATAAAAATAAACCTGGGCAAAAACCGCTTAGAATAATCAGAAAAAACACAGTTTAGCAGGAAATTATTTACAGACTGAAATTATTTAGGAGTTTTTGTTACTCCAAATCTCGAAACTGATCATATTTATAAAATCCAATATGGCGCCTATAAGAAGTGATAAATTTAAAATTTCTAATGTTGGTTATTAAAAAGTTATAATTTAAAACTGAAGGTTTATTAATTTTTTTGGAGATAATTTAGAAATTGGACACAGTTAACACAGGTTTTTTTCAAACTTTTTAATGTCGCGGTACACTTTTAACAAGACAAAAATTTCGCGGCACACCATCAGCCTAATTCACTAGGTATATTGCCAAGAGATAAGCAAAAACAAAACTTTTCTAACCCTTCTAAAAATTTTGAGGCCATTTTAATAAAATAATTTCGATGATAAAATTAACAGTGTACACACATAAATTTTTGTACCAAAAGTGTTTATCTATTTAGGTGAATTAAGATGCATTTTAGACAATTTTAATTCCAGTACAACAAATTGGCAATTTTACAAATTTTTGTATTACAATGTTATAACCTTGTACACGATATTCTGTTAATTTTCTCCAATTTTATGGTTTTTTATGCCGCATGTTACTACTTAAACCCGTTATTGCATATTCATAATAAATTTTTAAAACTTAAATAAACAAATTAACACAAACTTGTGTAAAAAATGGAACTGTTTTGTAAATTATTTGTACAAACCATAATAAAAATTGTCTAAAATACACTTAAATTCACAAGAATAGATAGTTACTTTTGAGACCCCTTGTATTTATAAAACAAGTAAATAATTATAAAATTATTATATAATTATAAAAAAAAGGGATAGGGTAAAAGTAGTTTGGTTTAATTTATCTTATCTTCAAATTGAACCCTTAAACATTAAAAAAAAATTCTTTACACAGTAGTATGCTAATAGTTATTTATGTATCAAGGCCAAAAAGTGTAACTTTTTCGGCCGCGTCTGGTTTGCTGGCCGAGACGTAGTCAAGGCCAGCAAACAGGCAAGGCCGAAAAAGTACGTTTTGGCCGAGGTGCATATTACATTTTTTGTGCGATCGAATTAAAAACAATTTAAATTTTTAGTAATTTTCAAAATTTTAGGTTAGAAACTACGTGACATTCTGTCACTGACAGATGACGGCGTATGTACTGCATTACCGGCCCTCTCCTTAGCAACGGCCGTAAAAGTTACTTTTTCGGCCGTTGCTAAGGGTAACGGCCTGAAAAGTAACTTTTACGGCCGTTGCTAAGGATGGGGCCGGTAATGCAGTACTTTATGGTTGCTAACGCGTCCGTCAAACAGCTGTTTCTAGTACGATCGCACAAAAAACAAATTAATCGGTTCTAGAACCTCATTATTTATAGCTTCTGTTCATTCTGGCATTTATTTAAATTTATGTCTTTGGTGGCAATCCGTTCCAGAATCATTTAACATAACAACGTTAGCAAGAAAATCCAAAATCAAAAATAATATAAAACTAATTTATTTAACTACAACTTAAAAATTTAAATAGTCTTCTTTTAGTGCAAATACGAATAAACCTCATCTAATAAATAAAAATTATTTCTTTTTTAATACATAACTTATAATTAGCCTTTTTACTCTATTTTACCTGCTCATAAGTAAAATTTTGAAGCATGATAATAAAAAAATGAGTGCGAAAGGCACAATTGAGCAAATAACTGGACGGTTCGTTGTAGCATCTAGTACATTGTAAAATTCCGATTGTATTGATTACAACTTCGTTGCAACATTTTTTGTCAGAATGTCCCATTTTTATCCAACTCTTTGGTTTTTAGAGGATGCAGTTTTTCTGTTATCATAATTGTATTATGTCTAATGTTATTATTTTCTTTTTTATGTTCTGCATCTATCTTTCACAAAAACAGCCCTGACACTGACAGAATGACAGAAGAAAAATGAAAATGTTTAGGTTCCATAACCTAAAGGTCACAGTTATTGATTTTACAGGGAAGCGCAAAAGTATGGAAACTTTCTTGTTTTTATCTTCCAATTGTTTCAAAATTACCGCTGTCTACCTTCATAGCCTACTCGAAAATATTATGTTGCCCGAATAATTTACAATAAAATCGCGATCTCTCGAAAAGTATTGGTTTTAGGTATAAAACATGGTTAATGTTTTTGAAAGACAATCAAATTTTCTACAAAACTATGTAAAAACATATAGTGTGTTGTATTTAAGAAAATTGAGTTAACGATGTTTAAAGTTTCACAAGTTTGACCAAGCGTAAAAAACGCCCTGTTTAATATTTTAAAAACGCAAAGTGTTAATTAATCTTTTGTCAATCTAATTTTGTCAGGAAATTCTATTGCCTTTTTAAATAACGTAAATGTTAGAAAAAATTGAAAGTGGTGTATCACTCATGCCCGGTTTCTCCGACACATCTCAAGATCGAACTTATATAAGACCGCCTTATATTTAAGACCGTCTCAAGATACCAATGCGTTGCACAGAAAACATATTCCGGAATCTGTTAGACATCTCAGCTAAGTTAGAACTCGGTTTGGCAACGTTGCAAGAAGTCGCCACATTTTAGCGGCAGATTGAAATGGCTAATTTTCATTGGCCATTTACATCACAGCTGTTAAAACGGCTCCCTGTGACATCTTGTTGTTGCTATCAGCTGTTAGTCACATATTAAGTTACAGTTCGGTGTTTATTATTTTATTTTGTGTTGAAATGGCAGAAAAAAAAGAATAAATTATACCATGGAGGAAAAACAATTATTAGTTAGCTTGGTGGAAGAAAATAAAATAAATAGATTATGTATACAGGGTGTTTGAAATTCGAGTTTAAGCATGGGGTTCTCGCTTATTATAATAGCTAGAGTATAGGTTTAAATTTGGCAAAGTTGCTAAATTTGGTGCTCATTAATATTCCAAAGAGAAATTGGAAATATCTCAAACGGGGTCCGAGAAAATTAGGAAAAACTGGAAAATACGATTTTTGAAAATCGTCTATAACTCCTTTGGAGTATGAAATATTTGAAATGTGTAAAAACATTGCCGAAGCAACTTTTTAAGCCGAATCGGATGGTAGTCACAAATTTTTCTTAGATCGATTCGTTTTTGTTTTATGACAACCAACTTTGTTTTTGCTTATGGGCGCAAGTTTTGCTATTTACATTATCAAATAGCATTTATTTTTCTAAATCCATTGATGTATCACACATGGTATTTTACTTTTTCTTTTATTGTCAAATTTCAAAAAATACGTTTTATACAATAACCATTATAAATCAGGTTGGCCGGTCATTGTAGTTTATGTTGTTTCCATGACAACCGATCAACAATCTAAAAGTTTTAAAGGCCTGTTAGTCCTAAAAATGAACTTTAATAACGAAGAAAAACGCGATATGCTGCCCATCACAAAAAACAAAGTTGGTTGTCTAAAACAAAAACGAATCGACCTAGGAAAAATTTGTGACCACCATCAACAAAGCAAATACACGATACTTTTAGGTTATGTACTCCAGCTTAAGTTCTAGTAAACAGCGACTCAAGATGTGAGCTCAGCTCAAGTCGAATATGTTCTTAAAATTGCTTGGTGCAACACTTTATACCGTTAAGGCGAACTTAAGATTCAGCTAGATCTTAAGATGTGTCGGAGAAACCGGGCATCAAAATTTTCATAAAAATGTAAATTTTACGAAAACAGTTGACTTAAGACCCATATAACCTCATACAATATTTTCAGTAAATTTAAGAGGAATCCAAAAATGTAAATATATACAGGGTGTTCTATTTAAAATTTTAAAGTTTAGTCCGTTTCCGGTTGAACCGAAAGTCATATTACAATCTCAATATTTTCTTCGAATCCAAAAAATACCATAACGCTCAGATACAAAATTTCATTGTTATATCTGCAATACTATTCTAGATATTTGTCTGTTTCCATACTTTTGCGCAACCCTGTATTTATAACAACAATTGCCAAAACAAAAATTTAGCTATACTTGTTACCGCGTTTTTTACAAAATAAAAAAATATACTCGTAGTATTTTTGATTGCATTAGTGTACTTACTATTTGTTATTAATTTATATACTTTTTAAAAATGTTTAAATAGAAAATTATAGATAAATATAACAATATAAAAATGTAAAAATGAAATACTTAATATTTTAAAATAAGAACAAAAAGAAAATAAAATTAAAGAAATAAAAAATCAGAATTATATTTAACAAATTGAATGAGATGGCAGACACACCATTTTACGTACGAGGTTGTATTGTGAATAAGCATACGTTTCGCTAACCTCACTACTTGACAGCTACTTTAGACCCGGTGAATCACGCTAAACAACGTGAAGGAGTCCTCCAGCACACCCGACACGAGCTACATCGCCTTTACAATTTTTAACGTTATAAGTTAAGCAACTTGCAACTTTATGTAAAAGCAACAAAACTCTAAATAAATGGTGATCAGAGACTGATTATAGTCGGTTGAGGCCCCGGGCGCAGAAGAAAATATTGGGCCCCTTAAAAAAAGAGAGAGAGACCGGGAAAATAAAAATACATGTAAACCATATTTTTAAATAAATAAAGTTGGGGTTTTGCGGGGCCCTTCAAAAGTCGGGGCCCAGGGCGCGCGCCCGGTGCGCCCGCCGTTAAATCCGCCTCTGATGGTGATGTTACGTAAGCGAACGTCACAATAAATAGACGTAACAATGAATACCAAAAATAAATCAAGGTACTTAGTTTCAATAACATTGCATCTAAAAATGTACGGTAAAGCATCTGTATCATAAGTCAGCGTGGATAGTATGTAAAATAAACGAATTCACCAACATTAATACTCGAATTATACAAACATTCGCGTCATTGTTCGTTGTTTTTCATTGTCGTTTCATCAAACTAATCGTCCATGTATGCAACGTTTTTGTGTATGTACAATATATGAAAATGAAATAAGAACAAAGCGCTTTTTTTATCTCTTAATCCTTATCTCATGAAATTTTGTGTTTTGCGTTGATGAAAAACCACTGTAAGGTTGCAGGTTAACGCCCAATAAATTATAATTGTCTGGACAAGAAAATATTTACGACCCTCACATTTTGCCAGACATTTTAATAGGCAAGTTATGACATGCAGACGGGACATACATTAGCATTAAAATATGCAATTGTATGATAATACCTTATACATATAAATTGAGTCGAGATCCTAGTTGCGGTGCAAGCTAAAGCACAAATTACTGTCCATATTTTTATGCACACTACGCGATAAAGTCAGTTCCATACACGGCAAATTTAAAGTAGAGCTTTTTGTCATGTCACGCAATGCATACGAAGTTTTTAACGCTTGGTATTGTTTTTACGCTTCGTCATTGTTTTTTCGTTTGAACAATCACCTTGACAGAAATTTGCAAATGAAATAGCGTACGTATACCTAATCTTAAATCTTTCTCGTTAGTACCATGATAAATAGGTGGAGGAGCCGGGATTGACTTAAGTTAAACCGTACTGTTACATTACAAAAGAATAAAATTATAGCATATCACGCAATAACGGATAATTAAAATCCTTTGCAAAATTTCTACTTGTCATGAGCAACGACCTTAAGTCAAATAAATTATTTTTTAAACGCCCTTACATTTAAATATAAATTACAGTAGATTTTAGCAAATTACGAGTTATATTAAGAATTGTTAATGTATGAGTGTTCAGATTAATTTAATTACAAGTTCAGTACAAGGTGGACCAAATTCGATTGTTTTACGGGGTATCTCGGTTACTATAATAGTTAGCGAAAGTTTATTATCGGTCTCTAGGGTATTTTTTTTAACACACGTTTGTGTAATACAATTTTTATATTACTTTCCATTTTGGCCCTACAAACAAAAAAAAATTCATCGATTTTGAAAATTTGCTATAACTTTTTTATTTATAAAAATAGAACTAATTGTTGTATAGGTTTTTTATAAACATTTCTAAATTTAAGTTAAAGATATTAAATTATTTTTAACGACTTTGACATTTAAGATATGAAGTAAACCTATATTTTTTTAAATTGAAATTGAAACCCTAGTAGGTTATGACATTTTATAAATAGCATTTTGTTAGATACTTTTAAAAATATATAATTTTATAAATTTATTGCTGAAACACGATATGGCTAATTTTGTGAAAATTTTATTATCAGAGCTTGCCATGATTTTGTAAACAAGTGATGTTTGCGTTAAAAAATCACTAGACAATAGACATCTAACCAGGGAAGGTCACGTCACGATACGTTGTCGCTAGAATTTGATTAGGGCTGTGTTTATTGCATCAAGTCTATCAAAACTAAATGTTTTGTAGAGTTATACGTGCCACTGGCCATTTTCTTCGGAAAAATAGGGGAAAAACTTAAAAGTTGAATAATAAAAGTAATATTTGCGATCGCGTTGCCCATGAAACCGCCAGAGACAAAATCGAAATTTTCCTATTTACCAATGCGCTCGTCCTTTGCAAGTAAAACGGTGCAAAGTTTTTGAAAAACTCTTAAACGGTTCCGGAGAAAAACGCGAAAAACGAGGCTCTTGTAGAAACGGTTTTCCCTATGTTAAACGCCTATGCAAGTCGCATAGATATAGTTATACAGATACACACACAACTTCTTAAATCATAGCGCTTATGGAGGGGTTTCGTTTTTGACGTTTTTCTCCGGAACAGTTCAAGATTTTTTTAAAAACTTTGCACCATTTAACTTGCAAAGGATGCGCGCATTGGAAATAGGAAAATTCCGATTTTGTCTCTGACGGTTTCATGGCCAATGCGATCGCAAAAATAACTTTTATCATTCAGTTTTTCAGCTTTTCCCCTATTTTTCCGAAGAAAATGGCCAGTGGCACGTATAACTCTGCAAAACATTCAGTTTTGATGTCGTTAATGCAATAAATACAGCCTAATCAAATTCTAGCGACAACGTATCGTGACCCTCCCTTGTAAGTATATTCTGCAGCAGCGACTATGTTTTTACTTCTAACAATGTAAACTTTTAACACATTAAACTTTTCAAAGTCTTCAAATTTAACCATGTTTACAACAAAATACAAAAAAATACACGGATTTGCTTAATAGTTTAAAAATTTACTTGGATATGACGTTTATTTGTTTATTGATTCTAATGGTGCCTGTCCCCTGAGAGTAACTCGCGATTGGCCGTATCCTTGGCGACGCTGCTATCGAGAGTTGTTTACTCTCACGTGGACAGGCACCATAAATATGACTTGTTTACAAAATCAGGACAAACTTTGATAATCAAATTTTTACAAAATTAGCCATATCTCGATTATTTTTGCAACAAATGTAATAAAAAATATATTTTTGAAAAGCTTAAATAACGTAATTTTATATAAAGTCATGGCCTACTAGGGTTTCCATTTAAAAAAACATAAGTTCATGTCTCAAAAATTAATTTAATGACTTCATTTCTTATGGCATTCACTTTTTCCATAACTTTTTTTGATAGTCACTAAAGCAGGGTTAAAATTTCAAACCAGTTGAAAACAAAAAACTCAAATGAACTACCTAATACAAAAATCTTTATTCGTGATAGTAAAACTTCGCCTACAAAAAAATATGAAACAAAAGTTACAGCAATCAAAATGATATTTTTGAAGAAAGCACTGGCTAACGGTACAGGACAGAGAAAGAAATTTAAGTATCAAGAAAGAAGCTGGCGAATGGAAAACAATTGCGAAACCAGCACAAAAACTCATTCGGCATGTGTAAAGACTGATCAGCGAAAACTAAAATAATAAATAGTAGATACAAGAGATAATGCAAAAAGTAGAAATAATAGAAAAAAAAAGACGAAAAACAAGTATAAAGAAGCCGCGATTAAAAACTGTCAAAAAACTAAAGCATGTAGCGCAAAATCGCAAAAAGGGGGCGAAGTTATTCTATAGCTTCGTTTAAAAAGTCTGCAACAAATGAAAGTTGTTTATTATCGGAAAATTTTATTCTCCAAAAAAGTTGGTGCATGAACCAACAGTTGAACGACGCTGTAGACTCTACAGTGGAGAGTACTTCTTGCGATTTCGAGCTAATTGGTTTAGTTTTTTTAGCTCTTAATCTTGAAGTAAGGGGGAGGGAACTTTACTCTTGCGAATATTTCTAAACTCATCAACATTTAGTGTCATATGGGCTTTTATTGATTTTTTTACCTTGAAATTAGTTTAAGTCCACGTACCAACTTATATAAGGAAAAAAAATCCGAGAAATTTATATCTAACAATAAACTGTTTCATTTTTTTATATTAAAAATTTAATATAAAATAGCGCCCTTTTATATTTATTTATTTATTTTTATTATTTACGTTCTGCGCCCCCAACCTAGTTGCGCCCATGGCGGGCGCTTCTTTCGCCACGCCCTTGTTACGGCACTGCCTATATTAGTTGCTGATAGATATAGATAATCCCAAAAAAGGAAGAAAAATGCAAAGCAACGTTTTTCTAAGCTTTTAAATATTGAACATTCTTTAGATTTTAATTAATATTTTTTTCTGAAGAGAATTATTAGCAATAGCACGAGTAAAAGCAGCAAAGAATTCAATTTTATATATCAGTTTTTTAAAAGAGTGTTTTTATGTAAAATAAGATCGAAATTGAGTATGGTACATAACTGATTTTTGTTTTGTTTCGTTGTTCATGGTAAATTATAATTGGGCGAACTATTAAACACATTTGTCTTAATTTTAAACCCTATTAAAAACATGAAATATTTTAAAGAATGTTCAAATAGTACATACAGGTGCATAATCATTTTTGTTAAGTTAGTTAATGACATCTTTGTTTTTTTTGTAAGAGTTTCATTCATCACACCAAAACTTTTAGAAAGCATTAACAAATCTACACAAAACATGACAAAAAAATGATGGCCTTAAACAACACAAAAAATAAACGTCAAAACTTCCGTGACAGTGAAACAATACCCTGTGCAGAGCTTCCATTATTTTTACATGTTCCCGAGATAACTTCACGTTTATTTTGCCGTCTTTTGCAATTCATCTTACAGTATCGTGGAAATGTACGTTATAAATGTACTATCGTACGGTAATTTTTCTGCATACTAGCACTCGCAGGACGAAATCTGGGTCGTTTCCATAAGAAAGTCGAATGAAACGTTCAAGAACATTGACTCATTTACATGGAAAGTAGTTGGTGAACCCAAACTGACCTCAACAACTATACAATACAAAACTCTTTGAACTGCTGGATTTCGAAGGAGTATATAACACAGACTGAGAATAGTTTTTGTAATTTGTGAAAATAAATTCATTGTAGTTTGACATATCAATTACAATCTAAGTATAATAGGAGAAACTGGAACAATTAATTTATGTACTTTAATAAATGTCTTAATTATTTAGGTTTAGGTGATTCATTTTAAATAAAAAATTCATATACCATGTGGGTTTTGGAATAAAAGTTACTTATTTTATTTAAAAGAAGAATATTATTTTTAAGAATATTGATATTAGTTTTAGCCGACGCCGTGAGGCAAAAGGCTATAGTAAAAGAAGAAGAAGAATATTAGTTTCATGACTCTCGTCTCTTCGTTAACATATTTCTTTTTTTTTTTTTTAATATTTCTCTTAAAAATTAATTTTACAACAGAGGCATAATGGTCTATTAAAACTGGTGTACAAGACCAGCCATTGATTTTTATGTAAATTCTTTAACTAAATCTTAAACTATAAAGTTCACCCAATGATGTCCTATAGGATTGGACTATCTTGCGCACTTGTGCACTGTGCTCTGCTATTTAAGGTTATGACTACAAAACGCAATTTTTGTCAAATTAAGCTTACCGACCTTAATGTTTAACAACCCATATTGTATTACTACAAACTCTTAAACAGATTTTTTTACGACACTTCTTTATGTGACTATTACTGTACAACCTGTATCCATAGTAGGAGGGTCCTTACGCACGGTATGCAAAAAGCATAGTTATAAGATAATTGTCATTTACAGAGGCGGTCGTAGAAAAAATCGTATATAATAATATGTGGTCGTAGAAAAAATATAGTACAAAACTGGAGTCGTCAAGCCTAAAGAAATCAATGCGATTTTACAAAATTTATTGAGAAAAACTTCAAAAGTGTTACCCATGTATAGGGTTGCCTGTTTCATGTTCTTTACTTTAATATATTTATTGTTTATCTCAATTCATACATACAACTGTACAAGCATGTTTTACGTGTCAACCTAACCTTAACTTAATGCCAACTAAACTACTGTTAATACCAACTTAACTACATCTGTTATATTGCCAGATATGTAAATACCATAATATGGTCAAAAAGGGTTCTGCGCCCCCCACCACCAGCCTGGAGGGATATATGAGGAAATTAAATAAAAAGCTAGTTACAAAAGTCACTGAACTTATGCAACCCATTACGTAGAGTAAAGTGCCCTAATATGGAACAGTTACCTATTATGGAATACATCAGTTTTATGACAATGAATAAGCGATATCTGTTGAAAAGTATATGTACTTATTTGTACATTGATCAGACATTCCCAAATGTAAAATTGTTAAAAAATATTCACTAGATTACATAACAGATTCAAATATATTTTTGACGTGCTACTGAGTTTTTAGGCTAAATCTTTCAGTGCAAAATATTATATGCTAGGGTAAATGATATAAAATATTTTATTGCATGTTTATTTAGCATGAGCCTTTACATTTCAATTAAATAGACCAAAATTTTGATTGGGGCCATTTCATGTTTTACATATACCGATTTTTGAAATGTCACATTAATATCTAATATGGAATACATAGAGGTGATAATGAATATGATTTTGGTCACTAAGTACAGCAATATGGGTTCAGTGTCAAAAGTGTCAGAAATGGGCAGACGAAAAATGTGCAAAATACCTAAAAAAACAATTCTATTGTCCTACCTGTAAAAAATAAATAAATTATCAACATTTAGTTCGATCGACACTTGAATTATAATTTAATTTACATAAATAACAGAGTTTTGGTTTGATTTAAGTAATAATGCAAATCAAAAAGAAATAAAAGATTAATCTATGAGCAGTTGTTTATTTTAATGTATATTTCCTATTCTATATTCCATATTAAGAACCCCTAGTATTCCATATTAGGTTCCCCGGGAGCTTAATATGGAATAGTAGTAACATTTAAAAAAAATAGCTATATGTATAAGAAATATCTACCGTAATATCGTACCAGAATTCGAGTAATGTGTTGCGTATTCATTACAAATTCCTTACAATTTTTTTTTGCAAAATTTTGTTGAATAAATGTGTATATTATTGCCGAATACAAAAAAGTATTCCATATTAGGGCACTTTACTCTACTAATCGCAATTTTTGGACAATCATGTTGATACGGAGAGAGTAAAATAATTATAACTAATTGTGGGAAAACATCTATGACCTGAAAGTTGATCGGATCATGGACAATAATTGTATGATCAAAATTTCAATCGTACAAACAATGAACTAAAATGAAAACAGGGGTAAACTTGATATTATTTACAGGCGGTATAATTAATGTTGTTTGTTATGACCTTTTTCGCATTATTTTCGTTACGGTATAATGAGAGAGAACAGTAAACAAAATTGCGTTTTTATTGAAAATCGATATTTTGCTTTATTAACATATAATGCCATTAATTAAAACTTTTATTATACAAGTATAATTAAAAACTCGGATCAACGTCTAAACTTGACAGTAAATGAGTTATTTAAAATGCGGGTATTAAAAAGTTTTACTTCCTGTCACTAATTATGTCGTACTTAAAATAATTGTATCACTTTCTTTTAATTATGTCTTCCGTTGTGTTGATATTTATGCGTTTTGCAGTATTAAACATATTTTTCAGAAGGCCAGCTTTAATAGTATATTACATAACAAGAGTTGTAAGAAACATATTACGCACGAGTGGAAAAGTTGCGAGTGCGTAATTGCTTTACAACTCGTGTTATGTAGCTTACTTTTTCTGCTACCACATAATACATACGATTATAACGGCTTTTTGGCTAATATACACATGTAGTTACGTCAGTTTTGAAGTAAGCCTACTTTGGCGTTTCTAGACAAGTGCGCGTTTTGCTTACCGTGCGTTATTACCATTATAACACACTTACTATATGCATGCAGGCAGCGTTTGACGTAAGCCTACTTTGACATTTCTAGCTAGGTGTGCGTTTTGCTTACCTACCGTGCGTTATGACTCACTTACTATGCTTGCAGGCTGTGCGGTAAGAGTCATTTACATTATAGGTACTAGAAAAAATATTATTAATAAACTGGTGTGGCCACCAAATGACTTTCGCCGATTATCATATATCGTATATTGTATGAATCTTCGTATGTGTGTTTGTGTATTTGTGGTTACTGTCAACATGACGTAAATGACGTATGTCAAAAAGACGTTTCATGCAAGTGTTAACTAAATGGTGCCTATCCACTTGAGAGTAAACTACTCTCGATAGCAGCGTCGCCAAGGATACAGCCAATCGCGAGTTACTCTCAGGGGCTGTATCGTTGGCGACGCTGCTATCGAGAGTAGTTTACTCTCACGTGGATAGGCACAGGATACTAAACGAATAGGATTCCCATAAGACTAATGTATTACTAAGCTTTCCGGAAGTGACGTCATTAATAACGAAAAAATTTGTAAAGCTATGTCTTAGATTTTATGTTGCATGCCAAGTTCCAAAGTATAGCTAGATGACAATAATTATTCAATAGCTCACCAAAAATAATTTTTTTGTTAAATATGTTCTTGTTAATTT
This sequence comes from Elmis aenea, assembly GCA_947652605.1. Classification (NCBI taxonomy): domain Eukaryota; kingdom Metazoa; phylum Arthropoda; class Insecta; order Coleoptera; family Elmidae; genus Elmis; species Elmis aenea. The sequence continues at coordinate 20,959,851 of OX393579.1, forward strand.
CATTACCAAATAAGATAAAGTTTCTTATAAATAGGCCTACCACACGTCCCGGTTTGGCCGGGACAGTCCCGATTTAGAGGTTATGTCCCGGTGTCCCGGTCGGTTTCGCGTTTGTCCCAGTTTCTGAAAAAAATTATTCCTCGCCGATTTTTTGTGAAATCTCTCCGCGCGGGTAACAAAAAACGCGAGGAGCTAAGAAAAACGTGTTTCAGTTATTTTGTACGGTGCTACAACCTATGCAAGGCAGAAGACTGAAGAGACGCTGGCCAACAGACTTAAATGGTAACTGAGAGGGCTTCGATGGACGTTCACCTCTCCACGTCACCAGTGCAAGCAACTCAAGCTCCTGCACACGCCAGCCCATTAGCTTAAAGACTGATTAAATCTGATTGCTAATAAATTAATAATAAAAAAAAAAAGTTATTTTGTTGTAAAACGTCTTTGCGCGGGTGTTATAGAGTTGCCAATTACAAGCTTTTGGGGCGGACTAGCGTTTTCGTGGGAAAATATTAATATGTATGCTGTACCTACGCATGCCATTAAAGATATTTATAGTAATGTACTCTTTTTGTTTATAAACTTTTGTGCTATTTGAACAAGCAACAATAAAATAAATTTAAATCACAAGCTTATGTTTTTACATGTTTTGAAAATTTCTGACTAAAAGGTGTTGCTTTTTAAAATTCATATTAATATTACGTTTATAGTTCCTGTACCTAAATAGAAATTATTAGTGAAAGTTTTTACCTTTATTACGAATAATTTTGTAGAAGGTGGGGGCAATCTGATACAAAAAAAAGCAGAAAAGATTTTGCCATAAATCTGTAATTTTGTATGATGGTAAAGTACTCTGATTTTGCATTAAAACACGTTTGAACTTTTAAAATTTAAAAAAATCGCCTGCGGCGCATTTTGTCTCCCCACTTTTTTGCCCATTTGTTATCATAAAAAAAGGCTCTCGTGTCCCGGTTTAAATTTACGAAATCATGGTAGGCCTACTTATAAACCAAATGGTCGATTTACATAAACCTGAACATTTTATAAATGTGTGACATATGACACAACTGTCACTTTATAAATTAATTGTAGGACGTCATAGGTAACGTCATTAATATCACTCTTTTGTCATCGATATGTTTACGAATTTCGTCGGATGAGCCATCGATCCTATTAGTTTAATATCCTTGATTGTTTATAACATATGAACAACCGCAGCGTATAAAATGTTTTTTTTTTACGAAAATTAAAGAGAGTTAAAACAAACGCCATTTACTTTAGAAAATAAACTCTATAACATACTAAAAGTTAAGAAAAATTAATGGAACAGTTTTCGCGAAAAAAGTTCAAAATTTTGAATTTTTTAAATCATTTCGTAATTTCAAAACTTCCGAAAAAAATTATTGTTTTTTTTGGATCCCAACAGAAATAGAATATTTTAATCTTTTATCGTCTTTATTTAATTTTGGATTAAAGCTGCACCTTAAACATCCTGTATTTTAGTTATTATTTGAATAATCAAATAAATGCACGTTTTCTGTAGTATACTTTATCTGTCGATAACTTACGTCAAACTTAAATAATGTTAACGCATGGCACATACATACACACACACGTCATCGCGAAAATTATTTAAGGGGTCCAGGGGACCTCAAAATGTTTTTATCTGTCGAAACGTGGAATACGAAAATTTTGTCGATCACAGTACTTTTGTATATCTACTACGTATGGCGAAAGTAAAAAATTTTTGCGTTTTTTCTTACCGGTACAGGGAGAGCGGTTGTATTCTGTATCTTTTGTGGCACGAACGACATATCCGAGCTCCTAAATCTCGGCACAATCAGTTAAGCAATCTTAACTTATGAGTTACTTACGACTTAACAAATCAAATGGTTAATTATGCCTACTGAAAAATCGAGATTTTAGGGTTGCCATTATTGGAGCTTATGAGCGATATGTGTCTATATCAAAACTCTAAGACTAAAGTAAAGTTGGTAAACGTTGATAATGTATTGATTCTGAATAGTTAACAAAACTGCAGGCATTTTAAGTCGTTTTTACGCGCCTTTGTTTAAACTGCAGTTAATTTTAAGTCCGTACGTCCGTAGGGTTTATAAAATGTGATTCTTACGTGAGCACAAAAAAAAAACAATTCAATGTTTTTTTCATCAAAATATGATTTTTATTGTACGTAATAAAATATAGAAATCTGCTAGCGTTTTTGTTATATAAAATATTAATATTATGTAATTAATTGTAAAATGCAAAGTTCTTGCACCTAATTAAATTTTACAAGAAATGTATAACATTACATATTTGTAAATATTATTGGTGCTGGTATAGATGCAGTTAATTTAAAATTTAAAGTAGATAATATATTTTATTTCAAATTATTTAATCGCTGGAACTACAATTTTTTTTAAACTTTTTTGAACAACACTTTTATTTAAATTCATTAAAGGTGAATTACCTAATGCAATTTAGTAAATTAAACAAAAATTTAAACAGCATGTTAATCTGTAAAAATTTCGTTGTGTTTCAAATTAAAAACAACAATAACAAAGAGAAAGTATTCATTGGTGTATTTATAAGTGAATTAATTATCTTTTAAAGTTAATTCTTTAAAACACCCTTCCGGAGGGCACTGAAAATTATGCCTTGTTTTTGGGCCAGTATTTGCTTTTGTTGTTCAGAATTGTCATCTACATTTCAAAGGATTCAGAAGCGGTAGGCAAATATGAATAATTTGCTTTAAATTCATTATAAAGGATGTATTTCATAAAAATTAACAAAAAGATTTTGTGCGAGTGATATTTTTAAATTCAAATATAAAAATAAATGCTGGAAGGCATTTTACTGGGTAATTTAATTTAAACACTGATTGCAAAAATAATTCTTTCTAGGTTTTTATACAAATGTAGCGCGCACTGAAAGGATGTATTTAATATGTTTGAAGACTAAACTGTTTTTGATGTTCATTGCTGCTTGACTTTTGCTTATTCTGTAGGCAGCGGCGATTTCATAATGAGGAGGACGTGTATTGTTCACTTGGGTGTTGTAACAATCCGGGTAATACCTCTTTTACAATGTTAATTAAAATTATTAAATTATCTTTTGTTTTATAATTTTTAAACGAAATTGTACTGCCTTTCTAAAGAACTTTAATGTAAAAAAAATTGAAACAGCTTTATCGTTCAATAATTTCATATAAATGTAAATTTTACGAAAACGGTTGACTTTAAAACCATGTGACGTAGTACATTTTTTTAAATAAATTTGAAAAATATTCAAAAATTTAAAATTAAACAGGGTGTCTACGTATTTAAAACTTCAAAGTTTATGTTCGATTCCGGTGGAACTGGAAGTAGTATTACAACCTCAGTATTGAGACACCCCACCTGGGATCAATTATTTTATTTTATCTCAGTGTTGATTCATTTACTTTTAAATGGATAACATTGGAACAAATGCTGACGCATCAATTGCTAAAACATGTAACACTTTAAAAGGGCAAAGATGAGGATTTCAACTTAAGTAAAACACATTAACGTTAAAATATTACGGTCATAACTTGAGTTCTACAACGTCAGTATTTAAGTTTCGTCAATCAACAAAGCATTTGTTGATAAAGTTGTACATCATAAGAAGAACACACTACTTCGACAAATATGTGTTTATGGGAAAGAATGACAAAGACGCAAGTATAATAGAAAAGGGCTAGCAACAGGTAACCAAAAATCTTAAGACTGTTGCGCTTGGGTAGTTAAGAACGAACCACCGAGGAATGTACAGCCGGTCGAAAAATAAAGGAGTTTATTGTTAAATTGTTGTGTTTTATTTGTTTCTTACTGTGTAATGATTGCTCTAGACCTGTGTATTCTGTAAAATATCCATCATACAAAGACGATCACGAGCCCTAATTAACAACAATAATTATGAGTAAAAAGTACTCATCCCCAACAGTGCGACCTATGTACAGTACGGTCCATCACAGTATTTTCTTCGAATCAGAAAATGACGATAACGCTTAGATACCAAATTTAATTGTACTAGCTGCAATAGTATTCTAGATATTTGTCTGTTTTCATACTTTTGCGCATCACTGTATAGTATTTTTTAAAGATTATTAAATTTAAAATTAGGCAACAAAACAAACACCATTTTTGTATTATTTTAATAGTTTAACTATTTAGGAGTCACTTTAAGATTATCATTATTAAAATTACTAAATTATTTTATACTGGAGTTATTAAAACGTTTTCTTGATGACCTGTCTTCGTCAATACTTTCATTAAAACGTAAATATTTCAAAAACGATTTATTTAAGGTACAACAAAGCTCTAAAATTATTTAAGGTATCTAAAAAGTATCGTGAAAAAGTTACATAATGGTGCCAGAAAACAAGGCACTCGATAAAACTGAAAATCCGTTCAAGATTTGTAGCTCTAACCTGCAATTTTGTTGCTAATTTTTTTTACTATTTTGAATAATAAACCAGATAAAACGAAAATACGCACTAGGTGGACACCCTGTAACTTATTAATTGGTGGAGAAAACTTAATACTACGGTATAAATATTACTCAAAATTTTGATACAAATGATTAACACAATAATAGTGAAGCAGTACAGTCTGAAAATTTCGCCATGTTCTTTGCATACCATAGTTACATTTTACAGTATTTATTATCTGTTTGTCGATGTACAGTAGTTTTGAGCACTGAAAAAGTTTATTTTACAGAAGTAAGGTGTTATATTGTCGTGTACAATCCTGTTTTCTTAAAATTGTTTGAATTAGAGCAAAAATAATAATAATAATAGCAAAATTAAGTTGTGTTCTTGGATTCAAAAAGTCGCCATTACCTACGCCCAGATTGTCAAACATATGCCTTTAATATTTATATAATATTTTAGTGACTGATAATTTATAAAACTTTTGATATATTTGCTTCAAAAACCACTCGTTTTACATAAACAAAATGTTTTGGGTTTAATTTATAGTTTGCATTTTATCCCTGGTGTGGAAATTTTAGTTTTGCAATACTTTTAAATAAATTTTAAGAATTTTTACCTGATGATATGTGCAATATGTGACAATAAAGCAAAACCACAAGTTAAGAATAAATGTTTGGAGTTTCGCGGAGGGTGACTGTTCGTCCGTTGTAGCAAAAGTTAAATTCAAGAATTTCATTACTAATTCTCACTTAAATAGACCAAAATCTTCATGCATCTTTACAATTACGAATAAAACTATTATGATGATTAAATAATTGAAAAGATAAAAAAAATTTGTACATAAACATTATAAACGCACGCACGCACGCACGCACACACACACACATGATGTATAGCTTTTTGAGATTTTTCCAAAAGCAAATTGAGGTGGTAATGACCGCTAGGACAGAACAGTTTTACAAAACAACTTAAAAAAAAATTAAACCTAATCGATCATTGAGTTCTTATTAGATTTAACAGTAAAGCAATTGTTCTAATTGAAAGATCCACAGGGTAGTCTTTTTCTTTCCTACTCTTTTTCTGTACATAACGGCACGATTAATCGACGGTCGTAATTATTTCTCAAGGATAGAAAACTATGCATAAATATACAATATTAAAATGTTTTTGAAGTTATTGCATTCAACTAAGAGATACATTTAGAAATAACATAAACGTCATTCAGTCTTAAGTAGAGCCTACCTAACAACAACAAATAATTGAAGACCTTGGTGCAAGAAGGGGATATGTGCAAAAAAGTAAAAAAATAAGACTTGTACAGAAATGGATTTTAAAATTTGCGCTTTTCATATGGTGCAAATGTGGGATAAGTAGGGCTTAGAAAAATAATTTCTGTAAGCCCTACTTATCCCACATTTGCACCATATGAAAAGTGCATATTTTAAAACCCATTTCTGTACAAGTTTTTTTTTTTTACATTTTTGCACATATCCCCTTCTTGCACCAAGGTCTTCAATTGTGCTCTGCGGTTTTGTATCGAACGAGGGTTATTCATCGCAACCTAAAAATATCTACTATACAGGAAGAAATTCAATCCGTCTAAGAAATACAAAGCACAGGTCATCGTCCACACAAACAATCTTGCAAGAAATCTGTTTACTGAAACAGTGCTCCGTACACTTAGAGGTGTGAGCTTTGGGTTTTTTTAAAGAAAGTTTTTTCAATTAGAAGCGTAAAAAAGTTATACAGTGAGTAGTCAACAACAATAGTCTGATATTACGCATAGTTTTAGATAACATTTTTTGTCGAACGACTGCAAACGTCACAAGATTTATTTATTTAACCTTTGGGTAGAGCACTGTGGCGAGGTGATTAAAGAAGCCACCACTTGTAAAATGATAAAGTGATTGTTGCAATAAAAGTTGTAAAAACATTGTTGGTAATTAATGTTTGTAGATATCAGAACTGTTATTTTCTGAAGGTAATGTACTAAGGCGTTTGCATATGACATAATATTAGTTAATAATTTAAAAAAAAAAACAATTTTTAATTAACACGTCAAACTTATAGGATATTGTATTTAATCTTTTTGGTTTTCAGAACACCATAGATGACGCAATTAGGGTCAAGTCAGACCACTTGAAGGGACAGAGCCCATAAATACAAGAATAAGGTTTTGTTAAAAATATTGCTCACAATAGAAATGCAAGCCTAACTATAATTTCAAGTGTAAAATATATAAGAATGACAGATTTATTATTAACAGCTAAGTACTACCCAGACGAAAGATATGATGAAAAAAACGTGGTCCGAAAATAATTTAAAAATTAAGAAGGATGATAGACAATATTAGAATAAATAGAAAAAATACAGGTTTTTTATTCATTTATCAATATTATTTTGTAATTGACAAACATATTTACATTAAAACAAAAAAGTATATAACAGTCAAAATAACATAATTATTTTTGAATTAAAAATCATGTTATAAGCATTACTCGTAAATTAATAGTATATTTCAAATTTCTTTTCGGATTATTAACGAGCACCAAATTAAGTTACTATGTCAAATTTAAACCTAAACTCTAGATGTTAATATACACGAGATTCCCATGTTTAAACTTAAATTTCAATCACCCGGTATATTTGAAATGTGTTAATATGTTTGTTAGTTACAAAATAATGTTAATAAATGACTTATCATTTATTTGATCTATTATTTAGTTTCCCAGCTAATAGACTATCTACGAGGTACTGCTTATAACATTAATTAAAGGGTGTTAGGTGAAAACAAGGAATGCTAATTTTTATTATATCTTTACAATTCGATTTTAAAGAGTATAAAAAAAGTCTACTATTTTTTTGTTCATAGAGCTGCATCAACCAAACTTAATTTTACTATGGATCACATTATTAAAAATGAGTATTAATCCATGAATGTGAAAAATGATTTTCATTTAAACTGTAATAATTAGTTATTCTAATGTTATATAATTTTTTGTTTTAATGTAAATATGTTTGTTAATTACAAAATAATATTGATAAACGAATGAAAAAACTTTATTTTTTTTCTCTTTATTCGAGTATTGTGCAATCATACTTCTTCATTTTTAAATTATTTCGGACCACGTTTTTTGATCATATCTTTCGTAAATGATTCTACAAATTTCGATGTACGATATAGTTCTACAAAATTAAGAAAGTATATTTTACCAATATTTACAAAAACAATCAGTAAAATCGTGTTCAAAAAGGTTTAAGTTCCTGTCGCCCAGTTGACCGTCGCCCAGTTGGCACGTCGCCCAGTTGACCGTCCCCCAGTTGACCGTCGCCCAGTTGACCGTGTCCGTACCCAGACAGGTGTATCATGTAATATTATGTTTGGTCTTTGTTAAATTTGTAAAAAAAAAGGTTAGCCCTAAAAATCTGGCAGTCATAAAGCTAGATCAAAAAATATCGCCTCTAGGTCATTTTATTATACTTGTATTGTGCAATTTTATGAAGTTTGCATCATGGAAAATATGTGTTAGGATTTGTAGTTTTGAAGTGTTTGATTTTGCAGTTATAATGGTGGGGAGAATCCAAGTTAAGTTCGTTTAAAACTGTGTATTTGGAGGAGTTTTTAATAAGCCAATGAGCAACAAACTAACTTTTTAAGATGCCACCCTACCAAGCACACAAATGTTGATAACCAATTAACAAATGAATATTTTGTGATTTTTACCCCCATTAGCATAATATATCCTTTACACGATTTGTCAATCCTAAAAATAGGTGGATTTTATCTTTTAGGTATCCAGAAAAGCGTATAAAAAGCGACGCTCGATACGAATCGAGGTTCATTTTTGCCGAACCATTCGCGAATATCTTGAAAACTCTACGTAAGCTACTCGGTGGCTTCACTGCTATCCGTATTAACACTCCGTCACCTTAGTAGACGTCTTCGCCACGATTTTTCAATCGGCCGGCTGGGGCCTCTTCTGGTGGATTTCTAAATTTCGATCACCCTGATTCAGGTGAGCTACTTAGCGGTTTTCACTGCTTTAAGGAGTCGGAGTCTTCGTCATGAGTTTAGGCTCGACAGCCAGGGGACCACTTAGTCGGACTATTTTGATTATATTTCGAAATTTTGTCAACCAATACGCGTTAATTTTGGTGTCCTGTGACCGCCTTATCTATAATCACTAATGTTTCACTACCTATAGCTGCACCTTATTCAGAACAATCTTCAAACTACGATATATTAAAACTACCTATTCCACCTCCCATAATAATTTTCTATTCCATAGATAATCCTGATAACAATTTCTCCTAAAATCCCACTTCAAAACCGAGAATAATTCCTATATGTGACAATCATCCACGAATAATTTCTATGTGACAACCATTCTAACCTTTCATAATAATCATCTCTTATATGTGGCAATTACCCATGAAATAACCTTACGTAATAATCATCCCTTATATGTGAGAATTATCCACGAAATAAACACGAATAATAATTCCCCATATATGATAATTATCTACGTAATGAAACATTAAATAATAAACCAAAATCTACATCTTGTTTTATTTACTTTCAAACAGGGTTGAGCAGATTTAAATCAATTGATTTAAATCACGATTTAAATCATGATTTAAATCAAGTGATTTTTTTAAAAAAATCATTGATTTAAATCAAATGATTTTTTTAAAAAATTATCAATTTAAATCACAGATTATATGAGTACAATATAATATTAATTTATAATAAAACAAAATTGTATTACTATTAGTAATTAAATACACGAAATGGTGAATAAACCATTTATCAATTTGCTCTTGTAAAGTAATATTCATTGTGGAAATGCAATAATTCAAAATATAAATGACAAGTTTTTGACGTTAGCGTAGTGAACAACTGAACAGTCAGTTTTTTCAATTTCCACGGCACTCTATTGCTTCAATAACGATTTGAAAAAAAATGTCGAATATCTCGAAAAGTATGAGATTTGGTTATAGGACATACTTAACAAAATATGAAGCTCTTTTAAAGACGAATTCGATGACATAAAAAAATACAGGGGTTTGCATTTGAAAAAATCGAGTTGGGAGCTTTTGAAAATCATGGAAGTTGCCACCTATTTATAAACACCCCTGTATATGTGATTCAAATTTTTTCATATCGAGCGAACAGAGACATTTTTTCTTTATGTCCATACCAAATAACAACTCTGTATTTCAAAATAACTTCAGGAGAATTTTTTAAATAAAGACTTAAAACCTTGAACAATTTAGAAAATATCTTTTTTTTTACAACGCCGTATAAAAACCTATAATATTTTATATTGACGCAAAGCTAAATTTAGGGCGGTCAAAAATATTAAATAAAAAATTGTGTGTTGTATATGAAATATAAAAGTTGCTATTAGTTCCAGAAAGGTGACTCACCCTGTATATTTGAAAATATTTGTATTGTGTTTAGAAAAAGCTGTATAAAATAGCATTAGAATCAACTTCATATCTCAAGCCGTTTAGCCACAATCGACCGATCCCGCACTAATGACTCACCCTGTATATAATTAATTAAACATCACCTTTTAGCACTGATTTTTTCAAAATTTTTAATCATTATATTTAATTTTTCATTTTGACAAAAATTCACCAATGAATTAAATATATTGATTATTAAATATATTAGCACAAAACAGAAATAGCATGTGAATATGTCACTAAATTCGATAATATGGTATATTTGATTTAAATTAAAAAAATCTGATTTAAATCAAAAAAATCCGATTTAAATCAAATAAATCGATTTTTTTGATTTTTTTAAAAAAATCACGATTTTTATCCACCCTGCTTTCAAATAAACCTATAGTTGTTCTAAATACTGGAGTTCTATGGCAACTCAACGTAGCAGTGTCCTACACTAAAATACGACGATCATGAGCCATAAATAACATCGTTTAAGCATCTTTGCTAATTAATAAGAACTAACGTATTTAGTATAAAAAGAAAATAAGTAAAGAAGCATAAGGACTTTCGTAATATTGAGCCAGTGTGGTACGTTACAGTACATACTGTGTTTGTTGTGCGCTTTTTAATAAATATTAAAAGTTGAGCAGTATTTTCAGTGAGGCCTCTTGCGGGTCCGGAAATTTCGCTCGGCGGTCCTGCTAAACTAAACTACAAAAATCGTTTCTTGACGATTATAGTTATTTAAGGATTTTTACAGTCCACTAATGTTTTCGGGTTATAGTTATAACTGACGATAAGATATTGAGATGACAATTTAAAAATAGTTTTTCCGCTTGCATGGACAAAAACAAAGTCCTAGATGTTATATTTATTCAATTGTTTGAAGTCGCTTTATAACTGCTAATGTCGCGATATTTCCTGCGACTATTATCCTTAGTTTTCTTCGCATCAATACTAGTAAAACAATTTAAAATTTATGAGTACCACTAGCTCAAGTGAGGAAAAACCACTAAAAGTTCAGTTATTGCTTCCTTTCAAGTGTCACTGACAAACAAATAGCTCTTTTGCATCCCAGACGCCTTCGAACGACCCTAGATTTTCCGATATTCAAGATATTGTAATTTATGCTATTAAAACGAGCATCGAATACATTGTAGATCGAGAATTTCGAAAAAATTTACATCGTAAGCACAATCACTGCTTTTCTGGCTTGTTATAAGTCTTATAATATAATTTGCAGTAATTTATTGCGACATTTTCATAAATCAATAGCATTAAACGCAACTGTTGACAAGTTTTTTTTTTGTTTGTTTGTAACCGTATCAGAAGCAATTTAGTGTTTAATTATAATCGTCAGGAATAATAGTTTGGCGACAATTTAACAGAGAATTTATGAATTAAACGTATAATAATACCTCAAGTTGGTATTATTTGCGCACACACAAACCCAGAAGCGATTTGCATAATTATTTCGTAATAAACTGTCAGCTAATTGTTTACACAGTCTGTAATGTACAGCGTTCCCCAAAAGATGTCACGATGAAGTTAATTAACCCATAGGGAGAGACTGATTGTTGTAGGAATGGGCAATGTCTTCGAGTGTAATCTCTTATTACCGAAACGAATTAAAAGTGTTCCGACCTTAATTGAATCTGCTATTAATTGACACTACCTCACTTCTTGTAAGAGAGAAATGCGGCCACCATCTCTTTTTATTAACACCAAGCGGTGTCCTAATACTGATCGTAACTTTGCTACTTCCTTCTGGTTGAGGCGGTTGCCAGGCTTTACTCTATTTCGAGAAATGAAATAGTATTTGATTAGGAAATATCAAAAAGAGCTTTATTTTACGTATATAAGACTTCCATTTACGTTTCAGTAAATCTAGGATAGGAAATAAATAAAACTTTCATTTACGTTTCAGTAAATCTAGGATAGGAAATAAATGTTTTAAAATATTTTTCAAAATAAAAAACAAAAGTTAATATTTCAACAAGAAGAGCATGAAGATCCCGGAAAGGATAGTTAAATTACTAAAGAACAAACTTACAAAATACTTATACTGCGTTATTGATTGTAACGTATAAAAGAAATAAAATATCTACATAAATTAGAACCATTTCACGGTACGTTTTCGTATTATTTAAAAAACAATGGTACATTAAATCGCTTGAAAATTTAAATAATTATTGATGGCATTTGAAATCACACTTTTCATGTATGGACAGGTTACCGTAAAAGCCCAAAATTTGGTAAATAGCATTTACCATAGTGAGGTAGTAAAAGTCCATAAAAAGCTTGTAAACGCATCCATTTGCTTTTTTTCCCGTTTATTTTCAATAAAATTAAGCTTTAACTAAATCTTTAACCTGACTCTCGTCCATTTTGTCAGTTAAAGAGGTTAAGGTTAAAGTTTGGTTAAAGCTAAAAAAAAAAAAATTTATGAAAATGAAGCTAAGCTTGTTAAAGCCTCCTTTTCGGGCTTCCACGTTTGTTTTAATAAAAAAACCTTAAATTAACCTTTAATTTGACCCTCGTTCATTCGGTCAGTAATTGAGGGTCAAGTTAAAGATTTAATTTCGGACTTTTACCACCTTACTTTGGTAAATACTAGGATTTACCAGTTAAACCTAAGATATACCAGTTTTCGGGCTTGTACAGTAACGTAATCGCAACCCGGCAAGAAAAGTGACACAACTTGGAAACTATGTGTTATACATTAAATCTGATTGCACTTTTGTAGGAGTATTACTTTTAAATACGTAAAAATGTAAATTTTTTGGAATTATTAAAAAAAAACAAGCGAGTTACGAATACATATTTAACCATATTTAGGTTTTGTATTTGAGCTATAACTAAAAAACGGAGTTAGATATTTGATTTTCGTTTGCACTGTGAAGACCTTTCATAAATTTGAGTGAATAATGTGCCACTATTTTTTTTTAAATTTCGATAAAAACAAAAATATATTCCTTGATAATGCGATTCACATAGCACCACCCTTTATACCTTTAAATTTAATTAAAATTCTATAATCGTTACACTCGTCATAAAAATCGGTAATTTGTAGCATTAAAATCCAATATGGTGCCACAAGAAAAAAAAAACAGTTGAGTATCACATATTAAAAACTAAGCAGGTTGATTCTAATATTATGATAATAAACCTCAACAATGAAACGTAAAAGATGACATGATTAAGAAAAAGAAGAAAAAAAAGAGAAAGAAAAAGAGGAAAAAAAAAGAAAAAGAGAAAGAAAAAGATAAAGAAAAAGAGAAATAAAAAGAGAAAGAAAAAGAGAATGAAAAATAGAAAGAAAAAGAGAAAGAAAAAGAAAGAAAAAAAGAAAGAATAAGAGAAAGAAAAAGACGAAAAAAAGAGAAAGAAAAAGAAACAGAACAGACACAGAAAAAGAAAAAGAAAAGAAAAAGAAAAAGAAAAAGAAAAAGAAAAAGAAAAAAAAACGAAAACGAAGAGAAAAAGAAACAGAAACAGAAAAGAAAAAGATAATAAACACTAAAACAAAAATCTACAAAGAATTATTTGACCAATCATAACATTTGCGGTGGAAACAAAACAAGAAATGGCAAGAAGCAAACAACATGCAAAGGCAACAGAAATAATAGTACTAAGGCGAACCGTCAAAGGAACTAGACCACACAAAAAAAAGAAAACATTAAACTCATGAAGTGGAACATATCAGCAGCCGAATGTCAAACATAAAAGAGGAATAGAATCACCACATAACAAGCACAGATAAAGAGAGATTGGTAAAATGAGCAATAGGAAGGGTTGTTACAAGGTAGGGAGAGTGTGGGACGACCTGGCAAGAACTGAAAGGGCAATTTATAGATTAAAAAAACAGGAAGATAGCCTACGAAGAGAAGAAAAAGACGAAGAAGATGATAAGAATTGAAGTTTTACTGTTTTTGATTTTAGGATATATCAGAAATTGGAAGCAATTTTTAGTTATGATTCTTCCTGACCGCGTAAAAACACACTTCTTTGCTAATTTGACCACCCTTTTATCTCTTAATTTTAAAACATACATCCTCTATATGCAGGGGCGGACTGGCCCGCCGGGCAACCGGGCAAATGCCCGGTGGGCCGATGGGTTCAAGGGCCGATGTCGGTGGCGTTAACACCAAATCATTTTCAAATCTAATTGAATTTTTCTACTACTATATAATCAGCTTTATTTTACCAACTTAATAAAAAAATGCCGGGTGTTAGTGTTATTTTTAGTGACTGTTTACGTCAGCGCATAAATAAAAAACCCTAAGGTGTACGGTCGATGTCTGCTGAGACTGTTGACAGCATTTGGGGAGGCTACAGGCTACCAATACAAGTTTCTTTATTTTTTGTTCAGTGTGAAAATTGAAGACAGGTTAATTAACCAAGTAAGTTTCGTTGTTAAATTATAAGTGATATAAGCTGAAGTTAGACTGGACACGTATCACTAAATTTTTTAAAGATTATTGTGTTGAATAAATTTTGGACATTATACGCATGCAGCATAAACTGCATTATTATTATATTATCCAAAATTTGTATTATTAATATGTACTTAATTAATTAAATGACTGTGAATATACATATATTTACTTGGCTATTTTTAATCTTCTACTTATTTATAATTAATTATTAAATACATTTGTTTGGATACAAATTTCAATACGTACAGGGTGGCCTATTTTCGATGCCCATACAGAGTATCTCGGTTATTATCCAAGATAGAAAAAAACTAAGTACGTAGTCTCGATTTCTTTTCCGAGAGAAATTCATTACCGTAAACAGGTTTTTGATATCTTTTTTAATTTTCGAAATATAGCCAAAAACCGATTTTTGGCAATTTTAAAAAATGTTAAATATCTTGCTTAAACGGAAACTTAGAGAAAAACTTAAAAGACATTTTTGGCATGGTTTTTTGTTCTTAATAAGATGGCGATATTCAATTTGTTTTTAATCAAATAAATACCGATATATTACACCCAATTTTCTTATTTTAAATAGCAACCATATGCAAATGATATATTTTTGAAAAGCGCAAATAATAAACTTTCGATTGATGTCAAAGCCAACTATGGTTGCCATTTAATATAAGAAAGTTAGGCGTAATATATCAATATTTGTATTAACAAAAAAAAAATGAACATCGCTATCTTATTAATGACAAAAAACCATGCAAAAAATGTCCTTAAAGTTTTTCTCTATCTTCTCGTTTAAGCAAGATATTTAACATTTTTGAAAAGTGCCAAAAATCGGTTTTTGGCTATACGTATTTTGAAAATTAAAAAAGATATCAAAAATCTGTTTACGGCAATAAATTTCTCTCGAAAAAAGAAATCGAGACTACGTACTTAGTTTTTTTCTATCTTGGATAATAACCGAAATACCCTGTATAGGCATCGAAAATAAGCCACCCTGTACAGTCTACAGGTAATACCTCTAAATTACACTATGGGTGGTTTCGACACCGTTATTGTAAGTTGAAAAGCGTAAGTTAGGGTACATTTTTTATACGTGATTTTCTTATGCGAATCCAATAACTTACTGGCAACCTTTAAGCAAATTTAATCTCGAAAACGCGGGGAGGGGCAAAAACAATCAATGCCATAAAAACGATATCGCGAAAGTTTATTTTACCTATGTGGGCCGATTTTGGAGAAATTGCCCGGTCAGTTTTATGCACCCAGTCCGCCCCTGTCTATGTGACATAATTTTGGCAATTAATTTTTATCCATCAAGTATATAGTTTTGTTTTATAACTTACACAATATTTTATTTTTCACTTTATGCATGAATTTCTGATAATGCAAACAAACATATTATTATCACGGTCGTCTTCGCGAAAATAGTAAAACGGATTTAATAAGCCTCAAAACATGCAAGTCCGTCGAAATTTTGAGTTCGAAAATATTCGCTATCACAAAACTTTTTTTATACTACGTACGGCGAAAGTGAAAAAAATGGTAGTAAAGAAAAGAAAAAGTCACGATTCCTATCGCTTAAAAATATTTAAAAATGTGGACAATTTATTAAAGGTAATGAAATATAATTAAATTGACCAAATAAAGATACATTTACTTTTGTAATGTGAAAAATACTAAGCTATCAAAACGACAATTATTTACATTGTTGAAGTCAATTACATTTCTTTCTTTTGTCCTCGGATACAGCGGCTGCGAAATAAACTGCCCGCGGTAAAACTTTTACAGCATCTTGATATATTTAAAGCTTAAAAGTAAAGAAAGAACTCTTAATTATTTTACTTAATGGGCTTTTTGAACAGTTAAGTTAATTATAAAGAACAATGAACTACGTTGACTCTCGGGAAAACAGAGTGAATGAAATTGTGAATTTATGAAAGAAACAATTTTTATACAGCACAAAACAAACAACGCCGGATATTGTTGATGGAGTGTTACATCTTCATAATCTATGTGGAGATTCCTTTTGTTTGCGATGTCATTATTTTTTAACATGCTCGAAACCAATTTATTTTTTGCAATACTTCTACGCGCTGCGTCAGCAAGTTACTAAATAAATTTTTCCGGGACGCAATTCAAAATTAGATTTCCGATGATATAAGTGGTGATATGTTACGTTGAAAGGAGAATACAAATAAAAAACAATTCTGTGTAATATATTGGTGCCTTTTACAATTCAACTTAATTTGAACACATATTTCTTTTAACGTGTTCTTGTATCATTGTAGGAAAATTCGAACCTATAATTTTATTAAGCATGTCAGCTGACAGCTTACCACATGTAATATAGAATATTAAAAACGGATGTTTCTAGAATAAATGGAAAGTCAGAGTAGAACACTTTAATAAATAGTATCATATTAAAGGCGTATTTTGATAAATATTTAAATACTTAAAATGATTTATGGTTGTCGCATCAACCAAATCATTTATTTTACAAGGGTTATGAAAACAATGTTAAGCACGAGTTAAATATATCTTAGGCAGTGTTTCCCAAATTGTGTTCCGTGGAACCCTAAGGTTTTGTGAAGTAATAAAAAAGTTCCGCAAGTAATTAAAAAAATTACAATAATAGTTATTTACGTAAAAAGACCAGAAAGTGGTACTTTACTGGATGAGACAGTTTTTGCAAGGATACGAGTTCAGTAAAGACACTTAATGGGTATGTTACGTACAATATTTTTTCTGCGTCCGCCACTGACGCCAAAATCACTATCGTCACCATCCATAATTAACCCATTAAGTACCAAATTAATTTGGTTATTTTAATATTATTTTTTTAAATATATTTTTTAAAATGTTGAGTAAAAAAGTACCAAAATAATATTTTGTACATTGTTGATGGTTAAAAAATGTTACTTTCCAAGTTATAACATATTCTGAGATATTTGAATTATTGAAGAAAAAAAAACACGCTGTCCTATAAATAAGACGCTGGTACTTAACAATAACTTAACAAACTACAGGTGAAAACTCGCTTGGCGGTATAGTGTCGCTTGCTTGGCAACGCAAATCACCAAAACAACTCATCACTATGACAACCATTTACTCTCTGGTCTAGGCCGGTAAAGAGTTGTTATTACAATGGCAACCAGTTACTTTCTAGTCTAGGCCAGTAAAGATGTGTTTTCCAGCCTAAAAATTGATCAGCAACAACTTTTTTTTTTGGACGGACGCAGAAAAATGTCATTACTTTTTAGTTTTGTACTAATAAATAGCGAATTTTTTACCTTAATTATCATTGTATTAAGAATATATTTCCAATGTTTTTTTAAAATTTTCATATCTTCGCAAATGCTACTGTTCTAGGGATGTAAACATTCTTTGGCGCTCTGTTTTGTGTTAGAGATTATAAAAGGGATTCATGGCTTAAAGTTGTGAAACGCTGACCTTGGGATTCTACAAGAAGAAACATTTTACATTTTTAAATACTGTTTTAGCTTTAAAACATGGATAATTTTTTTTTAGCAGTAGGAGAGTAAATTTTTGTACAATTTTTAATATAGTACCACTATCTGCAAAACTAGAGTTTTTATCGTTTTTTTAAGGAAAATATTAAAATGTTATATCTAATAGCACATTCATAAAAAGTGCCATCGACACTGGATAAATTGATGCTCCTTTAAAAACAGAGCAATAATAAAACAATTGACTAAGCTTATTTAATAGAAACCAATGGAACATCACACAAAATGAATAGGTCATGTGCATCGAATGGGATAAGATTGAAAGCTCAGAAAAGCCTATAAAACCGAACTGGAAGATAAAGCTAAAAGGGAAGATCAAGGGAACCTGAAATGACGAGGTTAAAGAGGGATCCAAGGAAGTGAGGTTAGAGAGCTGGCTTAGTATACAAAAAGAGTCCACATACATGAGAAAAAAAAGCCTCACACCTAATAGTGGATAGACGGAAAAAAGAAGAAAAATTGTAACATATAGTGGAACCTCTGTGCAGAACCAGACGAACATAGAATTAATTTCATCCATAGGAATTACCTAAAATTGAAATAGTCCAATCCTAGCCCTGAATCTAATACACACATACATAAAAAGAAAATTATAAGAACGTCATCTTTACTAAGAAGCGATGATGGCAGAAGCTAAACAGGAGGAAAGAAGTTATTGTTCAGAAGAGGAAACACCTTCCGTTAAAATATCATGCAACCCCAATTCCGGTTATCGACGTAGTTTTTGTCTCTTTCCTGGCCATTCACTAGTACTTGATTAAGCAGTCCAGGTGTGACGAATATTGGATTTTTGGACGAATATCGAAGCATTTTTTGCCGATGAAATGCGTTGAATACTGGATTCGAGTCGAGTTTTTGCATTTAATAATTTTTAATATCTGAAGCAGTGTTTTTCAACCTTTTCAATGTCACGGCACACTTTTAACAACGATAAAATTTTGCGGCACACTATAAACATGAAGTTTGGAATTCGAGTTTGAGCGTGGAAATCTCGCTCATTATAATAACTAGATTACAGATTTAAGCTTGGAAAAGTTGCTTAATTTGGTGCTCATTAATAATCCGAAGGGAAATTGAAAATATATCAAACGGTATTTAAAAAAATTTGGAAAAACCTAAAAATACGATTTTTGAAAATCATCTATAACTCCTCTGGACTATTAAATATTTCCAACGTGTAAAAACATTCCTTAAAAAACTTTTTAAGCCGAATCGATTGGTCATCACAAGTTTTTTTAGGTCGATTCGTTTATGTTTCATGACAAGAAACTTAATTTTTTTTACAGGTGCAATTTTTTTGATTTACGTTATCAAATAGATTTTTTTTGTAAATTTATTGATGTAGGTATTACACATGGTATTTTACTTCTACATTAATAAATAACAAAAATTGCGTCCAAAGGGAAAAATAAAGTTGGTTGTCATGAAACAAAAACGAATCGACCTACAAAAATTAGTGATTACCATGCGATTTGGCTTAAAACGTTACTGAGACAATGTTTTACACATTTGAAATATTTTATACTCCAAAGGCGATTTTCAAGATATAAAAAAAAATTATTAATAAGCAACGAATTCAGCAACTTTTTCAAATTTAACTTATACTCTAGCAATTATAACAAGCGTGGTCCCCATGTTTTACCTCGAAACATAGCGTTCTAGCAAAAACTTTTTATTTATTTTTATTTTATTTTCCGCGACACACATGGAGCATGCTCGCGGCACACTAGTGTGCCGCGGCACACAGGTTAATAAACACTGATCTAAAGTGTGGTGAAATTGTATTAAGAGAATTTGTTTTATGTTGCAGTTTACTATCTGTTTTTAAATCTCTAAAATTTTTGAAATTGCTCATGAGGAGTTTCGCAATTATAAACTAAACATACTAGTTCAAAAAATATTGTCTACAAAATATGTTAGTAATTATTTATACATACAGAGATATTATGATAACAAATTTCGATCCTGTTTAAATTTAATTAACGTATAAATACTACGGATAACAGCTTTAACTGTCAGAAAATAACATAAATTAGAAATATAAATATGTTGTAATCGTATTTGCACTGATATATTATCATATGCGTGCGAAAATGAACAGATGCAAATCGAGGATAACGGCCAAAAGCAGGGTGTATCAACTGTTATATGTCAGTCAAATAAATACTTTATTTTGACAAAGTATATGCCAGTCAAGTGTACTACCTTCAAATACATTTACAAAAACATTTAGACGAAAAAGTATTCTACAATTTGGTATTAAACAAACCGATTTTAACTGGTATTATGTTGCCGTACCTGCCTGCCTGTTGGGAAGTATGTGTGTGTATACCACTCAACAGGCATTAGATTTGTTTGTTATTTTTTTTTGTGAAAATATTGATTGTGACTAACGTTTGTAACTAAATAATGTAAACATTAGGTTTTTGATCTTTTCATGCTTTTAAAAATGTTGCGTTTTAAGAGGTTATGCAATCAATTTTAAGTTAATTGATTGCTAATGCGTAACTTTATTATGAAGATAAGTTTGTGGTAGCCAGGCTCATTAAGGTCATTTTAGTTTACTCCATATCTGTTTAAATTAATTTTCTCAGTTAAATTCATAGTCACTAAAAAACTTTTTATGCAATTAATTTCTACTCTATGGGTCATGTAAAAATGTAAACCACATTTTCGATCATCAAAAAATAAATTATTTAAAAGAGCTTTCTGCTTTGTAGAGCAATTAAAGTTAAATTACGTTGGGTAATACGAGTTATCTAATTATAGTTGTGAACGAGCGGTGTTGTCTCAAGTGTATATATTAACTTTTAGTTATAGCTGCCTCTACAGATATAATTTAACAGCTTCATTAGCGATATAAGCGGGCATTTTAAAAATTATATAAATTTGCTTGCAAAAAAGGAACTTCGCTATTAAAACAGTCCTAACACTAATTTATTATATCTGAATCTCGACATTATCTAAGTTCAAAATAAGTTTAAAATATGCAAACCAAGTTACTTGCAAAACAAATTAACTCGGGAAACAAAAGAAAGTAGTAAAATTAAGGAAACACAAAATAAGTTATAAAAGTTTTGAAACAAAAAATTATATTTGCGTATATATTTTGATTTAAGTATTTTTTTTATTGAATCGATCTTCTCATGGCTCAATTTTATTTTAAAGTAATATTTCGTCACTATAGCAGTTATTATATGAGATAAAGGGGGTTAATTAACAACTTTTAAAGATGTTTCATTCACTATAATAATAAAAAAGTTCCTATTAACATATTTCTTTAAATCAATACTTACGGAAATAAAGGGTGCTTAAGTTAAGTTATACAGGGTGTTTTTTTAATATTGCAAAAAAATCGGAAGGTGATTTCTTATCGAAAATTAAGGGGGGTCTTACATAAATTTTTTTCTTTAAACGTCTTCTTTCGCAGTTACACCCCCCTAAAAGGGAGCGGTAAAACTAGGTTTTTATTTTATTGCTCAAATTTGGATAAAAGTAGAAGAATGATATTTAACAGATGTTTTATACTTATTAAAAGGTTTTTCATAATAATATTTTCCATCATCTCCCACCTTCACAGGGGACTGAAAAGTGCGAACCTTGTTGGTTTTTTTATAAGAAATTTTTGGTGGGTGAAAGTTTTGTATTAAAATGAAAGCCTGATTTATTTAAAAACTTTTTTATTCCTTAGTTTTTTTCGTAAAACCTACAGTTTTTGAGTAAAAAATAAAATAAGTAAACATGAACCATAATATTCCAATATAAATTTTGGTGGTTGCCATGGTTTGTTTATGTTCATGTTGGATAGAATTGACGGGTGTTTTAGAGTTGTCGCCGCGTAAACGTCAAATGAATTGCACCAGTCACTTCTACCCAATATGAACATAAACAACCCATGGTAACCATCAAAATGAATCGTTTTATATTGGAATATTTGATGGTTCATGTTTACTTATTTTATTTTTTACTCAAAAACTGTAGGTTTACGAGAAAAGTAAACGAATAAATAAAGTTTCTAAATAAATCAAGCTTTCAAAAAAATATTTTAATTACAAAATTTTAACCCACCAAAAACTTTAATAAAAAAAACCAACAGGAAACGCACTTTTCAGCCCCCTGTGAAAGTGGGAGATGATTGAAAATTTTACTATGGGAAACCTTTTAATAAGTATAAAACATCTACCAAATATTCCTACATTTCTCCAAATGTGAGAAATAAAATAAAAACCTAATTTACCGCTCCCCTTTAGGGGGGTGTAACTCCGAAAGGAGACGCTTAAGGAAAAAAAATATAGAAAGACCCCCCTAAATTTTCGATAAAGAATGCCCCCCCGATTTTGTTTGCAACACTTAAGAAACACCCTGTATTATGTTACGGTTCAGGCGATTAATCCGGTTAGTATAAATAATAACCGTCAATGTGATTAATATGAATGTTTTCTAAATAAAAAAAACAACTTTAACCGACCTTTCACCTGATCGTCATTCGTTTGCTCAGTAATAGAAGGTCAGGTTAAATGTCGGTTTAAGTTGTTTTTTTTTGGAAACACTGTAATTGTGATCCTAGTACTCATATTAACCACATTTACCGGTTAGTTAATACTAACCGGATATTATCAAATGAACCGTAACATATATACTTTTAACTGTTTATCTAATGTGCTATTAAACAGAATATGGGTAAGGTAAAATTTTGCATCACTTTAAGAGTTGTTCTATGAAATAACCTTCTACCTGGACACAAATTTCATCTTATCTCTAATAGGATTGTGCACTCTTTTAAAAGTCCTTAGTGTAACTCGATTTGGGTACCAGACCTTCTTCATTCGCAAATCTGCTACCAAACAAACAAACTGGAATTTTCAAGTATACCCACAAAAAATTTATGGGATTTACGCCAGAAGAGCTTAGAAGTAAAAAAAAATGACCATTTTGTATATATTTTGTTTCATGGCACAAGATCAATAGTCAAAAGTGTATAACTAAAACCTGTGTCTGTAGAAGTATCAAGTTGCAAATATACGATGATTACTTTCTGTGGTGAGTACTTACTGAGTACTAGGGATTGTAAATTTACCGACTTTTTGAATTACCGGTAATTCGGTAAAATTTTCAATCAAATTTACCGGTAAACCATAATATTATATACATTATATATTATATTTTTTCCTTTTTAGATTTTCGCGGTTACTAAGATTTTTAATATAGTTTTCGGAGTTTATCCGCATATCCCTATAGGGATAGCTTGCCGAAACGTCGAGCCAATTTAAATATTACGCGGATAAACTCCGAAAACCGTATTAAATATACTTATATATATTTATGGTATTGGATTTTTATTGTTACCATTATTGAAATATATATTTACATATTTATTATGGAACTGATTGGGATAGTTCAAGCCTAACTATCAGTTTTATACAATATATCAGTTAACAGCCAATAACGTAATATTTTTTTATGTAAATGATATAATAAAACATAAAATAAGAATATATAATATACAGGGTGAGTCACGACGGACGCGTCGGAGTTTTATGGCGAAACGCTTTATATTTTCCAATTTCTGTCGCTGTTAGATTATGTTAGTCAATAAGGGCTACATTTTAAAAATATTTTCAAACATACAGGGTGCTCCAAAAAAGAGTGCCATATCAAAGTTATACTTTTTCTTATGGAACACCCTATATATTTTTACATTTTTGGATTCCTCTTTAAATTTAATTAATAAAATGTAAAAGGTCGTATGGGTCTAAAGTCAACCGTTCTCGTGAAAATCGCATTTTCATGAAAATACAGTATTTTCAAAATTTTTCTGAAGAAATTCGCTTGGAGATAAGATTGACAATAGATTATGTAACACTTTGCACCACCTACATTTTTAAAATATTATACAGGGCGTTTTTTACGCTTGGTCAAACTTGTGAAACTTTAAACATTGATAACTAATTTTTTTTAAATACAACCCCCTATATTTTTTTACACCGTCTTATAGAAAATGTAATTCTCTTTCGAAAACATTAATACTGTTTTATACCTAAAATTGATATTTTCCGAGATATTGCGATTTGATTGTTAATTATTAGGTCAAAGTAATATTTTCGAGTAGGCTATGAAGATAGACAGCGGTAATTTGAAACAATTGAACGAAAGAACAAGAAAGGTTTAGTTTTATCTTTTGCCTACGCATTTTTGACATTTTTTTATAGTAAAGAGCAATCTCACGTTTAAATCGAGATTTTTTACAATTATTTATGCTCTTATTTATTGGACCAGTATGATAAGATGATTAGTAAATCATATAAACTATTTTTTTGTTTGATACGACTCTCGGTTCTACCAAAATGTCTTTGCTTAACTTCTGGGTCCACGCATTTTGCAAACATTGTGTTTTACACAATGTGCACAATGTTTAATGAAGGTAAGTGTTTATGGGGTGTTAACTAAAATATAAATACACAGAAAATATTTCAAATTGGGACCGTAGTAACTTTAATTGAACATTTATAAAAATATTTCTAGTGATAACTAAAATGTATGTAATAATAATTCAAAAACTTTTGAGACAATCACTCCTAATTTGCGTAATGTAAGGCGTTCACTTGAAAAGAGGATCACAATCTGTATTCAAGAGGATGGTCGTCATGTTGAACATTTATTGTAATCGGCTGTTAAATTTTGTTTTTGAATTATTATTACGTACATTTTAGTTATCACTAGAAATATTTTTATAAATGTTCAATTAAAGTTACTACGGTCCCAATTTGAAATATTTTCTGTGTATTTATATTTTAGTTAACACACCATAAACACTTACCTTCATTAAACATTGTGCACACTGTATAAAACACAATGTTTGCAAAATGCGTGGACCCAGAAGTTAAGCAAAGACATTTTGGTAGAACCGAGAGTCGTATCAAACAAAAAAATAGTTTATATGATTTACTAATCATCTTATCATACTGGTCCAATAAATAAGAGCATAAATAATTGTAAGAAATCTCGATTTAAACGTGAGATTGCTCTTCACTATAAAAAAATGTCAAAAATGCGTAGGCAAAAGATAAAACTAAACCTTTCTTGTTCTTTCGTTCAATTGTTTCAAATTACCGCTGTCTATCTTCATAGCCTACTCGAAAATATTACTTTGACCTAATAATTAACAAGAAAATCGCAATATCTCGGAAAATATCAAATTTAGGTATAAAACAATATTAATGTTTTCGATAGAGAATTACATTTTCTATAAGACGGTGTAAAAACATATAGGGGGTTGTATTTAAGAAAAATTAGTTATCGATGTTTAAAGTTTCACAAGTTTGACCAAGCGTAAAAAACGCCCTGTATAATATTTTTAAAATGTAGGTGGTGCAAAGTGTTACATAATCTATTGTCAATCTTATCTCCAAGCAAATTTCTTCAGACTTCTCAAAGTTTTTAAATGTTGAAAATTTTTGAAAATACTGTATTTTCATGAAAATGCGATTTTCACGAGAACGGTTGACTTTAGACCCATATGACCTTTTACATTTTATTAATTAAATTTAAAGAGGAATCCAAAAATGTAAGAATATACAGGGTGTTCCATAAGAAAAAGTACAACTTTGATATACCACTCTTTTTTGGAGCACCCTGTATGTTTGAAAATATTTTTAAAATGTAGCCCTTATTGACTTACATAATCTAACAGCTACAGAAATTGGAAAATATAAAGCGTTTCGCCATAAAACTCCGACGCGTCTGTCGTGACTCACCCTGTATATAAAATAAAAATATTACAAAAAATATAATCCAGCATTACAAAAACCACATGAAAATATAACTATTCTGAACATAAAATATAAAATGATATAACGTAAAAATATTATCAAACTATAACAATATTTTTTACTTTAAACTTTTCTTAAAAAATAAGCTCGTAGAAAACATAATTTATTTAAACTGTTGTTTCCTAATTGCGACTTAATTTTTGTAGAAAACAATCCAGCCGCGGAAAAAGCTTTTTCGGATTCTACACTTGTTGGTCAAGTAGTGATTAAACAATCATATGCCATTTGTATATATTTCCCCCCATTTTTTCTCCTTGAAAATACGTCAATTCTTTTTGATTATTTGATTTTTATCTTGATTTGAAAAATATTGTAAGATTACCGGAATTACCGGTAAAAAATTTGCAAATTACCGGTAAAATTTGAAGAGCGTTTTTTGCGATATAGGTACCGGTAAACCGGTTTACCGGTATTACAATCCCTACTGAGTACCGTATGCTCTTGAATTCTTGACACTTTGTTTCTATCACAGTGAACAATCCACTTACGTTCTAAAGAAAATCATATCTAGACAACCAAGAAATCGAAGACTTAGATAATTACTTAACATTTTTGTTCATAAACTGTTTTGACGTTTGGCTTACAATTAATTTAAATTCACCTTTTATTATTCACCGGTGTTTTTAAACGCTATAACGAGTATTAACAATAAATAATCACAATATTTTCTAAATTCAGATTGTGTAAATCAAAAACTTATAATTGCAGATTTTTACATTTTATTAATAATTAGTTTTTAATGCTTTTTAGTATGTTTACGAGTATATCAAGTGCAATTATTGTAACAAAATTTTTTAAAAACGTTGATGTTTGGAATTAATTATTTACAGTTTATAAGTTTTCCTTGATATAATATAACGGTTTAATTCATGTAGTAACTGAACTGAAACGTTAGTTTGCAAGTAAAATTATGTTATAACAACTAGTACTAGTAGAGTGATTGTTATTATTGTACCTACGTATTATTTACGTTATGCAAAATTGTGTAATAAAAATAACAGAATCTCAAAACGGTTTTGGCAGTAACTGCAAACCTTTTGTGTCCGTATTTATTCGATGCTTTACCAAGATAATTAATTTTAAAATTGTTCATATGTCACCATACTTAAAGTATGAGTAAGTATTGTTGATTTTTAAAATATTGATTGTTTTTTAACGTTGATTATTTCTTGGTTCAAAGTACATACATACAAAGTATCCAAGTATTATTTCCTTCATATTTGCTTTATAGTTCAAAATAGAAAACAAAATTCAAAACAAAATTTGTTAAAGACAATGAGATCTAAACCTAAATTTATTTAAATTAACCGGAGTGCTTTTCTTTGGCGTATCGATACCCAAATGTTTTACCTTAAATACAACACCCTGTACATTTTTTACTCGTTCTATATAAAAAAATTAAAAAGTTTTGTGTATTTAAAATGAATGAGTTATTTGCGTTTTTATCTTTAATCTGTTAACAGATACAAAGCTCTCACATACTATTAATATTTAGCGATTTAACAACACCAGTATTAAATATACTGTAAGTGTCGTTAGCAATATTCTTAAAGTGCCTTTTAAATAGTTAAACTTTAAAATTATTGTTTTGTCCGGTCCATTTAGTTGAATTTTACGAATAACACGAATAAGTCATTTTTGTAGATTTAACACTGTATTTTTATTTATTCAAGTAAATAATTTTATTGTCTCTAAAAAACATTAAAGGTGTTCCATGTCAACAATTAATAATTTTCGAGTTATTGCTTTTTGAATGATAATTGATGGGTAATCAGGGCTGCGGAGTCGGTAAAAAAAATCGACTCCGACTTTGACTTTGACTCCTGATAATTTTGGTAGTTCGACTCCGACAAAATTAAATACTAAGACATTTAATGTCGTGTGTAATATAAAAAAGAAAAATAAATTTAAAGAAATTATTTATAATTTGAGTTTAAATTCTTTCTAAACTCCGACTTCGCAGCCCTGCATATAATATTTGATAGGTAAGTTAAAAATAGTAGGCTTTAAAATTATTATTTTTTAATTGTTCATAGTAACACGTTTAATGTTAATTTCACTTTAAGGCTATTTATTTCTATGGTTTACCAAATTAATTCAGGAAAAAACGTTTTTCTCAAAGCTGTTTCATCCAAAATTCAAAAAAACTCGTAAATCACTGCTATAGTATAAGAAAAAAATGCCCAATATCATCTTAAACTTAAACTCAAATTCAAAATTAAAACTTTAATTGTTTTCAAATTCTGGATGATAAATTAGATGTGAAACAAATACGCCTTAGTCTGCGTTTTCATTACAAGCGTATTCGCGCGAATGAGCCTCGCGCGTACGCGTCCGTATTTGCGCGACTGAAACAAACCAATGCAAGCATATAAAAGCGGTTATACTACAAGCGATAATTCGCCCGAAACCACTCTCATATGCTTGCATTGGTTTCTTTGATTCGCGCGTATACGGTCGCATACGCGCGAAGCCCATCGCGCGAATACGGCTGTACTGTAACCGCAGCCTTAGGCATGCTTGTATACGCGCGTAAAGATTTTTGGTCATGTAACATAAAAAACCGTCGTGAAACTAATACATAAATTATTACAAAAATATTTGAAAACACAAAAAAAGGGGTTTTGATTAAAAAATATATAAGCGCATAATTGAAATACATCATGCAGTTACAACTAATATATATTTAAAAAAGCGCTTGTAATTTTTCTAACCATTAAAAACCACAATCTACAAAGTAAGTTCAGCATCAACCAACTATTTTAAAATTTGGTCCATAGCTTTGCTGTCAAAATCAGGGACTAAAAACGAAAAAAATTCCGTTCGTTTCTGTTCGGAACGAAAACGAAATATATCGTTTTCGTTCTTTTCGTTCTAACCGAAAAAAATCTTTTTTCGTTTTCGTGAACCGAAATAATAACGGTTAAAACCGGTTTTGCAATATTTTTTTGTCGTCAAAAAATCATTTTTTTTTTAGTCACCACAACCCTCTATAAATACGATAACAATATTTGCGTCTTAACTAAAATATAAACGATGACGATGGGGTTTGATGCTCACGGACATCATATTTTAGACTGGCGAACCATTGCCATATTAAATTTACCAAATCGTTTAACACAATAACATTGGCGACTATTTACATGAGCAATAGATAAAATAAAACGTGCATTAATTGTGAGCATTTAGTAAAATAATTGCGCATTTAGTAAAATATTTGTGCATTAAAAAAAATATTAGATCATTACAAAAAACGAATGTGCCATAAATAAATTTGTTTGTAAATATATAAAAACATTTGAGCAATATTTAAAAAAAATGGCATTAGAATAAATGCTTGCGCATTTATAAATGTGGATGTTCCTTTAATAATATATTTGTACACTTAAATAAATAAATGTGCAATACATTCGTACCTCTACAAAAATATATAAACATCTCAAAAAATATTTGATTATTTGAAAAATTACATTCCCAATAGTTTAATTAAATCACCATTTAAATATTGAATGCGCGCATTCATTAAATTATTTGAACCACCAGAAAAATATTTTGCAACCTAAAACGAATAATATGTGCACTAACTTTGAGATACATATGTAAACATTTACTAGGAGTTGCAATTAGGTTTAAATATGTTAATGCTCCTCTAGAAGCAAAGAATTTGGCAATAGGAACAAAACAAAAACGGGGGCGGCCATCAAAAGCGAGAAAAGCTATGATCGTTCAATAAAATAAGGCAACTATTTAAACGGGCCTTATTTAAATATACACCCGCAAGGTGCAAAAACACAACGTGGTTAGGTTAAATTAGACACACGATGTTTATCTAAAAATTTGAAAATATAGCAAGTGCTGTTTTAAATTTGTTTTAGTACTAAAAATCTATGCATTAAAATTAAATAAGATCCTGCTGTAATTATTTAAAAAGACAAAAGAATGAATTCAAGTGGATAATTTACTAAATGTTATAAATAAAAAAGATATTTAAAAAAAACTTATATTAACTTGAAATATACTTTAACTTTATAGTTTGTACATACCATACAATATACATTTTCACATTCCGTTAAATCTTACTAGCAACACATCTTCCAATAAATCTTCTTTTACATTAGTCCTTTTCGAAGTAAGAATAAATTTTACTATTATTATGTCTAAACGCAAATAAAACATACACATTGATAATATATATCCAATCAAGTGTATATTCTATATTGATGATCTAAAAAACAAATTAAAAATAGAGAATATCTGTACCGTTAATTGTGTTACACGAAATTGCAAGTATAAACAATAAAGTTGTTAATACATATTCACGTAAATATATGGAGAAAAGTGAAGTTCACTTATTTCAAGTGAGATTTTTTACTGCCTCGTCGAGTCTACCCAGCACAGAAGGTAAATTCGCGTTTGTGTTTAACAAATAAAATTGAAATAGCGACAAAACCGGTTAAAACCGGTTTTGGAAAATATTTATTTCGTTTTCGTTCTTGAACGAAAAATAATAATTTCGTTTTCGGTTTCGTTTTCGTTCTTAAAAAAATTTCGGTTAATTTCGTTTAACGTTTTCGTTTTCGTTCCGTTCTCAGTCCCTGGTTACAACTAATATATATTTAAAAAAGCGCTTGTAATTTTTCTAACCATTAAAAACCACAATCTACAAAGTAAGTTCAGCATCAACCAACTATTTTAAAATTTGGTCCATAGCTTTGCTGTCAAAATTAATTTAACACACTTATCAAACATTGTAAGATGAATCTTTAATAAAAGAATAATATTTGTATGACATTGTGAGCAAATTAATAATACGAAGAGTGCAAACAAACTATAAAAGTCTACAAACAAGATGAAATCAGGTTCAATGCGTTTTATAGCGCATATTAATCTTGTCCAAGCTATGAGAAACAAAACATAAGAACGTCGTTAAACAATGCAATAAAATTGAACATCACAAACTTTTCAATAACGGAATACCTTTTTCGACGCTGTTGCAAAACGCACAAACTTCGAGTGTTAAATTAATTCAGATGTTGATAAAACGATCCCGTTTAAAATTTTTACAACTTTTACAAGAGGGGAAAGTAAGTGCTAAATTTACTATCGTCGATCTACGTGAGACGCGGTTCAACTGTTTTCACATTCACGAAAGTTTTACTATGCGACCGGCGCATTCACCATAATTTCACAACACGGGTGAGATATCCGGACCCGTTCAGCGCCGTGTAATATCTGCCACGCGGGTGACACTTGCCGGTAACTTAATAGATGATGTTTTTTGCAATAAGGTATGCGCAAATACAGTCACACGTCCATAAAGCACATGCGCACAATGTTTTTATGATCGTAATGGGACGCCGCTTGTAGCGACGACACATAAATTTTTCATCACATCGCATATTTTTTCGTTAAATATCGCCAACATATTGCTTTTGTTATGTAAAATGTGTGCGCGCGTTATAATGAAATATTAACTACCTACGTAATATTTTATGGTAGTTTTAAAGTCAGTAATTTAACGTTAATTCATGGAATAACTAAAAATAAAGTTAACAACCAACTTAATAACAGCACAGTTTATTAATTAACCATAACTAAAATAATTACGCTTGGGTTGGCTCGGGGAGTTCCCAGAACCATATTATTAACCCAATGTTTATTTTTGATGATTATAGGGCAGTACAAAAATGAGCTTTCAACTTTGCAGCTTTTTAAAATAATAATGAACGCAAAATATATAAAAATTGGGGACTTGGAATTTATCGTATATCGTTAATCTTCAAAGCTGTTTAATTTATTAAATGTGCATGATTAAAGAACAATGTTTCTATTGATTTAAAACATGGTTCAAACGCATTTATTAAAAAACTTTAAAAAAATAATTTTCGTTAATTATTTATTGATCATGAAATACAGTGAAATACTTACCAAGAAAGTTCACGATATGTTGTCGCTAGAATCTGATCAAGGCTGTGTTTATTGCATCAAGAACAAAAAAACTAAATGTTTTGCATTTCAATTTAAAACTAAGGAAATAAAAAGGGTGTATCCGAAGTCGATTACACCCGTTATACAAATATCATTTTAAACTGTCAATTAATTATTTTTTTGATACCTATATTTATATTAATTATCGATATTTCTTTAAAAAAAAAAAAATCAAATCATATTATTGCTTAGGTATAAGAAAGTTAATAAACGTTATTGAAAAAACATAAATATAAATTCAACTTTTTCTAACAAAGTGAAGGTTAGCAAATTTATTTTATAGTTGTATCGCCTAGAAAGCTAACAAAAGTTTTATTTAAAATTTTTAATTAGCATAATATTATAGAACTTTGCTTTAGTTGAACAAAACTCGTGCCTCTTTAAATAAATTCAATGCAGAACATCCAATTAAGAGACATTTTTCATCTCGGTAAATGGTAAGGCACTAGTAGCAAATTTATTTTAAAAGTTAATTAACAATTTTGAGTGTCATTAAACAAAACTGAACTCTTTAATGAATGTTTAATAGTTAATTGTATAACATTATTTAATAGGAATATTCTGGATGCTACATTAATTAGTACTTATTTTAAAAATGCTTTTTTATAAATACAAAACCTTGGATACTTGCATTTGCAGACTACTTCAATTACTGGTCTTATATTTTCTTTTTTCGTTTTTACGAAGTAAACAGTTTTAATCGGTTTTTGCTGCTGGGGTAAAATGATAAATTAAATTTGTTTTGATTTTATAAGGAAAATATATTGATTATAAGTAAAAACATTCATAACATTATTAAATGCACCAATTTTATACGTACCTATGTATTTATATTAACTCAACAGCAATAAAATAATGTTGAAAAAGTATTACTTAATCAAAGTTTACCCGGAGGAATATTATACACAGTAAGATGAGCGGAAATGGCAATTTTAACATTATTACACGAAATATCGAATTTTAAAAAGATAATGTTGGCTTAGGTCCTAATCCCATTTTTATAGGTTCGTAAGGTATGAATTTTTATTAGATAATAGCATCACAAACTAGGGCCATTTCTGGGAGAAGCGTTTATATCCAAAGCACGCGTGATCATTTGAATGCGTTTAAAAGAAGATTTTTGGACATATGTTTCTAATTTTAACAAACTAACTGGTATTTAATAACATTGGTTAAGTTTAAAGCAATCATTAAAAACGTTTTATAAAATTTGTGTACAGGGTGGGCAAATTTCGATGTTTTCGTAGGAAATCTCGGTAACTATAAGAGGTATCAAAAAACGGATTAATGGTGAAAACTAAGATTGGTTATCGTCTTTTGTTTTCGAGTTATCGCTGATAACTCGATTTTTCGACTTTTTGTTTTATGACTATATCTCGCTTGTTTATGAAAATAAAGAAAAATAATTTTTACGTTCTACAGGCACTTTTTGATAAGAATGCAGTGGCGTAGACAATTTTTCAAAAAAAAAAAATTCGAAATTCGGGTTGTATTTTTTTAAATAAAACCCATAGTGGGCTGTGGCATCACGAGAAAGAGGATTTCTTCCCCATTCCAATAATATACATCATGTGGGGTCGATTTATTCATTTTCCTTACATTATAGCAAAAATTGGGTAATTTTTCATATTTTATTATTTTCTAGTAGTAGGCATATGTCATTAAGAATATACCTGGTGAAACAAACTGTCATTCTGTTGTTTTAACGATAATTTGACAGAAACAATCACCTTTAATTGTTGATTGTTTTTATTCTTGTACCTTAAAAACACGAAATGGCTTACGAACATTACAAAAAGGATGATATGTAAGAATGTTTTATTCAAAGTAATAATAATTCTGAAGCTGCAAGTAAAACATATATTAATCGTTACCCAAAAAGAAGGTAACCTAATAAATCTATTTTTGGAAGATTTAAAATAAGAAAATTAGATGTAATATATCAATATTTATATGAGTAAAAAAAATTGAATATCGCTATCCTATTAGTCCGCGTTCACAATGAACGTAGTAGATAGCAGATAGTGGTTAGTGGTTAGTGCGTAATACGTAAAAAGTCCGTAACGAAATGTTTACTTGGATACGGTTAGCAACCGACTTGTTTGTAGCACAGCACATAACTTCAGTTTAAACGCGGAAGGTTGTTTATCAAATTGACACTTCATGTATTCTACGTATTTATTTCTACATGATGATTTGTGGAGGATTATAAAGGTAATAAGTAGTATTAAACATCGTTCAAAATTAATTGTAGTTTTAATTAATTTGAAACATTAAAAACATAGATACTTCACTTTAGTTACCATAGTTACCACGTAAATCTTACGTCCATTGTGCATTTGATTCTTCTATGCATTTCAACTTTAGCTACTAACCACTATCCACTATCTACTACGTTCATTGTGAACGCGGACTTAAGGACAAAAAACCATGCAAAAAATGTCTTTAAATTTTTGTTTAAGCGAGATATTTAACAATTTTGAAAATTGCCAAAAATCGTTTTTTGGCTATATTTCGAAAATTAAAAAAATATCAAAAATCTGTTTACGGCAATGAATTCCTCTCAAAAAAAGAAATCGAGACCAAGTGCTCAGTTTTTTTAAATCTCTGATAATAACCGAGATACCCTGTATGAGCATCGAAAATAGGCCACCCTGTACAATGTAAATATAATTAAAAGCAGGTTCTATCAGAGGAAGGGAGGGCAAAAGGGGCAAATGCCCCTGGCCGCACAATTTTAGGGGGCCTCTTACAAATTTAGGGACCTCACAATATTTAACTGTAAAAAAGCGTACGAATTTCAAAAAAGCGGGAGTCATCAGTGTAAACCGGGATGGATTTTAAAACAATTTAGTCACACTGCCCCGGGCCTTAGCCCTAGCTAAAAGCATTGCTCCAAACATTTCAGTTAAGCTCAATTTTGTAAATTACGTCAGTCATAAGGAAATTTCATGGGTGTGTTTATGACATACAAACATAGCATTCTTACAATAAATATGCAAATTTAAAAAAAAACGTAACTGTATTTATTGAAATTAAAGAAAGACGAATTAAACAGCAATTGAAAAAAATCTAAATTTTATTTTTTAAAAAATTCTTTGTAGCAGTTTTTGAGATAAATTGAGATTAAAATTTATAAAACTTTAATTTTATATAATAATTCCGTAATTTAAAAATAAAAAAAGTTTGGATTTAATATGGATCCCCTACATTGTTACTGTATTTTTGTAATTTTGTATAAACAAATTATTTGAAATATCAAGTAATGAACACGATTTTAAAAAAACACACACACATCGTACACCCGGACGTCATCACAAAAATAGTCAAAATGTTTTCAGGGGACCTCAAAACGTATAAAACCGTCGAAATGCCGAATTTCAACATTTTCAGGATCACAATACAATACCTCTGGCGAAAGTAAAATTTGACCATCTAATTTATTTGTCAGGTTTTTGTTTTTTATATGCAAAAACGTTATACCATTAGGAAATTTTCAAACATTTTAATCACCTTAAAGACAAAATTTTGTGGACCTACATACTAATTTAATGAAAGTGAGTGGACATTGGAGATTAACCGATTCGAAATTGAGTATAGATTAGCCGTTGAGTACACTTAAGTGTTGTTCTCTCGAGATTATAAGAACAGCTTTCAAAATATTTGTTTAGGTTCTGTTCAGACCTGGCTAACATAGAAATTTCTAAGCTTCATTCAATAGCTAATGCTAGTTGGAAAGTTTAATTGCGTTTAACTCGGTCTGTTAGAAGCGTGGTCCAACAATACATGGAATATGGTTTACATTATTAAGTAAGAACAAAAGAGAGCAAGGGTTTATTATTTTACGGAATAAAGGGAGTCCTATGTAATTTAATTGAATAACATTAACACAAGTCGATTAAACTTCACAATTGTTTGGGCTTCTAATGACGTTAATTAAGTTTGTTAACCTAATATTGAATTTGAATATAAGACGGAACTAAATTTATTAATCGTTTTTCTTACTCCAAAACCTTTAAAGAAATTAGGGAAGTAAAGAAAGTGTCATTAAAATAAAATTACCAAGTTTTTAAGAAAAATGCAAGAGAAGAGGGAAGTGTAAAAAATAAAAATAACATTTTACTTTAAAGGAGCCAATACGCACACATGAAGAAGCCAATTAGAATATAAATAAATTTTATATGATTTTAAACTTTTCAGTACTTACGTTTATGTACCTACATAAAAATTATAAAATATGGATGCTTTCTTTCAGTCGAACAAAATTGGGATAATTCACGATACATTTATAATTCTTGTTAACGGGAAAATATAATACACCACAAATATTTAATATGTATTTAAACGACAAAAAATATAAATAACCGACAAAGTATTTGTTCTAACGGCAAAAGATTTAAAAGAACGACAAAATATTTGTTATAACGGCAAAAAAACGAGGGTCACGTTAAAGATTGTTTTTTTTTTAAATGAAAACAAAGTTTCACCTTAATTTTTATTATTAAATAAAAAGAAGCTACATCCAACCTTTAACCTAACCCCCTTTTACTGACCAAATTAATGAGGGTCAGATTAAAAGTTCGTTGAATCGTATTAGGTAGTTTTTCTATGCTATAATTAATACTTTATTTTATATTCTAATTGTTTACAACTACATGTATTTTATTTTTTTGTTTGACATTATCTATGGCGTTTTATATCATTATAAAATATTTCTCGCAGTAAATCAATAAATAGGTAGATATACATTTACATATGAGTTTCTATGCGCTATTTAATATAGAATAGAAACATATGTGCAATAAAAATTTCCAGAAAATATATTATAGCAAACAATACATACAATTTTTTGTAGTGAATTATTGTTGTCGTTTTTATATTTGTTGTTCTATAACATATTTGGCGTGCTATAGGTACAGGGTAGTTCTTAATTATTGCAAAAAAAAATCGGGAGGTGATTCCTTATCGAAAATTAAGGGGGTTTTCATATAAAATTTTTTCCTTAGACGTCTCCTTTCGGAGTTTCACCCCCCTAAAGAGGAGCGATGAAATGAAGTTTATATTTTATTTATCAAAATTGGATCCATGTAGGAGAATTATATTTGGTAGATGCTTTATACTTATTAAAAGGTTTCCCACAGTAATAATTTTAATCATCTCCCACCTTCACAGGGGGCTGAAAAGTGCGACCAATGTTGTTTTTTTATCAGAACTTTTTGGTGGGTTGAAATTTTGCAATTAGGATATATTTTTTTGAAAGCCTGATTTCTTTAGGAACCTTTTTTATTCTTTAGATTGTTTCGTAAAACCTACCGTTTTTGAGTAAAACTAAAAGAAACAAACATGAACCATGAAATAAACCAATAAATGGTGCCATGGTTTGTTTATGTTCATATTGGGTATAATTGACGGATGTAATTCATTTTGACGTTTACGCGGCGACAACGCTAAAACGCTCGTCAATTCTACCCAATATGAACATAAACAAACCACAAAAAGGAATGTTTTTATATTGGAATATTTGATGGTTCATGTTTATTTATTTTATTTTTTACTTCAAATTGTAGGTTTTACGATAAAAACTAAAGAATAAAAAAGTTTCTAAGTAAATCAAGATTAAAAAAATTATTTTTTTAATTGCAAAATTTTAGCTCACCGTAAAGTTTTCTGATAAAAAAAGCCAACTCGGGTCGCACTTTTCAGCCTCCTGTGTAGGTGGGAGATGATTGGAAAATTTACTATGGGAAACCTTTTAATAAGTATAAAGCATCTACCAAATATCATTCTCCTACATTTATCCAAATTTGAGAAATAAAATTAAAACCTAATTTTACCGCTCCACTTTAAGGGGGTAACTCTGAAAGGAGACATCTAAAAAATAAAAATTGTATGAAAGGCCCCCCTTAATTTTCGAAAAGGAATCACCATTCACCACACAATTTTTTCGCAATACTTAAGAAACACCCTGTATACTGATTTTGTTGTCGACTTTACCTATTTTGTCGAGTTATATTTGTCGTACTTATAATAAATTTGTCATGCCATTATAAATTTCTAATTTCTTATTGTGAATGATTAACCTACCTTTAAAGATTATTTTTTAGTTGATCATTTAATGAATATTTTTATCAAGTAAATTTGCTAATAATGAAGAGCAAGATTGTTAAAAGAAGTATAGCATTTTGAAAAATGATTCATTAAGAAAGATATAAGTGACTTATCATTTAATTTAGGAATTTATCCAGCAAAGGTTGTTTATGATTCTAATTAGCAATGTGTAGAATATCAACCCTATTTCCTAGAAAGTTTGTTGTGTAGATCAAGTTTAGTATCTGAAATATCAAAGAATGTGTTAACTAAAAAATAAAATTCAGTAAGTTCAGTGGAAGATGCTCTGGTTTGAAAAACATTGGTAGATAATAATCGTTGAAAGTTCTTGTTAACAGAAGGTGAGAGATTGGAACGCTTGGAGCTAACAAACTTCGTACCCAGCGATTGTTACAAACAATCTACACTTGAATATCAGGAATAACACTTGCCCAAATATCAACGAAAAACATAGCTTTCTTATCCTAGCTATCATAGAAGTTTTTTCCATTAATTTTGATAAAAAATACTAAAGAATTATTTTCCAATACTTAATACTATATCAACCATGCAATTACTTAATTCAATTAAAACAAAAACGATTTTAATGAGCTTCAATATAAAATTTTGCAGTGTCGCATACTAAGAATAATAATATCTTAACAATATCCACTAAAAACGGATAAATTTGCTCATAAATTAAGTTTTAATTTCAAATGAATTAACAAAATTAAATTAAAAATAACTTTAGTCGATTTTGATTCCTTAATAAGAATTTCATAAAAATTGTTCTACAAGTCATTTGACACTAAATTGCTCAAATAAAAATTTGTTAAAAAATAATGATAATTATTTCAATTGCAACTTAAAAACTAAATTAGAGTAATTAAAAAATACTTACATT
Organism: Elmis aenea; assembly: GCA_947652605.1. Lineage (NCBI taxonomy): Eukaryota > Metazoa > Arthropoda > Insecta > Coleoptera > Elmidae > Elmis > Elmis aenea. The sequence continues at coordinate 20,998,526 of OX393579.1, forward strand.
GTTAAATACCTTCGTTAACAACAAACTTCATACGGTGTTTTGTTTATTTCTTGAATTGACTTAAGCAGCAGTGGAGAAATAAGTCTATTCACCTGAAAATAAAAAAATAGTTGATGCAAAATTTGCTTTCAAATCTGAAAATTTTTACCATTTTAGTTTTTTTATACTTCTTTTAGTACATATTATTTTGTGGAAAAGACAATTAGAACTTAAATTTACTGGACTTTTTTAAAACCATTTTAAATAAGTACCAAAAAAAACTTATTTATTTATTTACGAACAAGTAATTTTGACTTACTATTTATTGCAAATGTTAATCGATAGAGCAGATGTATAGCTCCTGATTTCCTTAGGTGATCTAACATCTGCTTTAAGGCCAAATGCACCTAAATGTAATGTCCATTTTGAGTGTTACTTTGAATGCAGGGAGAAGTTAGTCGCAGTATAATTAAACATGTACGTCGCATTACGGGCTTTTGTGAATTTATCCAAGAAACGTTTACTGCAACCATCGATTAGACTTTAATTTTTACTTATGAACATCGCCCAGAGCTGAAACATCCGTATGATGCGCTTTGCACAACAAGAATTTTTAGTTCACAAAATAATTCCCCATATAATGTAAAATACAGGGATATAACTTGATGGACCACGATTTTTAAATTTTACATTTTTTTTGTAATAAAAAGTTAACAAGTGAAAATAATAAATTTTAAATATTTTTAATGAAAGTAGAAAACAATGGTTTGTTTGGAATGGTTAATGATTAATTTTTCATTACCAGTTTCGGTCTTTCCTATAAGTACATCTGCTTATTATATTTTAATATACACACTTGAAGAACTAATAAGAAACCAAGTCATAATATACAGTACTGCGCAAAAGTATGAAAACAGACAAATATCTAGAACACTATTAAAATTATTCCGATGAAATTTGGTATCTGACCGTTATCGTATGTTCCAGATTTGATGAAAATATTAACGTTACAATATGTCTTCCGGTTCAACCGAAAACAAATTCAATCTTTGAAATTTTAAATAATACACCGTGTTAATTTTCACATTTTTGGATTTCTCTTTGAATTTACTTAAAAAAAATGTTTGAGAAGGTATGGATCTTAAGTTAATTGTTTCCGTAAAAATTGCATTTTTATGAACATTTTGGGCGGTATAGCACTTAAAAATTTTCAACATTTAAAACCTTGAAAAGGCATAAAAAATTCGTTTGAAATTTAGATTGAAAATACATTAATTAACACTTTGCACTAGCTACATTAAAAAAAATAAATACAAAGCGTTTTTTACCTTTAGTCAAACTTGTGAAACTTTAAACTTATAGTAAATTCAGCCTGTTCTATACCTACAACAAATGTTTTCCGAGATATATGCAATAATATCGTTTTTCTTCGCCTGTCCAAAGAATCTGTTGTTTTTGATCAATATTTAGGCTGGAAAATACATCTTTACCGGCCTAGGCCAAAAAGTATTTGGTTGTCAGGGCGCACTCGAATTGCGGCTATTTTAATGACTTGTATTTAAGTACCACGCGAACTGCGGCCAGTAATTAAGCATGAGAGTTAAGCCGATACACGAACTGCGGACATTCTTTAATTATACCTTTTCTGGAATTTCGTATTCAGGTAAGCGGTCAGAAATGGTTGGAGTATTCCTAAATAATCACTACTTAAATTGAATGAAATTAAAAAATATAAACAAAATATTTTATTTGTCAATAATATGTACATAGTAATTACTTAATAGGAGTATAAAATTTCTACTGTCTGTGTTTATAATATTTACAATTTTCGTAAACAAGCAGCTCTTTTCCACGCGTACTGAACATTATCTCCATTTCATTCATATTAATAAGTAAACTAAATCATACTTGCACATTGTATTTATACCTATAAAATTACCGTACATTTGACTAATTTTAGGATTAATTCTTGGAACATTAAATTAGGATCTACCCATATAATCAAGGGTTAGAAAATATTTGTACGCAGTTCGAGTGTAGGATTAACGCATGGTCATAAAAGTTGGTAGTGATGGGATTAGAATCGCCGCAGTTCGTGTGCACCGGGTTGTCATGGTTATGACTTTACCGGTCTAGGTTGGAAAGTACTTGGTTGCTATGGTGATGAGTTGTTTTGTTGATTTGCGCTGTCAAACAAGCGTCGTTATACCACCAAGCGAGTTTTCACATGTAGTTTGCTAAGTTATTGTTTAATTATGGATGGTGACGATAGTGATTTTGGAGTCAGTGACGGACGCAGAAGAAATATTGTACGTAACATACCCGTAAAGTGTCTTTACTGGACTCGTATGCATTCAAGACTCGCCTACGGCTCGTCCAAGGACTGCCTGCTCGTCAAGTAAAGTACCACTTTCCGGTCTTGTTACGTAAATAACTATAATCACACGCAGTTGGCAACTACGCCCATCTAAAATTGATTGATTAAATGATTATCGTTAAAGCAACGCCTGCTATTTTTTTAAAATCTAATTTTATTCGTGCTTCAAAAACTTTAATACTAGATAGTGTTTTTTTTTACATCTTTTTAATGAAAATAGTTAAAGATCATTTACACAAATCATGCGTTTATTTACATTCATATTATTTTAAAGTAAGTACTATAATTTAGTATGCCCCACAGCAATTTATTTGGTTCACGCTTTTCTCTAACACGTACATTACATACATATATTAAAACCGTTTTTATGTATTGCAGATTATGAAAAACATCAATCATTCGCGTTGAAGCCTGCTTGGAGCTTGGAGCAAGACCTTTAACACACTTTGATGTATGACTTTTTTTAATCGGTAATATTAGCTTTAAAAATACAATAAAAACGTGTTTAAATTTACTATGGAGTTCTGAAAATTGATGAACGAGAAAAATTACAGAAAAGCCGTAATAAAAGAATCAGGATGTTTTACTTTCGTAACGAGCTTTAAAAATTAATGAAAGATTATCTGTCTGAGTAGATCTTCTATTGTTTAAATCCTCAGCCCATTTGATTCTTAATTGTATTCACTTATACATTTGACAGCCGGAATCAGGTTTTTGCGCTATTACGTCAAAATAGAGCTTTTGTCCTTTAAATAAGGAAATTATTCATATTTTATTGTAATATTCAAAGAAAAAAAAAGTATAAATGAAAGCGTAAAAGTTAAAATAAATTTAAATTTATTTTAACAACTTTACAAATTAATCTTAAAATCGCGATTGGTATTACATTTCTAAAACCATTGACAACATTTTCAGTCAGAGAATACCCACTACAGTTGTACAAATCTCCTTTATGTCGTTTTTTTCAATATAAGTTTAATAAATTTAATTTGGAGTAGTCCATTTGGAATCTATCCGAAAACAATAAACAAACTCTCTGATGTGATACGTTGTGTGTCATGCAAGTGGCTGCCGAACGGCTTCCACCCCTCCATCCATAATTTTAAAATAATTTGACTAATGCACCTCCACTTCAAACCATTCTAGGTACTTATCTCAACTTAATAATTTAGCTAAAGATGTACGTCTTTCGTTAGCTGTTGGCGTCCCTTTGAGATCGAAATTTATCGAATAACCTATTCTTGAAATACTAACGTTCAATAACAGTGCTATATAAATTTAACCCTAAATATAATAGAGACAATAAACCTTAAATAATTTTTAAGGTTTGCTATCGTAAAAGTCCAGTTTGTTTTGTTACTTCCTATTTTTTAAACCATAAGACATGTTAGGATCATAAAACATAGTAGCGTACGGCAAGGACCATTAAAACTTTATTACTAGTACAATATGATATATATTTATGATTTGCCAAAAGCTTGTTCTGTGCCAAAAGCGATTATAATTCCAATATGAGTTACATCTGCTTAAAGTGCAACGTCTGACGCAAAATTTGTTTTTGCTATTGCTTTCTATATTATTACGTTTCTCCTCTGAATCTTTGTCGTTGCTCTTTTAACAATGAACCGAGTGAATTAGTTCTTTATTCTGTTAATTGAACAATTTTGACTCAAATTTACCATTAAAAAAAAACAACAAATAGAATCTTACAACTATCAAGTGCGACCAGGTTAACGATAGCGTTTTAATTTTTCAGCAATTTACAAAGGACAACACATAATTACAACGTCCTGCTGTGCTCACGCACCGGGGTGGAGATACGTTAACAAACCACATTTATTCGTACGCAAGTTGAGTTTCGGTTGCCGCCGTCTCTCGAATCTTTGTTCCATCATATTCTGTCTCTCCAACCAACCATCATAATTTTTTTCCGACACTGTTACTTGTACTTCATGCTTCCATTTTTTTTTTGAGCCATCGGTCATTCGTCATTCGTTGAAGGTGCCCAGCGATCGTAGCCTTTTAATGTCTTTGGTTAATTTTTTATCTATATCTATAGTTACTTATTTCATCCGTATATCTATTGTTTGCACTTGGTTTATTCTTGTATATCCGCAGCGTCGACGCCAGTAATCCATCTCCATAACTCTGATTTTTAATTTCCTTGATTGACTTATTTACTTAAGTGTTTCCCATATTAGTGTTTCCGGTAATAGTGTTTTCGACAATAGTTCACGATGGTTCCTGAAATCCGAAAAACTCGGGAAATTCCGGAAATCGGGAAATTGCTCTTTGAACCCATAAGCACTCACTCACAATGGGAAATAAACGTGCTATTCGCATTGTCTCCATTAGAACTTTTCCTAATTAACGCGATCCAACAGTTACATTGCCAGCACTGCGGGAAAGGGTTATATTAATGACGTCAGCTATGACGTCCTACAAATGTGACAGATGTGTCATATGTCACACATGTATAAAACGTTTAGGTGTATGTAAATCGACTCATTTGCTTTATAAGAAACATATCTTACTTGCAAAAAAAAACACGAACTTATTTAACACAAAAAAATATTCTTGTTGAGCTTAACAATTAATGTCATCTAGCTATACTTTGGAGCTTGTCATGCAACGTAAAATTTAAGACATCGGTTTACACATTTTTGCGTTATTGATGACGTCACTTCCGAATAGCCAAATAATACATTAGTCTAAAGCTGGATTCACACAGCGAGCAAGGGCGAACGATGTTTTCTGCGAATGCTCAGGTGGTGTGGACGCCTTTGTTAGCAAGCGAATCTATGATCGTTCGCGCTCGGAGTTGTTTCATACCGTGTCGGTATGTTCGGAAACATCGTGCACTTGCTCGTTCAGTTTGGACGAGATTTTCGAATATTCAGTTTACTCAGATTTTGGTGTTGGTGATTTTAAGTTGTATTACCTAATTTTATGAAAACTGAAGTGGACAAATAAAGAAATATTAGAACTGATTATTGCATACCGCGATAGCTCTAAACCTAAACTATAGGAGTCCAAAAGTAAATATTTTAAAATAAAAATAGGAGGGAAGAGGTTTGGTCAGATATATTTGTTTTTTTAAAATAAATTACCTGTTACCTGTTCATTCGGGACGTTCTATAATCTAGATTAAGTAAATTCTTAGAAATTTCAATTACGGTCTATCCATCTCAAGGGTGGAGGATTAAGTCATGGTAATCGAAGTTAATAATGACTTTATTAGAATTTTTCTAGTTTGTGTACATCGATTGTACAGTTTCAAACGTGGTATAGTATATCCCATTTAAAATTGCTCACAGCGGATTAAGAAGAGGCAGAACTAAACGAAACAAATGCACAATCTCCGTCTCTTTCTTTAAATATTATTTGTGTTTACAATTCAGTCTACGCCAATGAAAGTTGTAATCTAATTGAAGGCGGATTCATGAAGATTATTGCAAGCAGTCGAAATTTGATCCCTAATTATAGGTTCAATAAGGTTTAATTTGGGTTCTTAGGTAAAAGAAAATTAATATCTGTATCAGTGTTTCCCAAAAGTTTTTGCTTGAAAACAATTATAATTCAAAATCTATTATAGCGTATATAAGGTAATAAGCTTTTAGCGAGAACTTGTTTAGAACTGCAGCATTATGGTCATTATGCTCAAAGAAAAGCAATTAGAAAGATGTGGTATGCGATTATGATTTTAGGTGTTGTGCCATACAAATCATTTAAGGTTTATAATCCAAGATTGTGTATGTACGTGGGTTGTTCCAACTGCTTAAGCCGATATGAGAAGTCTTATATGGGATATACTATAGTTTAGTTATCATTTATTCCGCGATTTTTAAAAATTGTTGTGGTCCATCATCTCCTTTGCTGTCTTTTTGTCTTGATTTCAATAACTTAGAAATTATGATAAAAGAGGCGCATGCAACTACTCTCTTATCAGCGATGGCGAGCACATCGATCAACAACGAACATGACAATGATCGTCCGGTTTGGACCAAACTTGAACATTTGTTTCCGACCACTAGCGAATGCGAACGTATGCTCGCTCTTGCTTGTTCTCGCTCGCTCGCTCGGTGTGGAATGGGCCATCCCATTTAGTTTAGTATCCTTGTAAAACATCAACATCAGCTATCACATGACCAGCTAATTTTAAGTCTGCTAAATCATATTATTATTTACTTTTTTTTTTAAATTTCTGGTGTTCTACCAAAATTAAATGAGGTAGATGATATTGGGAATATCTGAGATTTCCTGAGAAATGCGATTTTCCGAAGATTACAAAATGTTGGAAATTTGGAAACCCTACCCCATTGTACTTGCTTTTAAAATTTTTATTTTTGTATTGTTTCTTAGAGGGGTTTGGAGCGGAGCACGGAGCAGTGGAGCAATGGGTTTTTGCCTGGAGCTGGAGCTGAGTCCGGTGCAAATAATTTTGATTGCTCCACTGCTCCAGTTTATTATTTACAATTTAAAAAAAAAACACTTTTTTTCCGTTTTCTCAACATTTGAAGATCAATAATTTGTTCTTAGAAACACTTATTTAACTTAACTTATTTGTTAAATATGTAATTTTTGACAAATTTACACATATCCGATAAAATCGAAGTTTTGTTTTTAAAACCAAAGTTTTTTAATAAAAAAAACTTATTTTAAACATTTTATCAATATTTGGAGCATGGAGCGTAGCTGGAGCTAGAGCAGGCAGATTGATGTCGGAGCGGAGCAATTAAAAAATTAGACTGCTCTACACCCCTGGTTCTTTCTTATTTCACGATCTCATAATAGTCTTCCTCTCTACCTAGTTATGAATGACTGCTCTTTTATAGCCTATTCAATTTTCTTAATTTCCTGATCTCTTTTTGAGGTATCCGTTATTTCTATTCCCAGGTATTTGTATTTATTTGTACTTGCAATAGTGTTGTTGTTTAGATACAGAGGTTCACGTAGTCCATCTACAACGATAGGTATATCCATTTTAAACGTATTTATTGTCAGTGTTAATGTATTTTATTCCAAACATCTTAATTTAATAATAATAATAAGTTAATTTCATTGCAGAGGAAAAGCGTCTGCCTCACTGTAACTGCTTATTAAACATGTTTTTAATAATGTCTATTTGGCGCACTTTAACCCTTACGTCAATAACCGGGTACCAACCTAAGCATTTTTGGTGAGTTTTTTTCTTAAACCTCCCACATCGTCAGGATTTTACCTTATTTAAAGTGAAATATGCCTTTATATATTTTTTCCCGTCCTGGAATTAAAAAGGTTTTTACATCAAAGTTCACGTAGTCATTTTCAATAACCGAGTACCCATCTGTAAAAAATGAGATTTATGAGCAATTATCGATTAAACACACTGATACATAAGTACAGGGATGATTAAATGAATAAAAACCAATATGAGAAAAACCTTTACTTTTTAATTTTTGTTGCACTTAAAGGTAGAATACGTATTCTTGCAAAGTATGTTTTAATTTGCAAATTATTTTACGAGTGCAAAGCTCTCCCAGAAAAAAAGGTGCACGTATAATTGCCTCATTTATCTTAATACCGTCTGATGAAAATGCAAAGTAGGGAGGCGATAGTAAAAGAGGTTTTCCTTGGAAACGTTTCACTCTCGCATTTGTTTCAATTGTTAGCTTATTTGTCGATTCCGAACTGCAATTATGCAAGTTTATAGTATTGAAAACCTGTTACTCCACCGCGTGTGACTCTTGCGAGAAAAAAGTAAACATTTTATGGAAGGGGTCGTGAAATATTCTGTAAGCCGAATCCTCCAAAGCCATCATATTATAAAGTTCTATCTTTTAGTAGCTATTCAACGGGCACTTGAAGTTGGTTTATGCCTTTTCCGAAGAATAGACGTAGCTTTTTTATGGTCGACGTGCAAATATACCGTCTGCTGCTTTAACGGCGATTTTGAGACGTTGCTTTTTATTGATGCAAACGCTCGATTTTTTATCCCGTTTGCGATTTAAATAAGAATAGACGTTGCAGGCTTTAATTGAATACTCATCCCGGAAACTGATTCAACTTCACAATAATTTTATTGCGCTTGAAATTGAGCTGTTTCGTTAATATATACCAGGCAGTATAGCGAGCCATTCTGAAACGTTATTCATCTGCAATAACCTTTTAAAACGCTTAATGTAATTTATTCGCTTCGTTCTTGTTTAAATGTAGACCTATAAAACCGATGTATCGCTCAACTCTGCAGTATTTCTCCCATTTACGGGTGGTTTAAGACGTAACTTAAATACAACTTTTATGATATTTGGACCAGCAGTTTTGACAGTATAAGTGTACGTGAATGATGATGGAGGCGAAACATATATCATCGACATATTGGCACAGGATTATAGAGATTTCTTTTCGTTTTAAGGGAAAAACTCGTTATTTTAATTTTACTGTTGCAATTTTCATTAAATTAATTGTTTAGAGAAAGATGAAAAATATAAATTGCGTGTTTTTAAAGCTTAAAATAAAAGTTAACTTATTTTCACTTTAGGAAAAGGAAGTGTTACAAAGTGGTAAACATTTATTACTTATTACATTATAATTGAAAGCAGGGACTGAGACCGGAACGGAAACGAAAACGTAAAACGAAATTAACCGAAATTTTTATAAGAACGAAAACGAAATTATTATTTTTCGTTCAAGATCGAAAACGAAATAAAGAATTTTTTTAAACCGGTTTTAACCGATTTTATCACTATTTAATTAAGCCAGTGATTTTCAAACTGTCGCGACGCGCTAGTGTGTCGTGAGCATCCTTCAGGTGTGCCGCGAAAACTAAAATTTTAAATAAATAATTGTATTAAGTATGTTTGACTTATGTAAAGATGTAATTTTTTTAAGTAAAGCAATCGGTATTCTGTGATTGTTTGAGCGACTACATTTGGTGTTACCAATGAGCGTTTTCATCTGTTTTGTATACCCAGTTTATACCCTAAATATTTTAATATACCATGATCAAACAAAAGTTCGCTTTTTTCTGCAATATGTTGTTACCTTTTAAAGAAATTTTAGTTATATGGACAAAAGTTGTAAATAAAAACAAATAAGAAACGTTTTTTTTTCAACAGCAAAAACCACTTTTAAATTAACATTTTAAAACAGAAACTATGCTCTAACTAAAAACAAAAATTAGACATAACTTTTTATCCCTCGAAACAAAACAAAATTTTTGAATATGAAATTAATTTGCAACACAAAATAGTGCTTTGTTCAAATCAAATCTGCATGAGGAAGAAAGTTTGCCAAAATCCGCAAAGACCAGTCGTCGTTCACTTATTTCGGCAATAATATTATTAGCAAATTTTGGATTAAATTAAACATGACTATCATGAAATATAGATTGGAAATTTTATTACCATTTTTTAGATCGTTTTCATGCGTAATAGGATTTTTAGCTCTAAATTATTTATCAAAGTAAGAAAAGAAAAAGATTTCGGACGGTAGTAGATTAAACGTATGTTTATCAACAACACAACTTCGTATTGAAAATGGTGTCTGCCATGTTTTTATCTTTATTATATAATTTTTGTTTTCTTAAAATTTATTTTCTTCATATTTTAAAATATTTTATTATTGTTGTACGTTTTTAAATATTGTTACATTTATAGTTTTCTATTTGAACTGAACATGATTAAAACAAAATATAAATTTGTAACAATAGCAAGTACAGGGTAGTCCAAATTCGATGGGATTGCATGAGTATCTCGCTTAATAGGCAAGATAGAGAAACGGTTAAAATACCAAAAATGGGCTGTTTTTTGGGACATACTCAGAACCGTTTTCAAAAATATAATATCATTTCCGGTTTTTGAGATATTAGAGAAAAACAGTTTTTTTTGTCATATTAATAATGTGTCATATTTCCGTTATTGTTGTAAATATCAAAAAAGTTTATCAATATTTTAAGATATTTCTATGTTAAGTTTGATTACACAAAAAAAAATTTGTTGCTTTCGCCGTTAAAAAGTTATGACATAAACTTATCTTTTTTTAAATGGAAGCTGTAGTTGGGGCTATGGCCTATTTAAATTTCTTATTTTTTTTTCATTCCAAATACATATTGCATTTGATGTTGATGTATTTTTTTTCAATAATACTTAAGTTACAAAGGTTTTTAAATTTTTTTAAAGATGAAAAACCAAAAGTAGGCTGTGGAAACAAAAAAATATATAAAAAAAAACAGAAAATGATAGAATATATTTGACAACTGTTCTGAGTTCATCTTAAAAAGTGCACATTTTTGGTAATTTAACCGTTTTTCTATCTTGCCTATTAAGCAATATACCCATGCAATCCCATCGAATTTGGACTACCCTGTACATCATTATAATGCAATCACAAATACAAATATACACATAATGATATTGTTTCTTTTTAGATATTCGCGGTTACTAAACATTTTTAATATGGTTTTCGGAGTTCCTGAACTCGCATACACGTAAAAATTCAATTAGGAATAAAGACACCACATTGGTTGACTCTCTATCAGCATATCAGCTCCACTGGACATAAAATTAACTTCGATGAGGCCAAAGTACTAGCCAATGTAGAACATTTCTCGTCAAGCATCATCCGAGAGGCGATTGAAATTAACGGGATGATGGTCAGAGACTGCCAGCAGCATGGAAGCTAGTGTTGACCAGTTGTTGTGGAGATAGGCAGGTACGTTCTCTACCTGTCAGCGAAGCGCCGCCAACAGACGCACTTCTAGCCGGAACTCGCGAAGGGATCTGCCGACGACTATGACGCAGCCAAGTCAGAGACAAAGCAAATTTAGTCAGCCGTGTAGTCAGCCTTGACTAACATAAAGTGTCAAAAATTTATGTCAGTGACAATATCTTTACTTTTTTATTCGAATAGTTAAACATTCTTTCAAAAAAGCTCTTGATAATGGCAAGGGAGAGCTTGCCGAAACGTCAAGCATATGTAAATATTACGCGGGTAAACTCCGAAAGCCATATTTAAAATAATGATATATGTATAGTGCCGCAAAATTTTAGCGTTGTTAAAAGTGTGCCGAGACATTGAAACACTGCATTAAGAATTTTTTTTTTTTACTAGGACCCGTAGAGGGTCACGAGTTTGTTAAAAGAACATTGTCTCAAATTATTATTTTTTTTTATCATTTGCGCGGAGGTGGTCCCCTTTCGGGTTCCAGTACTGCGACCTATTGGTCTATTGTACCCTCTGGTGATGGTCCCTTAAAGGAGTCCTGTGTTTTTGAAAAACTCCAGTATTTTCTTTAAGGGTGTTTTTCTTAACTCTTCTTGGTTGGCTTTTTCCATCCCTAGAAGTCTACGCCGATTGTGTGTGAATCCTTCACACTGACATATTACGTGAAGAGGAGTTTCTTCTTCTTCACCACATCCTCTGCATATGTCGGTCTCAGAGAGCCCTATTATGTAGAAGTGTTTGTTTAGGCCACAGTGCCCTGTGACAAGTCCTGTGGTTGCTCTGATGTCTGCTCTGCTCATTCTGAGCATTTCTTCTGTCTTTTCTTTAGAGACCATTGACAGGATAGCCTTAGAATGGGCTTGTCCTGCCACTTTTTTCCAATGAGCATTATGCCCTTGTGTTAATATGTCATTAAGACACCGCTTGACTGTTCCATAGGATATGCCAACTGCGGGTTCTGGTCCAAAGAAGGGTATCTCGCTACCAGTTTTGGCTAGGCGATCTGCCTTCTCGTTTCCTGGTATGTTTGTGTGCCCTGGGCACCATACCAGTTTAAATTTATTCCTGCTTCCCAGCACGTTTAGTGCCCGTATGCAGTGCAGAACAAGTCCTGAGTTTACTTCCGACGAGCCAAGAGCTTTTAACGCTGCTTGGCTGTCGGATACTATGAAGATTCTTTTATTATTAAAACCTCTTTCTAATAGTGTTTCTGCACATAAGTGCATAGCGTACACCTCGGCTTGAAATATGGTTGCACACTGTCCAAGGCTTACGGATGTGCCTTGTCTCAGTTGTGCTGCCCCCCATATTCCGCAGCCTGTGCCATTTTGCGTTTTTGACACGTCTGTATACCAGACTAGGCCGTTTAGCTCTATTTCTTGACGCTCCCATTGGTCCCGTGTTGGAATTGTAATTCCAAAGGTTTTCTCAATGGCTAGTGTCCTGTTTATTCTATCCGAGATCATATTTAATGTCGGATGCGTGTCGATCTCGTTAAGAATAGCTAAGTGTTCTTCTCTACGTCTCCCCTCTTTGGAGATTATTTTCAGTCTATACCCCCCTCTTAGTGCTTGTGATTTGACCACAAGGTAAAGAGGAGGTAAGTTCAGCAACACTTCCATTGCCGCCGTGGGCGTTGTTGTCATCGCCCCGGTAATACTTAGGCAAGCCAGTCGCTGTAGCTTGTCTAATTTATTCCTGCAGTCCTTTATCTGTGTTCTAGTCCACCAGATCAGACTTGCGTAGGTTACGATGGGTATGACCATCTTGGTATATATCCAATACATCATGCTGGGTGTTAATCCCCAGTTTTTCCCAAGCATCCTCCTGCAAGTCCATAGAGCTACAGTGGCTTTCTTGGTGGTTTTCTTTACGTGTAGTTTGAAGTTAAGTTTGCTATCTAGAATCACTCCTAAATATTTAACTTCTCCTACTGTTGTCAATGGTTCTTCAAACAGATACACTGTTTTAGTCCCACATGGTTTTGTTTTTCTAGTGAAGTGTACTAGTGAGGTTTTAAACGGATTTACCGTTAATCCCTCTCCTGTGCACCACCTTTCGACAATTCGTAGGGCGCCTTGCATCATGTCTGATACTACGCCTCCGAACATGCCTGTTGTTAGTATGGCTATGTCATCGGCATAGCCTACCGCAAAGTGCCCTGCTTTCTCCAGCCTCCACAGGAGCTCGTCTGCCACTAGGCACCACAAATTAAAGAATATGTGCATGGTTTAAAAAAATTAAAAATATGGACACTTTTACAAAAACTCCATGGTCATAGTAAGCTATGGAGTCAAAATAACCGATTAAAATTGACAAAGAATTATAATATGTCTCAATTTTTAATATTTTCGAGTAAATAAATACCAAATTTACAAAAACAATTTAAATGGTTAATCTTTGTCGGAACATTTTTGACATTTTTTCACAAAACCTGATTTTGCTTTTATTAAATACCTTAGTAATACATTTCGATGCCAAGATTAAATTAAATGTTCTCATAAAAGGGTAAAAAATAAATCAGAGTTGTTTTTTTCACTTTCGATGCGACTTGAATTATGTCAAATGTATTAAATTACTCAAATTTAATCAAATATAAATGATTTATTTTCAGTACAAAGTGAGTCAGCGCGAGATCGGACTACCCGCGGGACCGTGCACACCCTGCACTCCCCTTTCGTGGGCTCAGCTTAGAGATATAGGATTTTCGCTTTTGTAGTTACCTAAAAAGCTCACAAAAATTATGATCACTCTGTAAAAATAAACTTATTACTGAATATAGATATTACATTTCTTCAGGCTGATTCGTGAAATACTTGAAAGCATAGTTTACAAGTTATTATAAAGTTCATTATGTAGTAACCAAACCGTCTTTATTACCGATGTCACTGTGATTTGCCACGTAATTATATTAAACAGAGAACGGTTCGAGTGTCGCCGTCGGTGTCATAATGAGAACCGTAATCGGGGTCGGTCTTGGTAAATGTGTACCAAACATACAGCGAGTTAATTTTAATTTAAACTCAATAAATGGCAAATTCATGCTAACTGCAAACAAGGCGCACACCAATTTTAATTGAAATTAGGAAATACTTGACGATAAGGATTTAGTCTCTCGAACTGTTCGTGCTCATTAAAATTGAGAAAGAAAACACTTGAGTAATAAATTATAATTAAAACGGTTCCAGTGTACATTTTAACGGTATTTTTTGTCGCAATAAGCTTTCGCAATTAATTAAATGATTTTCACTAGAAGTTACTATTTGAGACATAATTTTTTTAAGTATTTAATTACTCTGTTTATTATTGGCTGTTGCCATGGCAAAACAGTGGAGAGAGATTATTATTAATGTTTCAAATATGTATACTGAAGCGCTAAACAGCATTTTTCTCTACTTCCTTTCCTGTTAGCTATATATGAGATGTACCCCCAAGTACTTCAATGCTAGGGGTAGTTTCTTATCATTCAATTTGACTGGTTGGCAACTTGCTCTTGTATGAATGTAACTTTTAAAGACTTTTGTTCGTTTGGTTTAATTGGCCATCACTTGAACCATTGTTGAAACTTGTATAGGTGAAATACTTGGAGATGCATCTCGACCGACGTATGTCCTAGATCTAGAGTCAGGGCTTTTTAAATTGTGGGTCGCGACGTCGCGACCCCATTTGCGTAACTGAATGTGGGGGTTGCAAAAAATTTGGCAGCAGTAAAGTTTTTGATGAAGCTGTTTTGACTGGGCAGAAATGTTGGCAATTTCTTCACAATGACTTATGGCTAGTTATTAAAAATATATTGTTATTTGTTTGTGGAATATTTTTTACAAATTCAATGATTTAAACATATCGCTTCAAGGAAATAATTGTAAAATATTTATGGCAAAAAAATTAAGTTTTAAAAAACAAATGAACAAATACAGTGGGAAATGGTTCTTTAGAAAAGTATACAGCTACAGATATTTTGAATTAAAAAAAACCTTTCCAAAGATTTAATTGTCAAAATTATTGCCTGGGGACACAATTTTAAAAATAATCTTTTCCTCAGGTTTTAATTAAAAAAAAAAACAAAGATGGGCTTTGATAAGCTCAATTGAAGTAAAATAAACATCAGTCATAGAAGAAGAAAAAATTTGTTCGGCAACATTCCTCGATGTTGCTAAAGCATTTGACAAAGTCTAGCATAAAGGAGTACTAACGAAATTAAAGAAAATGTTTTCTGTTCAATATAGTCAGGAGTCAGTTCCTGGAGTCATATCTATCTCAGCGAACATAAAAGGTCAAAATGGAATACGAATACTGAGAACTTAAGTTTATAAAAGCAGGTGTACCTCAAGGAAGTGTCCTTGGACCGGTATTGTACCTGCTGTATACACATGACATTCCAGAAACACAAAACGTAAACTCGCCACATTTGCTGACGACACCGCAGTTCTAACTACAGGAGCAACCATAGAAGAAACAACAGATAATCTCCAAAGCGCAATCAATCAAATATATGCATGGAAAAAACAGTGGCATCTAAAAATCAACGAAGAAAAATCTGTTTACGTTAATTTCACCAACAAAATAATAAACTACCTACCAGTGTATCTAAATAATAATATAATTCCTTGCAAAAAGACTGCTAGATATCTTGGCCTAAACTTAGACGTCAAGTTAAAATAAAAAAAACACGTCAAAAAGAAAACGGAACAGCTGAAGATAAAGTATAGAGATATGTATTGGCTTATAGGAAGAAATTCCCAGCTCTCTATCCAAAACAAACTGCTCCTATACAAACAGGTGCTCAACCCTGTTTAGACATGTGGCCTACAATTATGGGGCTGTAACAAAAAAAGCAACTACAGCTGTCTTCAAACATTCCAAAACCGTGTATTAAGGAGCAAAGTAAATGCTCCTTGGTATGTTCGGAAAGAAATTAAAAAAGCTGCCAAAAGCCACGAGGAGAGGCTCCACAGATATTCCAACACTGAAGTGCTCCAATTTCTCGATAATCGAAAACTAGTGCGTAGGCTCAACGGGATTAAACCCTTTGAACTTGTGTAGACTGAAAGTGTACAAAAGCAGAGTACAGTGTATATAGCCACGGTAGTGTAGTGATTAGATTGTAATCGTGACTAGGATTGACCATTGGCGACATCCAGACTCAAACATAAACGTAGTAAATTAGGTTAAAGTTAAAACGTTTATTAATCTATAGGATTAGGTGCATTGCAAATTTTAAATCATAAAAAAAAACCATTTAAACCTCAAGAAAAATTTGCCTAGTTATCTAGCGACACAGGTTTAAAACTTGAGTTTCCCAAAAATTTGGCTTAAGAATACGACAGACTTTTCAAGACTTTCTGAAATGGCCTTAAACATACTTTTACCATTTTGTACTGCGTACTGCGAAGCGGCGTTTTCAAAATGTCGCTTAACTCTGCAAAACGCTAAAGATGCCTTGCGTCCTGCATTCAACCAAGATTTAATTCTAACGTTAAAATAAACAAGCGAAAGCATTTCATTAGTATGCAAATTTGTTTTTATGTTTAATAAATGGTGAAATTATACTCGTAGTTACACCAAAAAATTGTTTTAAAATAATGTTTTCATGGTTTATTTCACAGTATATTTTATATAGCTATGTGCCTGGGGTCCCGTAAAAAGTTTCTTGGCTTCATGGGGTTGCGAGTGAAATTTTTCCAAGACAATCTGAACTACAGGACACATATTGAAGCAGCTTTTTCTAACATAATGTGATACAAATTAATTAAATCTGTACTACTACCTTTTTATGCAAAAAGTAAATATGACGCCAGTAAGAAATGTAATTTATGATGGACCAAAACAGTCGAAACGTCTGATACATCATGTAATTGTTTCAGAGTTTTGAAAATAAAAAACTATGTTTTAGACATCTAAAGATGTAGGAAATATAAATAAAATCAATTTTTTAAATGTTTTTTAAACTTCTGACCTAACTAACAAGACTATGAAAAGTTCAATTTCAGATTTGAAATAAGCATCAAATTACGCAACGTTGCCCATTTTTACCAAATTCGTAGCTTTTAAGGTACATCTTATGTTAAACGCCCTGTATAATTTGAAAATTAAGTTTTCCTTACATCCTGCTGTTGAACAAAAAATCAAAATCCTCTTTTGTACGACGCCTGTCTACAAGTCATCGTAATTTATTACAGACACTATAGAAAAAGTAATCCGGTATAAAACCGATAACAGAATTATTTATCATCTTGATATATCCGAACCGTCAGATTATTTCACATATTGTTTTTCTTGTTTCTGGTAGAACGAATATCGTAATTGCTTTTTAGTGTATACAGTCGATTTTGTTCCCTATAAAGCTGCCATCAGAACGTAATATTCTGTAACATCAAATAATTGACGAGGGCTAAGAGTGCTTATAACATTCATTTATAATTATAGTTTTTTACTTTATGGTTTAATAATTTATTATTACAATAATCTTTTAAAATTATTTATTTCACGGCATAGTTGTGTATGTTTCATAACTAGTTACTCAATATATCTTCTATAGCTTCACATATAAAAGATCAGTACTGAGATGGTCGCATATAGAATAATATTTAATAATTTAAAAACTTTAGTTCATTCATTTAAAATACTAGAGATATTGTATTTTCTGGAAAGTGATTTCTTAAGGGTGAGGTCATGTCACTTGTGGGATCCGGGGCCATAAATAAAGAATTAGGTGTTGTAAAACACTTGAAATTGTCCACTAATAACCAAAGCATTACATTTACAAAAGAAGTGCTTTACTTTTAAGTGTAAAAGTAAGAAATTGATCCTTTTTAAGTGAGTTATTATTAACAGCTAAGCGCCACCCAGGCGAGTAGTTTATGTAATATTATATTTCGCTTCTGTTGAATTTGTCAAAATAGGAATATACAAGTTAAAAGTGTTGACCGTACACATCTTGTAGCAATGAAGGCAGGTCAAGATTTCCCGTCCTTAGTTTGTGGTTTGGTTCTTATTATAATATGTTATACTATTTTATGAAGTTTGTAAACTTATTATTTGTAGTAAATAATGCAGATTTTATGACAAAAGAATGTGTTACAATTTATTAGACGATTATGAATAATTAATTTGTGATTAAATAAGTTTGATAGATAATATTATGAAAAACATGTGTTATGTTTTGAGTTTAGCAATGTTTGATTTTTACAGAAATGATGGTGGGGAGAACCCAACTTCAATTTGTTTAAAGTTGTGTATTTGGAGGGGTTTTCAATAAGCGAATGAGCAACAAAGTAACTTCTTAAGATGTCACCCCACCCAGTACACAAATGTTGATAACCAATTATCAAACGAATATTTTGTGATTTTTATCCTCATTAGCATATAATAACATATATTCCATACCAAAAAATAGGTGGATTTTATCCTCCAGGTATCCAAAAAAGCGTATAAAAAACGACGCTCGATACGAATCGAGGTTCACTTTTGGCGAACCACTTGCGAATATTTTGAAACTCTCTACGTGAGCTCCTTGGTGGCTTCACTGCCTTAAGAGGAATCTGTATTAACCCTCCGCCACCTTTCTTAACGTCTTCGCCATGGTCTCTGATCGTCTTAGCAGGAGACTCCTCTGGTAGACTTCTAAATTTCAATCACCCTGATTTAAGTGGGATCCTTAGCGGTTTTTATTGCTTCAAGGGAAATCCGTAAAGTCCGCGACTTTGGTCGGAGTCTTCTTCACGAGTTTCGGCTAGTCTGGCAAGGGACCACTTAGTCGTGCTATTTGGTTATATTTAGAAATTTTGTCAAAGAATACGCGTTAATTTTGGTGTCCTGTAAAGTCAATACAATTCGCAACTGGCTTATCTCTAATCAATAATATTTCATTACCTATAACTGCACTTCATTCAGATTAACGATCTCCAAACAACGGTATATAAAAACTACCCATTGCACCTCCCATAATAATTCCCTATTACATAAATAATTCTGCTTACAATTCTTCATAACATCTCCATTACGAAATACCAAAAATTACCCACTACAAACCCAATAATAATTTCTTATATAAACGAAATCTACAACATCTTGTTTGTTTTATTTACTGTCTAATAAACCGATAGCTGTTCTAAATACGGAGTTCTATGAAAACTCAACGTAGCAGTGTCCTACACTAAAATTCGACAACCACAAGCCATAACATCGTTTAAGCATCTTTGCTAATTTATAAGAACTACTGTATTCAGTATAAAAGAAAATAAGTAAGAAAGCATAAGGACTCATAATACTGAGCCAGTGCGGTACGTCACAGTACTTAAAGCACAATGGTTTAAATATTGTCGTCAAAACTACACATATCTGTACATGTATATATATTTTTTTAATTCCAGCTTATTACTGTAATCTGTTCTCAGGACATTCAATACTATTTTTGACAAGAATGACATGTATGAGACTGTCCAACGACAAACTTCTTTCTCTCTAAGGTTTAATTTTGTGTTTTGTTTTAACTTACTTGAAATCTGGTGGACTATGCCATTTAAGTCTACGTGTTTCATTTGTTCTTGTCAAGCCTGTTATTAGGTGATTGGGGTGAACAATTAACCTTTTACGATAATTAACACAATTTATTTTTAAACTCCTATTTAACAGTTACTACTTAAAGGTCGCGGCAGATAACTTCGTTTGGCACGAACCATTGGGCGTTGACGGTCATTCGGAGAAGTTTCCATTGAAATCTTTCAAGAATGTATATTTAAGTTAAATGCTGAGCTCCACAGCTGAATTCCAAACCGCTTTCAGGATGGATTTGTTTACTGTGATAGATTTTAAGTTTAAAATTCGAATTTGGTGCTCCAGGATGTACATGGAGTTAGTGTACAGCGTATGTTAGGTTACCGTTAGCGAAAATGTATTATATATGTATGAATTTGAGTGCGAATAAATGTTACTGTTACCGCTCGTTTTATGTTTGCCCTCTTAGAAAGTTTGGAATAATTTATTATGTGTGCCATCACCATCTTACTAACAGTTTATTCTCAATTGAGAGGGGCAATTGTCTGCCGATGATCCAATATAGTTTGCTCAGTTTGAGCCCGCGTTGTTTTCTTTTCATAAAAGTGTGCTTACGCCAAGTTAAACGTCCAGGTATTTTATTTCTCCTGATTGTGGCAACTGTTGATTGGTCTGAAGAACAGGTGAACAGTTCTCTATCCTCATTGTAAAGGTTATCTTTACTGATTTAGTTTCGTTGCGCTTATATTCGTTATTTTTTTAAATCATTTTTGAATGTCGTTTAAGTTATTTTGAAAAATGCCTGTCTATCGTGGAGACTTTATGGGTGGTTAGAATTGCTGTATCATCGGCAAATTTGTCATGGAGTTTGTTTGAGTTGGTAGATCGGCTATATAAAAAAGGTACATAACTGACCCTACCTAATACGCTCCCTTGCGGAACTCCAGGCTTTATAGCAGGGGTGCCCAAACTTTTAGACGTCAGGGGCGACTTTTGAGAGAAAGTGTACCCGCGGGCGACTACATTTTTTGTAAGGTACCTACGAATTGGTGTTTTTTAAGACCTTTTTAAGTATTTGCAAATCGATGACTTTTTTAGAAGATACTTACGAACTGTGTCTTTTTTTTAAATGAAATTTTAGATACTTACGAAATGATGACGTTTTTTCTAAAAGACACAAACTGGTAAAGACATTTTACTATGACTACTATAAAATTATCTATAAACTATTTTCTAGCACTGTTTCTGAATTTTAAAAAGTTCAAAAAATACAGGAAAAAAAGAAAATTATTGTTTTACAATTGTATTAAAATAAATTAAAAGCAAATTTTACAAAAACAAAACAAAAACAATAGAATTGTTTTATTTTGATGTCACTTGGCAATGCATACATAGTTTTGACCAGTTTGTCAAAATTTGGCTCGTATGAACTTAAACTAATTCTTAAACACAATTCCAAATGTAGATCAGATAATTGTGACCTATGTTTAGTTTTTATCCCATTTATGCAGGAAAATGCTAATCTTACAAATGTGTCGTACCAAAAAAGGCACTGAAATATGCAACAACTCTCCAAATATTTGGATATTTATCCCTGCTTATTAATTTCCAGAAGCTTTCATTTGAAGCCATTGATTTTAAATGTGAATATTTTGTGTATCTATTATTTGCAGAAAATAATTTTCAATTATTTTTTAAATTCAAATACGCTCTGAGTTTATCACTATAATTTGTCAATTTTTAAGTCAGCTAGCTTCACGGGCGACTTCTAGAGGCATTGCGGTCGACCAGTAGACCGCGGTCGACGTCTTGGCCACCCCTGCTTTATAGCGTGCAGAATGATATATTCTTCTATAATTTACAACAAACTGAAGATGTTGTCTGCAATCGTTAAAATTTTGTATAGCAATACTTTGTGCGAAACCTTGTGTCAAATACATGTAATTAAAAAAATTCATGCAGCAACAACCACATAACACAAAGTTTCGTTTAGTTTTTTGTTATTGATCGCATTCTTAACTTCTAAAGAAAAAGAAAATTAAACTGCCAATGATCTCTGTAACACCCTTTACATTACTTTAAAAAAATGCTGACTGGCTTCTTGGGCATATTTAAAATTGTTCATTTTAATATTGCGCTTCAATATTTTGTAAATTGGTTTCTAAAAGCAATTGTACAAAAACGCTTCAGGACCCTTAATAAAATATAAAGCGACAAATATTGCTTTCCGAAACAAATAAAATATTTACAACAAAGAATCAACTTTCCACTCAATGATATAAAGGTATTCGAGCTGTTTATAAAGGAATTTCTTTTTATGACGTCGGTGATATTTTATTTTTGTGCTGAAAACGTCCTAACACGAGTTTGCTTCAGTGCATTAAATAAATTTAGAACCGGTGAATCGAGATGACACCCGATGAGTTAAGATAATAGCAAATCAAATAAAATAAACTTAAACTTGGAATTAAAAATAGAATTTATGAGTGTCTGTAGGATTTCACTTTTTGTTTTTAAGTATACAGAAGATTCACAATTCGATTATTTATATGGGAATTTCACTAAACTTGAGAGTGAAAAAGACGGGAATGTGAAGAGAAATTAGGAAATTGTAATAATTAAATTCAGAACTTGCCTTTTTAGTTCTATTTGGAACCATTTTAACAATCGTTTAGCAATTTTAAGTTTGCTACAAGTTCTTACTGGTACGTGATGAAGTCAAGGTGGCGTACTATTTAGGTAATCATAAAATTTGTTAGTTTTGATATAGGCGTTATCTTCGATTCTTGCCCTGGAAATATTTTGTAAGTTGTAAAACAAACAAAAAGCTTCAAAAACAAGCACGAAATCTATTTGTTTACTATATCTCAGAAGATCAAAAGTTTTACAGTATTTACAACTATTAATCTGTATTTTCAGTTTTATTACAATATAATTGAAAAATGTGATTTTGGAAAGAAATATTATCTTCTGTACCATTGACGCGTTTTTAAACAAAGTTGGTAACTTTATGTTTTTGACGATTCTGGGTTGAATGACGTGAACATAAATTTTCTAGGCTTTCAAGCTGCAATAGTCAACTTTTTATATCTTATTGCCGCCATATTTGGGTTTTACACCATTAGGCAGGCAAAAGATAGCTTTTTAGATTGATAAGAAACATAATTTTTTTTTAAAACAATTTTTTGAAATTTGAAAATTTGTGTTTATTTTAGTAAAATATTCAAAAGGGACGAACTTTTTTTTCGATATAACTTCGATAGGTATAGCCCACTCCTATTAGCAATACAATGTATGACTTTTTGTTATTTCAATTGTTATTCAGAGCGTTCATGATTTTATAAATTCATAACAATAATTTTCAACTTTTAACAATTAAAATAAAAGTTATGTTGTTTATCAACTTGAAAAGCTAATTGTTTTGTTTGTCCAATGGTGTAGAAATCCAATATGGCGGCCATAAGAAATAAATAAGTTGACTATCGCAACTTGAAATCTAGAAGACCTAGAAAATTTCTGTGCACGTTATTCAACCCAGAATGGTCAAAAACAACATCTGCACCTGGGAGATGAGTGTATCTTGGTTTGTGACCGTACCAAACATATTATGACGGACTGTACACTGTGCAATATTGGAAAGAGTACCTACTTATTACTCTTATATTTATTATTTTTAATTATGGCTTGCGATAATTTTTACAAGGTGGTTGGACCGGGCCCTCAAACGTTGTTTTACGAAGTGCACAGGTCTAGAGCAACTATTACACGGTAAGACAAAGAAAAAAACATAAAAACTCTTTAATTTTTCAACTGGTTGTACATTTCCCGAAGGTCGGTTTTTAACTACTTAAGCCCGACTGTCCCAAGTATTTGGGTCCATCTGGTTCTCCCACTTATAATGTAGGTACACTTTTATCAATAAATCGTTTGTTGATCGACAAAATCCAAACACTGACAGTGTGTACACCAAGTTATGACCGTACTCGTATTTGAACGTTAACAAAATATTACACCTATTAGTAAATGATGCGTCAGTGTTTGTTCCATGTTATTCATTAAAAAAGGAAATGGAATAACTCTAAGGTGTAATAAAATAATTGATACACAATATTGTTATAGACACGTTTGCAGTCTGCTTCGCGAAAAGCACTAGAAGACACCGGAAGTACATGACTTTAACTCGGAGCCGGCAGCGAAAGTATTAAGGGCTCGCTTAAAGAGGCATCTCACATAAAACTAATATTCACGCGAACAATATCGCTGGGACAAAAGTCAATTTAAAAACAAAACTGGTATACTTTAATTACACAAATTAAATATAGTAACAACGCTATATCCAAGTGATTCATTAATACTAACATTTTACTTAAAACATTGTAATTACTGTACTGGTGTTGGTTGAAGGCGTAAACCTTGTTACTTTTTTTGTTGGATTGTGGTAGCGATGTCGATTTGATAAAAAGACCATTATACAGAGTGCATTATATTAATGTATGTACATACACAGTTACACAGAAGTTTTAGTAACCTAATAAAAGCCAATATGGCGCCTAAAAAGCATTAAACATTTTGATGATAGTCTAAAACAGATGTAATGCTTGATACAGCATGTAGCAAATATATATTTGCATTAAAAAAGTGTTTTACATGTTCGATTTCATATCTTTCTTATTTTTAAAACTTAATAGTTAACGTCGTATTAAAGTAGTTTTATTTGGTTTTGTGTTCACTAGAAATATGTGTTTTTGATAGATCACAGATCTACGAGTTTCAATTTAAAAGAAAACTTAACTCTAAAAAGACAATGTTTTGAAACTAAATGGAGTACGGAGTCAGCGACCTCGTGATTCTGTCTTCGTGTATATGTGCGATACATCATCGATATTATTTTCACGCAAGAAAAGTATAACTGGAAATCAACAGTGTACGTGGATTATAATTAAACTTGGGAGTGGAGAAAGATTCTTTTTTACCCGTTACGTATCTGTAATTAGAGCTGAAATTATGGATTTTTAAAGCGTTTTGCAGGTTTCTTAATATTTTTTGATTAAGAATGGAGAAAGGTCGTGGAATATTAAGACCGAGGCTTATTTTAATGCTGATCATTAGAAATTTATTAGGTTTTATAAGACAAGGGGTTTAAAAAGACGTTTACTACTTATTGCAGTTTTGTTGACATTTTAGTGTATAATATGGGTATAGATTTAAAATGTTTTGTATAATGGATTATGATTGGCTTAAAAATAATTATCGAAAAATCTTTTATCTAACATTTTATCAAGGTATAACATTTTACAACTGCATATTTACTGGTTTAAACCAGAAACTTTTATATTTTGTTTAATTTTAGGAAAATCTGGCAGGGCGGAGCCCTGCTATTGGGTAGATTATGCACCAAGGGCGCCTGAATAAGATGGGCGTCTATTTTATAAGAAAAATTAAATAAATTCGCCAGTATTTTCTACGTGCAATGATATTTGCATAATTAAAACAACTATACTATAAAAATAAATATTTGAACATAAGATAACAACAATAAAGTCGGAATCAACAGTTATGTAGTATGTCTAAGTTACAAAATAGACGAGCAAGGGTCGAAATAAAACAATTGAAGTCGGTTATTGTTTTTTCCATAGCAATGTTGATTCTTAACTTGGATTTTGCACTTATTAAGTTATTTTGCTTACTTTAGAAAATAGACATTTAAAATAGTATCTATATCATTGTAAAAGGAAAAAATAATCTTTGTATCTAACAATAAGCCATCACGTACTACGCCTGCTCTTAAAAAAAAAAGTTGTTTTATTATACATATACATATATCTCGTACGGCAATTGTAAATAAAAATTGGTTTATTAACTTTTTATAACAAACAAAATCTAACAAAATGTATTCTATGGCATTTCTGTGTATTCGCAACGATAGCCGAGAGATTTGAGTTTAAAAAGTTTGATCGATTTCAGTTTTTTCGTTATATCACGCAAGCCATGGAATTTCTAAACAAAACAAAATTTTGTTTACAATACACTCCTAAACGGCTCAATTTTGTCTTATTTAACCAACCCTGTATTTTCATTATTTACGGATATAGCAATAGTACCACATGGAAAAGTAAAACACACTGTTTATTTGGAATGATAAAAAAATAAGGAATTAAAATAGGCTTACTATAGCTTTCATGAAAAAAAGGTAATTTGTGTCATAACTTTTTAACAGCAAGCGTAAAAAATATTTTTTTAGTACCTATCATCGAATTTTACTTAAAAATATCTAAAAATAATCTCCATAAATGTTTTCGATATTTACAATAATAACGGAGACATGACACATTAGTATGACGAAAAAATAACTTTTTTTCTAATAACTTAAAAACCAGATATGATAGAATATTGTTAAAAACGGTTCTGAGTTTGTTTAAAAAAACTGCAAATCTTTAGTAAGTTAACCGTTTCTCTATCTTGAATGTTAAGCGAGATACCCATGTAATCCCATCAAATTTGGACTGCCCTGTACAAGTACCTACATACGTGAATACAATTAAAAAAATCAAATGACGACCAATCAACTAAAACTAAAGCTTAAATTTTCTTTTGTTAAGTACAAAATATAAAAAAGTTCTAATTAGGTGTCCTAAGGTTACAGTTTCGTATATCTAACGATTATGTTTGTTAGAAACACGTTTCCATACTTTAAGTCTGCTTTGTATAAGAATCGATATATTAGTGAAATAAAATAAAATAACCCTTTGAAAACACTGATTAATTTTTCTTAAATCCATCCAATTTATTTTGCAATGTCTAACTTTGTTAATTTTAACAACTCTCAAACTCTTACTTGATTAACTTTACTCATATAACGCTGTAGATTATTGCCATTTTGTATAATATAATAAAACTAACCTTTGCGAATTGAATTTGACATTTAAGGTTGTATCTGATCTCTGCTGGATATATTATCCATAAATTGGTGTCTACTCAAATGTCATCTTTTATAATATTTCAGCATATGGAAGCAAAATCACAATATAAAAAACGTTCGTGTGACTTGCTTTAGTTATATACTTTCAAAATACTTTACTGGTCTTTAATACCACAATATTTGTTTGCTTTAAGTGTATTTTATTGTTTTGATTTTGCACTATATTAATTTGTACTTGTTTACGAAATAAATGCATAAGATACAGCCTACTGGTCCATATCTTAAATAAACTGCGTCATACATCCAACAATAATAAAGAAAATTTATGATTTCATCTAGTTTAGGAGAAACTAATCAAAAGGCGACAGCGTAATCCAACTTGCTTATAGATAGCAAAGCAGTTTTTAACTCTTTAAACAAGCAGACTAAGGAACATTGTCAAGTTTTCTTTAACAAATGATAGTTGGCTTATATTGCTACTTTTTACTAAATCTAAACTGACCAAAAGACATTCATTATATTAATAAACTCTTAGGGATAAAAAAGTTTTCCCTTTGTAAATTTAACAGTACACAAAGATAATAATGTTATCCGACGTAGGTTCAGTCCTGAATTTTCATACAAGTATATTTCTCACCGAAACATTTGTTTATGTATGTACATCAAACACATTTTTTTTACTTTACCTCAACAATTATTTTGAATTTATAAATTACAAAAAAAAACTAAACTAAAATAACTGTGTGTTTTTGACGACCTTGTTATATGTACATGAGGTAACTTTCAAAGCAGTGCTTGTGTCAATTATTTAAATTGACTAAACATTGTGTTTACACGCCCAGTAAACAAAACACAGACTCTTTGATAAATAAAAAAAAAAGAAATACAATATTTGAAATATACTCATGTTCTGAAATTGTTTGACAATAGTTTATAGTTATAAAATAGTCTAAAATTTAGACTCTAAATGGTGTAAATTTGTAACAATTTAACATTATTAATACAAAAGTACTCATTCGTACGTTTTGACTTCTGGTAAATTATTAAGATTTAGTGATACGAAGCCCAAGTTAAAATTATTGAGGAATAAAAAAACTTATAGGCCGTGGTAAAATAAATTCGCACCACCGTGTTATTTGGATCTTTCCCTAACATTTTAGGTTTTATTTTCAGTTAAGATAGTTAGAAGCTACTTTATTAATTTCTTAAAATAGTAAAAGTAGTGAAAAAATGGAGTTAAACCGAGAGCATATTCCAGTTCTGGTTTATTACAATCTTAGAAAGGAAAAGTTTAGATATAAGTACCGCTGGTATAAACGAAAAATGACTCTGTTCAGCATAAAAAAATACAAGACGGCCTCCAAGGGCAGTAACCAAAGAAAGATTGCTGCTGTAAAAAAAATTGGAGATAAACCATCTGTACGGTAATAAAGCATCAACCTAAAATTGGATTCTTGGCTGTTAGAACAATCCTCCGCAAACACTTACATTTTCAATAATTTGTTTGTCGTTTTGTACAGCATAATCTATTCAAAAAACAAAGCGTGTAAGAGTTTGTTCGGAAACTAAAAATTTTCTCAGTAATAGCACACACCGCATGTTTTCCAAAATTGCGACATACGATGTACAGGGTGGGCAAATTTCGATGTTTTCATAGGGAATCTCGGTAACTATAAGAGTTATCGAAAAACGGACCTTGCATCCTCGATCTCTTTTTTCGAGAAAAAGTTAATGGTAAAAATTAAAATTAGTTATCGTCTTTCGTTTTCGAGTTATCACCGATAACTCGATTTTTCGTTTTATGACTATATCTCGCTTGTTTATGACAATAAAGAAAAATAGTTTTGACGTTCTACAGGCACTTTTTTGATAAGAATGCAGTGGCGTAAACAATTTTTCAAAAAAAACCGTCGAAATTCAAGTTGTGACATAACGTTGAATTTTTTTAAATACAACCCATAGTTGGCTGTTTTCCCCATTCCAATGATATGTGGGTCGATTTATTCATTTTCCTTACAATCTAGCAAAAATTTGGTAATTTTTCATGTTTTATTTTTTCTAGTAGTAGGCTTATGTCATTAACAATATACCTGGTAAAACAAACGGTCATTTCGTTGTTTTAACGATAATTTGACAGAAACAATCACGTTTAATTGTGGATTGTTTTTATTTTTGTACCTTAAAAACACGAAATGGCTTACACATATTACGAAAAGTATGATATGTTAGATGGTTCTATTCAAAGTAATAATAATTCTGACTGCAAGTGACACATCAAAGACAATTTATATAAAATTAGTAATAATAATATGAATGAATTAAGAGTAAATTTTAATTTAATTAAAATAAGTTTCACTTGCAGCTTCAAAATCATACTTTTTGTACTATTCGTAAGCCATTTCGTGTTTTTAAGGTACAAAAATAAAAACAATCAACAATTAAACGTGATTTTTTCTGTCAAATTATCATTAAAACAACAGAATGACAGTTTGTTTTAATAGGTACAGTCTTAATAACATAAGCCTACTAGTAGAAAAAAATAAAATATGAAAAATTACCTAATTTCTGCTAGATTGTAAAAAAAATGAGTAAATTGACCCCACATGATATATGTATATCAGGGGTCGGCAACCTTTTTGATAAGAAGGGCACCCCGAATAGCTAACTTATGACAAAGGGCACTTTTCATTTATTTTCCAAGCTAAAGTGCAGGGATTGGCAAATAGGATTAGATCAGTGTGCCAAGTATTAAAACTAGTTAGGTTAGACCGCTGGCAACTTTTTCCAAATTAGTTGGGTTAGACCGCTGGCAACTTTTTCAAAATTTGTTGGGTTAGACCGCTGGCAACTTTTTCAAAATTTGTTGGGTTAGACCGCTGACAGCTCTTTCAAAATTTGTTGGGTTAGACCGCTGGCAACTTTTTCAAAATTTGTTGGGTTAGACCGCTGGCAACTCTTTCAAAATTTGGGCAACTTTTTCAAAATTTGTTGGTTTAGACCGCTGGCAACTCTTTCAAAATTTGTTGCGTTAGACCGCTGGCAACTCTTTCAAAATTTGTTGGGTTAGACCGCTGGCAACTCTTTCAAAATTTGTTGGGTTAGACCGCTGGAAACTTTTTCAAAAAATTTGTTGGGTTAGACCGCTGGAAACTTTTTCAAAAAATTTGTTGGGTTAGACCGCTGGAAACTTTTTCCAAAGGAATATCTCATACCATTTTAGCTAGTTATGGTATAAAGATATGAAAATTTTTGATATTTAAAAATACTTAGCGTGCCGTCGAAAATCTCTAGCGCGTGACACCTATTTGCCATCCCTATAATAGTGCGACAAACAGCACGTCATTGGGAAAGTGGTGGGTTTACAAGTTATTTTACGTTAGTGGCGGGCACTTTCAAAATGCTTCGCGGGCACCACGTTGCCGACCCCTGATGTATATCATTGAAATGGGGAAAAATCCTCTTTCTCGCCACAGCCAACTGTAGGTTCTATTTAAAAAAATACAACTTTATGTTACAACTCGCATTTCGATATTTTTTTGAAAAATTGTCTATGCCACTGCATTTTCATCAAAAAAGTGCCTGCCGAACGACAAAATTATTTTTCTTTATTTTCATAACCAATTGAGATATAGTCATAAAACGAAAAGTCAAAATATCGAGTTATCGGTGATAATTTGAAAACTAAAGACGATAACCAATTTTAGTTTTCACCATTAACTTTTTCTCGAAAAACGAGACCGAGGAGGCGGGGTCCGTTTTTCGATAGAAATTTTACCACCCTGTACTTCAGTTCACACTTTTGGCGAAGAATACATTTTACTCTTAAGTTTATTATTTTATTTATGGCTAGTGATCGTCTTCATAATGTGGTTGGGCCCCCCAAACAAAGTATGACGCAATTCGCAGGTCCAAAGCAATTATTACACAGTAAAAAAAATTAGACACAACCAACTTAACAACACTTTTTCGACTGGCTCTAAATTTCCGGAGGTTGTTCTTAACTACCTAAGCGCAATCGTCCTAAGATTTTGGGTACATATGGCCCTCCGTAGTAATTTTGTGCATATCTGTCATTCTTTCCTATAAGCACATATTGTACGTGTAGTGTGTCCTATTTATGATGTACAAATTTATCAAAAATTCATTTGTTGATCGACAAAATCCAAAAACTGATGTTGTACTCTAAGTTATGACCGTAATATTTTAACGTTAATTTGTTTTACTGCAGTTAAAATCCTGATAAATTGACCCTTTTTAGGTAAATTATGCGTCAGTGCTTGTTTCATGTTATTCATTTAAAAAATAAATGAAACAACATTGAAGTAAAATAAAAATAGTTGATACCAGTCACAATACCTACTTGTTAAGAGTCGTGAATTAATTCACGAAGAAAAACAAATTGTGACAATAACCGCAAAGCAGCAAGCAATGATAAAAGTAATGTTTGCAGTTGTCTCTAGGGGTACAGGCCTGGTCTGCAATTGAGCTAGATGCACAGAAGACAATTGCATTTAAATGGTTTAACGTTATCGTGCCTTCAATTCTTAAGTGTTTGAGTGAAAAAAAGTTGGACATAATGGAGCATCCACCAGACTAACCTGACTTGGCAATGTGCAACTTTTGGTTACTTTTGGGCTTAGAAGACACTTGCAGGGTAGAAGGTTCTTGCCTAAGAAAGAGATCGGTATACTGCCCTTTACATTATTTTTGTAAATATTTCGAAAAAAGATTCGTTGGGAGTTTTTAAGGAGTGGAATTTAATAACGGTAAAATGCATTATTGCTGCAGGGATCAGCTTTGATGAGGTTAAAAAAGAAATTTGCAACAAATTCAAATTTTTACTAAAACGTCACAAGTATATTTATTAGATTATCTGTCGTGGTTACAATAGCAAAGCATTCTCTCGTATATTTGCGTGTTATAAATGAAGAGAAAACGTAAAATTACAATTTCAGATTCGTTCCATCGTCTATGCACGCAACTAG
Organism: Elmis aenea; assembly: GCA_947652605.1. Classification (NCBI taxonomy): domain Eukaryota; kingdom Metazoa; phylum Arthropoda; class Insecta; order Coleoptera; family Elmidae; genus Elmis; species Elmis aenea. The sequence continues at coordinate 21,029,985 of OX393579.1, forward strand.
CATTTCCCCAACCGTTCCGGTTACTATATTTGAATATTCTATTCATTTGTATATTTTCGTATGAATTAAACCAAAGTCTTTAGGGTCCAAACTCATTAAAAGTTTGTCTAAATTCCAAATCGCTGAACCCAAAATGTTGTTCATTGTACGCACCTGATTAATTTAATTGGAATAAGTTCGATTAATATTCGGTTTATAACGAAGTTCTAAATAGAAATTTAAGCTGAAAATTTTTAAGCAAATGCAATTTAAAAAGTTTACCAATTTATTCGATTGAAATATACGAAATGTGGGTAACAAGTTTAAATAAATTGCCCAATAAACGTTCATGTTTGCTAAATTTACTTTTCAAAATTAAATTTCCTTTAAAGTGCGTTAAACTTGTGTCAGAAATCCTTGAGATTTGTTGGAATTTTCCCCATTTTTAAGATCTACAGTGGAAATTAATGTTCAGTCACCAGGTTCAACTTTGACCTGTTTAAGATTATTTCATTCCTGTTTTCTTATTTCGTTTTGTTCGATATTCTTTAAAAATTTGTTCACAACTCACCATGTTTTAAAGATTAAATTTTTTAAATTCATGGATAAAAAATATTGTTTAGAGTTAATAGTTCTACATTTAAAGTGACGTTCAAGTGTTTTTACATTTCCAATTTAATTGATATGTTGCAAATTTATTATGATTGCGGATAAACAGCACACAAGCTTTACAAATGTATAATAAATTCGTAAATGCGAGGCACACTGAGAAGATAGCAAAAAACTAACAAACAATGAAGTAAAATAGAAACTGAAAATTAAACGAATTGCTAAGACTGTTATCCATGTGTTTTTATTGGAGCCACATGAAAATTTGGAATATTCAAATATGGAATGTTCAAGAATCATTCAAATCTTGAATCGTTTAACGCTGGAATCACTCAACGTAAGAATCATGCAACGATGGAACCATGCAACACGGGAATCATTCATCGCTGGAACGCTCAAATCTGGAATCCAGAAATTAAGAATGATTATTACCATTGCAAATATGTGTCAATAAAAACATCACTATCAGCAGGCAAATATATTTTTTAAACAGCATAAAAAGTGGGTAGTCACAAAAAAAAATTAAGTTGTTGCCCAACTTTGGTTAATCCAAAATAAATGAAACCAGGTAAACATTTCACACTGGTGACAGAAAAAAAGATCCTACAATTTTTTTGAAAAATCCATCCCATTTGACACTGGTGACTAAAAATAAGGTCCTCCAATTGTTTTTAAATCCGTCCCGTTTCACACTGGTGACTTTTTATTTCAATAAATAGTTTTCTCTTTTATTGCTTTGCGCTCCTTTCAAATGTTTGGCGTGCCCTACAGCTTTAGAACCACTGTCTTAGGCTATTTATCAAACCTGTATTTTCGCAGTTATAAAATGAGGCGCTGTTTATAGTGACAGAAAGTTTATATGATAGTATTAGTTTATACAATATAACTTTAAATAATTCATGTTGTTTGTTGGTTTATATAAATATTTAATTTCGGAAAGACGAAGTGACGAAGCAGGCGACGCTGTGTATTTCTTTAATAGCGAAATTAAAATTTGTTATTAAATGCTTAAGCATTTTTACATCTACTAGAATTTTGTAAACGTTAAATCGATACAGCTTTGTGGAAAATTACCCTTTTATAATAAAATGTAACGACTTTCTTTAGTATTACTACAAAAAGATTCGTTCAAATTGTTTGCAAAGATTTATTTAAATTAATATGATTACACTTTGACAGGCGTAGAATTAGAAAAAGGAGATAAAGCACAAAACAATTTTTAACTACACTTTACATTTCTATCGGAATACAAAAATAAATAACAAGAATTACTTACGTCCGAAAAAATTAAATATTTGAATAAAGTCGAGGATACTTTTTTAGTTTTAATAAAATCTATGCAAATTAAAAAACTTTTTACCGTGTAACCGCTATCATACAGTGCTGGCTAAGAGTATGGAAACAGGTATACAACCTTATAGGTACATTATTTGAAGTAAATTTGAACTGGAATCCAAAAATATAAAAATATACAGGTTGTTCCTTTAAAAATTGGTGTCTGTTTCCGGTTGAACCGGAAGTCGTTTGCAATCTCAATACTCGCATCAAATCCGGAACAAAGGATAATACCAAATTTCATTGTAATTTCTTCAATAGTAATCCAGATATTTCCTTGTTTACATACTTTCACACAGCATTCCATACTGTTTTATCGTGATGACTACAAATTTTAGGTATCACTTCCTAATAAATTATTTTTTAAAATTTTAGGTTGATACGTGCAGACGTTTATACGTCAATGAGAATGACTTGAAAATGTAATCGATGATTTTTTTTCCATAGTTCATTTGGGTTTAACTAAGAAATGTGAATTATATTAAAACAAACAGCATTGTCTTTCAAATTTACACTTTTAAGTCGTAAATTACAGAACCTAAAACGCCACATTTAATTTAAAAAGAAATAAATTATGGCCGATGGAAACCAAGTCGTCCATACATGCGTTTGGAGACATGATTAGGTCTCTGGCAAATGTCATTCTGACAATCAATGGTTTCTCATATATCACTATGTCCGCTGCTTTCAGGACTTTTTTCGACAGTTGTTCACATCAATCAATATGTACAATAGGTTTTCCAGTTTGCGCTGCGAGACGAACAAATGTAAATGCATTTTACACCTTGTTTTGTTTAAAGAAGAAATTTTGAATTAAAAAGTTTAAGGTAGGTAAGTGTGATATATTTTGATTTTTTTTTTGAAATGAAGTAGCAAAAAATTCATTAAACTTCAAAACAACGTTAAAATTATCTATTTTCTTACTGCTTGTAAAGATAATCTGCAAATTGTTTCTCTGTCTTAATAAAAAACGTATTAGCATTACCTTAAGTTAACGGTTGGTCTAAGAAATGAATAAAAAACTTTTTTAATGTAATTGTAGTACATTTTAATTGCCTTTTATGTGTATCTCAGTAACTACATAATTTAAAAAACTATTAAGGTTTCCATCATAATAAACGTAAAACAGTGATTCTTAAGGAACTACTTCACTTTAGCGGCAGTTGTCGAAAATTGATAAAATTTTGTGGGTTAATAAAACTAGACTTGCTGAACTCAAATATGTTAAAATTACTTGGCGCTCTCATTTAATAAGCGTAAAAATTCAATATAAAAGTTCCGTTTGACAGTTAGGTTAGGTTTTTTAATTCGAATTTTCTCATGTTAGGATGGCTAAATTATCTGTGTAAAGTGTACAAATATGATTATAAGGCATAAATGAAACTATATTTGTATTGATTTTGTGTTAAAATAAGCTTAAAATAACGTAAATCTTATAACATACCCAAGTACACAACTGTCATTTTTTGCCGTCTTGACTTACTTTTTCCACCTTTCTTGACCTTTCTGAGATAGTAAGGTGGACTCATTTAGATCTATAAGGATCAGATCAGTTTCAGTTGGAACTAAAATTTTAATTTTAAGCGACCCTTAATTTATTTTTTTAACAAATAACTTGTAATTTGAGAGTGGTAGTTAATAATGCTGGTTGATTAACCTTATTTCACTCTTAACTTTCTGTGAAAAAACACTCATGAAACGTAATTTTCACAGACGTCATTTACTAAAATGAGATTAATTAGAATGCCTTTAGCGGCATTTGTCGAAAATTGATAAAATTTTGTGGGTTAATAAAACTAGACTTGCTGAACTTAAATATTCAACCGAAGTACGTGTAGTTTGAGGGAGAATAAAAGCTAGTAAGGCAAACTGATTTACCTTATTTAGTAACAAAATTAGTAGAAGTTGAACAAAAAGTTCTACTCTTAAGTAAATAACTATCAAACTTATCCTTTGTAAAAGTTAAAGTTAATTTGTCTTCCAATTAATTGTTGTTTAGTTAGTTTAAGTTATCTTAAACCAAATAAAAGCTGTAAACATTTAAAAATTAATGTATTAAAATTTTTCTTAACATATTTTTTTGATATTAATTTAAGTTATTTTAAGAAGTATTTCGCAATATAATACTCTTTAAAGAAAAGTGAATTAAATTGCATTGTGCACTAAAAAAAAAAACATTTTGCCTAAACTGCAATCAATTAAAATAATTAACTTAAGACTTAAATATTCGTTTCAACTATTTTATTGCTTATAAATAAGCTTTATTAACAAGCACAGGAGAAAAATAGTTATCGACTAAAACTCAACCATAACCTGATAATTGAAAACTTCATAGCAGTTCGTACATCTGCAAAATTCATCACCACCTAAAATGATGAAATTTGTTCATTGCCTAAGAATTCCAAAATTAAACAGGTAATACGAACTACTTCCGCTTAGGCGTTCCTTGTTATTCTGCATTGAAAAAAAAAACTTTACCCAACCTCTAACTAGCCCAAACACAGTGTCCATAGAATAGTGGTGCACAAGCGTTGCACGTCATTCAATTCCGAACTACTTCCGCTTAAGCGCTCCTTGTTATTCTGCATTGAAAAAAAAAACTTTACCCGACCTCTAACCTGAGCCTCTAACTAGCACAAACAGTGTCCATAGAATAGTGGTACACAAGCGTTGCACGTCATTCAATTCCGATCTACTTCCGCTTAGGCGTTCCTTGTTATTCTGCATTTAAAAATAACCTGACCCTCTAACTAGCCCAAACACAGTGTCCATAGAATAGTGGTGCACAAGCGTTGCACGTCATTCAATTCCGAACTACTTCCGCTTGGGCGTTCCTTGTTATTCTGCATTGCAAAAAAAAAACTTTACCCGACCTCTAACCTGACCCTCTAACTAGCACAAACAGTGTCCATAGAATAGTGGTGCACAAGCGTTGCACGTCATTCAATTCCGAACTACTTCAGCTTAGGCGTTTCTTGATATTCTGCATTGAAAAAAAAAAACTTTACCCGACCTGTAACCTGACCCTCTAACTAACCCAAACACAGTGTCCATAGATTAGTGGTGCACAAGCGTTGCACGTCATTCAATTCCGAACTACTTCCGCTTGGGCGTTCCTTGTTATTCTGCATTGAAAAAAAACTTTACCCGACCTCTAACCTGACCCTCTAACTAGCCCAAACACAGTGTCCATAGAATAGTGGTGCACAAGCGTTGCACGTCATTTAATTCCGAACTGCTTTCGCTTAGGCGTTCCTTGTTATTCTGCATTGAAAAAAAAAAACTTTACCCGACCTCTAACCTGACCCTCTAACTAACCCAAACAGTGTCCATAGAATAGTGGTGCACAAGCGTTGCACGTCATTCAATTCCGAACTACTTCCGCTTAAGCTCTCCTTGTTATTCGGAATAGAAAAAAAAAACTTTACCCGACCTGTAACCTGACCCTCTAACTAGCCCAAACACAGCGTCCATAGAATAGTGGTGCACAAGCGTTGCACGTCATTCAATTCCGAACTACTTCCGCTTTAGCGTTCCTTGTTATTCTGCATTGAAAAAAAAAATACCCGACCTCTAACCTGACCCTCTAATTGGCCCAAAGTGTCCATAGAATAGTGGTACACAAGCGTTGCACGTCATTTAATTCCGAACTACTTCCGCTTAGGCGTTCCTTGTTATTCTGCATTGAAAAAAAAAATACCCGACCTCTAACCTGACCCTCTAACTAGCCCAAACAGTGTCCATAGAATAGTGGTGCACAAGCGTTGCACGTCATTCAATTCCGAACGACTTCCGCTTAAGCGCTTCTTGTTATTCTGCATTGAAAAAAAAAACTTTACCCGACCTCTAACCTGACCCTCTAACTAACCCAAACACAGTGTCCATCGAATAGTGGTGCACAAGCGTTGCACGTCATTCATATCCGAACTACTTCCGCTTAAGCGCTCCTTGTTATTCTGCATTAAAAAAAAAAAACTTTACCCGACCTGTAACCTGACCCTCTAACTAACCCAAACACAGTGTCCATAGAATAGTGGTGCACAAGCGTTGCACGTCATTCAATTCCGAACTACTTCCGCTTAGGCGTTCCTTGTTATTCTGCATTGAAAAAAAAATACCTGACCTCTAATCTGACCCTCTAACTAGCCCAAACACAGTGTCCATAGAATAGTGGTGCACAAGCGTTGCGCGTCATTCAATTCCGAACTACTTCCGCTTAAGCGCTTCTTGTTATTCTGTATTAAAAAAAAAAACTTTACCCGACCTCTAACCTGACCCTCTAACTAACCCAAACATAGTGTCCATAGAATAGTGGTGCACAAGCGTTGCACGTCATTCAATTCCGAACTACTTCCGCTTAAGCGGTCCTTGTTATTCTGCATTGAAAAAAAAAACTTTACCCGACCTGTAACCTGACCCTCTAACTAGCCCAAACACAGTGTCCATAGAATAGTGGTGCACAAGCGTTGCACGTCATTCAATTCCGAACTACTTCCGCTTAGGCGTTCCTTGTTATTCTGCATTGAAAAAAAAAACTTTACCCGACCTGTAACCTGACCCTCTAACTAGCTCAAACACAGTGTCCATAGAATAGTGGTGCACAAGCGCAGCACGTCATTCGATTCCGAACTACTTCCGGTTAGGCGTTCTTTGTTATTTTGCATTGAAAAAAAAAATACCCGACCTCTAACCTGACCCTCTAACTAGCCCAAACACAGTGTCCATGGAATAGTGGTGCACAAGCGTTGCACGTCATTCGATTCCGAACTACTTCCGGTTAAGCGTTCCTTGTTATTCTGCATTGAAAAAAAAAACTTTACCCGACCTGTAACCTGACCCTCTAACTAGCCCAAACACAGTGTCGATAGAATAGTGGTGCACAAGCGCAGCACGTCATTCAATTCGGACTACTTCCGCTTAGGTGTTTCTTGTTATTCTGCATTGAAAAAAAAAACTTTACCCTACCTCTAACCTGACCCTCTAACTAGCCCAAACACAGTGTCCATGGAATAGTGGTGCACAAGCGTAGCACGTCATTCGATTCCGAACTACTTCCGGTTAGGCGTTCCTTGTTATTTTGCATTGAAAAAAAAAATACCCGACCTCTAACCTGACCCTCTAACTAGCCCAAACACAGTGTCCATGGAATAGTGGTGCACAAGCGTTGCACGTCATTCGATTCCGAACTACTTCCGGTTAAGCGTTCCTTGTTATTCTGCATTGAAAAAAAAAACTTTACCCAACCTGTAACCTGACCCTCTAACTAGCCCAAACACAGTGTCGATAGAATAGTGGTGCACAAGCGCAGCACGTCATTCAATTCGGACTACTTCCCCTTAGGCGTTTCTTGTTATTCTGCATTGAAAAAAAAAACTTTACCCTACCTCTAACCTGACCCTCTAACTAGCCCAAACACAGTGTCCATGGAATAGTGGTGCACAAGCGTAGCACGTCATTCGATTCCGAACTACTTCCGGTTAGGCGTTCCTTGTTATTTTGCATTGAAGAAAAAAAAACCCGACCTCTAACCTGACCCTCTAACTAACCCAAACAGTGTCCATAGAATAGTGGTGCACAAGCGTTGCACGTCATTCAATTCCGAACTACTTCCGCTTAAGCTCTCCTTGTTATTCGGAATAGAAAAAAAAAACTTTACCCGACCTGTAACCTGACCCTCTAACTAGCCCAAACACAGTGTCCATAGAATAGTGGTGCACAAGCGTTGCACGTCATTCAATTCCGAACTACTTCCGCTTTAGCGTTCCTTGTTATTCTGCATTGAAAAAAAAAATACCCGACCTCTAACCTGACCCTCTAATTGGCCCAAAGTGTCCATAGAATAGTGGTACACAAGCGTTGCACGTCATTTAATTCCGAACTACTTCCGCTTAGGCGTTCCTTGTTATTCTGCATTGAAAAAAAAAATACCCGACCTCTAACCTGACCCTCTAACTAGCCCAAACAGTGTCCATAGAATAGTGGTGCACAAGCGTTGCACGTCATTCAATTCCGAACGACTTCCGCTTAAGCGCTTCTTGTTATTCTGCATTGAAAAAAAAAAACTTTACCCGACCTCTAACCTGACCCTCTAACTAACCCAAACACAGTGTCCATAGAATAGTGGTGCACAAGCGTTGCACGTCATTCATATCCGAACTACTTCCGCTTAAGCGCTCCTTGTTATTCTGCATTAAAAAAAAAAAACTTTACCCGACCTGTAACCTGACCCTCTAACTAACCCAAACACAGTGTCCATAGAATAGTGGTGCACAAGCGTTGCACGTCATTCAATTCCGAACTACTTCCGCTTAGGCGTTCCTTGTTATTCTGCATTGAAAAAAAAATACCTGACCTCTAATCTGACCCTCTAACTAGCCCAAACACAGTGTCCATAGAATAGTGGTGCACAAGCGTTGCGCGTCATTCAATTCCGAACTACTTCCGCTTAAGCGCTTCTTGTTATTCTGTATTAAAAAAAAAAACTTTACCCGACCTCTAACCTGACCCTCTAACTAACCCAAACATAGTGTACATAGAATAGTGGTGCACAAGCGTTGCACGTCATTCAATTCCGAACTACTTCCGCTTAAGCGGTCCTTGTTATTCTGCATTGAAAAAAAAAACTTTACCCGACCTGTAACCTGACCCTCTAACTAGCCCAAACACAGTGTCCATAGAATAGTGGTGCACAAGCGTTGCACGTCATTCAATTCCGAACTACTTCCGCTTAGGCGTTCCTTGTTATTCTGCATTGAAAAAAAAAACTTTACCCGACCTGTAACCTGACCCTCTAACTAGCTCAAACACAGTGTCCATAGAATAGTGGTGCACAAGCGCAGCACGTCATTCGATTCCGAACTACTTCCGGTTAGGCGTTCTTTGTTATTTTGCATTGAAAAAAAAAATACCCGACCTCTAACCTGACCCTCTAACTAGCCCAAACACAGTGTCCATGGAATAGTGGTGCACAAGCGTTGCACGTCATTCGATTCCGAACTACTTCCGGTTAAGCGTTCCTTGTTATTCTGCATTGAAAAAAAAAACTTTACCCGACCTGTAACCTGACCCTCTAACTAGCCCAAACACAGTGTCGATAGAATAGTGGTGCACAAGCGCAGCACGTCATTCAATTCGGACTACTTCCGCTTAGGTGTTTCTTGTTATTCTGCATTGAAAAAAAAAACTTTACCCTACCTCTAACCTGACCCTCTAACTAGCCCAAACACAGTGTCCATGGAATAGTGGTGCACAAGCGTAGCACGTCATTCGATTCCGAACTACTTCCGGTTAGGCGTTCCTTGTTATTTTGCATTGAAAAAAAAAATACCCGACCTCTAACCTGACCCTCTAACTAGCCCAAACACAGTGTCCATGGAATAGTGGTGCACAAGCGTTGCACGTCATTCGATTCCGAACTACTTCCGGTTAAGCGTTCCTTGTTATTCTGCATTGAAAAAAAAAACTTTACCCAACCTGTAACCTGACCCTCTAACTAGCCCAAACACAGTGTCGATAGAATAGTGGTGCACAAGCGCAGCACGTCATTCAATTCGGACTACTTCCCCTTAGGCGTTTCTTGTTATTCTGCATTGAAAAAAAAAACTTTACCCTACCTCTAACCTGACCCTCTAACTAGCCCAAACACAGTGTCCATGGAATAGTGGTGCACAAGCGTAGCACGTCATTCGATTCCGAACTACTTCCGGTTAGGCGTTCCTTGTTATTTTGCATTGAAGAAAAAAAAACCCGACCTCTAACCTGACCCTCTAACTAACCCAAACAGTGTCCATAGAATAGTGGTGCACAAGCGTTGCACGTCATTCAATTCCGAACTACTTCCGCTTAAGCTCTCCTTGTTATTCGGAATAGAAAAAAAAAACTTTACCCGACCTGTAACCTGACCCTCTAACTAGCCCAAACACAGTGTCCATAGAATAGTGGTGCACAAGCGTTGCACGTCATTCAATTCCGAACTACTTCCGCTTTAGCGTTCCTTGTTATTCTGCATTGAAAAAAAAAATACCCGACCTCTAACCTGACCCTCTAATTGGCCCAAAGTGTCCATAGAATAGTGGTACACAAGCGTTGCACGTCATTCGATTCCGAACTACTTCCGCTTAGGCGTTCCTTGTTATTCTGCATTGAAAAAAAAAATACCCGACCTCTAACCTGACCCTCTAACTAGCCCAAACAGTGTCCATAGAATAGTGGTGCACAAGCGTTGCACGTCATTCAATTCCGAACGACTTCCGCTTAAGCGCTTCTTGTTATTCTGCATTGAAAAAAAAAAACTTTACCCGACCTCTAACCTGACCCTCTAACTAACCCAAACACAGTGTCCATCGAATAGTGGTGCACAAGCGTTGCACGTCATTCATATCCGAACTACTTCCGCTTAAGCGCTCCTTGTTATTCTGCATTAAAAAAAAAAAACTACCCGACCTGTAACCTGACCCTCTAACTAACCCAAACACAGTGTCCATAGAATAGTGGTGCACAAGCGTTGCACGTCATTCAATTCCGAACTACTTCCGCTTAGGCGTTCCTTGTTATTCTGCATTGAAAAAAAAATACCTGACCTCTAATCTGACCCTCTAACTAGCCCAAACACAGTGTCCATAGAATAGTGGTGCACAAGCGTTGCGCGTCATTCAATTCCGAACTACTTCCGCTTAAGCGCTTCTTGTTATTCTGTATTAAAAAAAAAAACTTTACCCGACCTCTAACCTGACCCTCTAACTAACCCAAACATAGTGTCCATAGAATAGTGGTGCACAAGCGTTGCACGTCATTCAATTCCGAACTACTTCCGCTTAAGCGGTCCTTGTTATTCTGCATTGAAAAAAAAAACTTTACCCGACCTGTAACCTGACCCTCTAACTAGCCCAAACACAGTGTCCATAGAATAGTGGTGCACAAGCGTTGCACGTCATTCAATTCCGAACTACTTCCGCTTAGGCGTTCCTTGTTATTCTGCATTGAAAAAAAAAACTTTACCCGACCTGTAACCTGACCCTCTAACTAGCTCAAACACAGTGTCCATAGAATAGTGGTGCACAAGCGCAGCACGTCATTCGATTCCGAACTACTTCCGGTTAGGCGTTCTTTGTTATTTTGCATTGAAAAAAAAAATACCCGACCTCTAACCTGACCCTCTAACTAGCCCAAACACAGTGTCCATGGAATAGTGGTGCACAAGCGTTGCACGTCATTCGATTCCGAACTACTTCCGGTTAAGCGTTCCTTGTTATTCTGCATTGAAAAAAAAAACTTTACCCGACCTGTAACCTGACCCTCTAACTAGCCCAAACACAGTGTCGATAGAATAGTGGTGCACAAGCGCAGCACGTCATTCAATTCGGACTACTTCCGCTTAGGCGTTTCTTGTTATTCTGCATTGAAAAAAAAAACTTTACCCTACCTCTAACCTGACCCTCTAACTAGCCCAAACACAGTGTCCATGGAATAGTGGTGCACAAGCGTAGCACGTCATTCGATTCCGAACTACTTCCGGTTAGGCGTTCCTTGTTATTTTGCATTGAAAAAAAAAATACTTGACCTCTAACCTGACCCTCTAACTAGCCCAAACACAGTGTCCATGGAATAGTGGTGCACAAGCGTTGCACGTCATTCGATTCCGAACTACTTCCGGTTAAGCGTTCCTTGTTATTCTGCATTGAAAAAAAAAACTTTACCCAACCTGTAACCTGACCCTCTAACTAGCCCAAACACAGTGTCGATAGAATAGTGGTGCACAAGCGCAGCACGTCATTCAATTCGGACTACTTCCGCTTAGGCGTTTCTTGTTATTCTGCATTGAAAAAAAAAACTTTACCCTACCTCTAACCTGACCCTCTAACTAGCCCAAACACAGTGTCCATGGAATAGTGGTGCACAAGCGTAGCACGTCATTCGATTCCGAACTACTTCCGGTTAGGCGTTCCTTGTTATTTTGCATTGAAGAAAAAAAAACCCGACCTCTAACCTGACCCTCTAACTAGCCCAAAAACAGTGTCCATGGAATAGTGGTGCACAAGCGTTGCACGTCGTTCAATTTCGAACTACTTCCGCTTAGGCGTTCCTTGTTATTCTGCATTGAAGAAAAAAAATACCCGACCTCTAACCTGACCCTCTAACTAGCCCAAACACAGTGTCCATGGAATAGTGGTGCACAAGCGTTGCACGTCATTCGATTCAGAACTACTTCCGGTTAAGCGTTCCTTGTTATTCTGCATTGAAAAAAAAAAAACCCGACCTCTAACTTGCCCAAACAAAGTATCCATATAATAGTGGTGCACAAGCGTTGCACATCATATTTACACGTGTTGGACATTTCAAATATTATAAAAAATTAACTAAAGCAATTTGTTTGAAAGCCGGTTAGTTAAAAGTTAATTACACATTTTAATAAGATAAATAAAATTGTTTGGTTAACCTGTTGCAGACTATGGGTCAATCTAAACAGATGAATCTTCCTTAGGTGTAAACAAATTTTACTTTGGTTACCTTTGTTAATAACAATCATAATCTCAATAGCAACAATGGTAACCACAGCAAAATGTGCTTACACCTAAGGAAGATTCATCTGTTTAGATTGACCCATTATTAATGTGTAATCTTTGTATGATTTTCCAACAATATCCATTTAATTTTAACAACTATTTATTTGCAAAGTAGTCGCATCGATCAATATAACCTATTAAACTTCAAACAAATAATTAACGTTTCAAGCGTTGTAAGGTTATATCTACAGTAGGAGTAGATCTTATGTACCGTTACTTATAGGGTACGGTGCAGAATGGCATTTTCGTTGCCGCTGTAAGTAGGGACCTTACGGTGCGTTATAACATTATAAGCTAACATCTCCCATAGCGTAATAACGTTACTACAACTCTCAAATTACAAGTTATTTGTTAAAAAAATAAATTAAGGGTCGCTTAAAATTAAAATTTTAGTTCCAACTGAAACTGATCTGATCCTTATAGATCTAAATGAGTCCACCCTACTATCTCAGAAAGGTCAAGAAAGGTGAAAATGGTAGTTCAAGACGGCAAAAAATGACAGTTGTGAGTTTGGGTATGTTATAAGATTTACGTTATTTTTAGCTTATTTTAACACAAAATCAATACAAATATAGTTTCATTTATGCCTTATAATCATATTTGTACACTTTACACAGATAATTTAGTCATCCTAACATGAGAAAATTCGAATTAAAAAACCTAACCCAACTGTCAAACGGAACTTTTATAATGAATTTTTACGCTAAGTAATTGAGAGCGCCAAGTAATTTTAACAGATTTGAGTTCAGCAAGTCTAGTTTTATTAGTCCACTTAATTTTATCAATTTCTGACAACTGCCGCTAAAGTGAAGTTATACCATTCTTAACTTATAGGCCCGAAGAAAATTGGATAGAAAACTATTTATTGAAACAACAAATACACGTAATAACATAAAATACATGCTAACGATGACAGCAATCACAAGTGTGCCTAATAACTAGTGTTTTAGATTTTAAGGTATTTTTAAGGTCGGTCACGTGTTTTTTCCGCTCGCGCGGAGACTGCTATAGGGGGGTTGACCCCCTCTTCAGTCGTTAGAGGTACAAGGATAATGTGTAGGGATGTGGATAGGCAAGAATGGACAAGGATAGGTGGAAGTACTGCCACAGCATTTGCCCTAACCATAGAGGAAACCACCTGAAACCTCTACAATAACAGTCGGCCCTGGGAATCGAACCCAGGCCCTCCTGATTACAAGTTAGGTTGTTTTACCAACCAGCCACCAAGCTCGGTAGGTATTTTTAAAGTTACATTAGCAGAAAAAGGTAGGTAAGTAGGGGAGACCGGGGTAAGATGACGAACGGGGCAACATGACTAACGGGATATTTCAGTTTCTTGTCAAAATATGTCACCACTATTGACTAATTACAATACATACAAGTAGTGTGAAGTAACATAATTATTGACTTTACCGACCGATTGCTGTCACTATTTCGTAGTAAAATTTAAAATTGTGTGGTACCATACTAAGGTTATAATATTAGCGGTAAGTTCTATAAGCTGTAGCACTGAGAGTTATAAATTTTGAAAATTTATCGCAGTAGTTTTTGATACCCAAACATATTAGAAAACTGTTGACTATATAAGAAAAACATTTAAATTATTTCTTTTTGTAAGAGATAGATATTTGTTCATGTTACCCGTCAGAGCAAGATGACGGGGGTAAGATGACGAATGCCGTCATCTTGCCTCTTGATTTTTATCGTGTTCTGACACTAATTCTACTATCTGGTTTATAATAAAGACATTTATGGCCGTATGCAGAGTCGGAAGAATTGTGGTCTAAAACGGGTTTATCTTTAAAGCGGTTTTAAAATTATTTAAAACTAATTGTCACGTAGTTTTTGTAGATCCTCCAGATGAAGACTGGATAGAGTGCAAAAAGTTTAAAGTATGGTGGGCATGATGCTTGTTCAGCATATGAAGGTGGTGGCGATTTTATATGCGATTATTGTTGATTGGTCGTCTTACCCCATATTGTTCGCCATCTTACTCCGGTAATGGGGTAAGATGACGAACACTTACCAAAAAGTTTAAACTAAAAATATAGCTGCTTGACTTTGTTTAAGTTCTTTATTGAATCATAGTTACGTTGTGTTACATGTTACCTTTCTGAATAAAAATAACAATAGTATCTTCTGGGTGTATGTTTTTCCCAAACCAATTTTTTTCTTAACTTCGTCAACTTGCCCCGGCCTCCATTACTAACCAGGGAAGGTCACCTTAAATTGTCTCTAGAATCTGATCAAGGCTGTGTTTATAGCATCAAAAACATTAAAACTAAATGTTTTGCACAGTTTTACGTGCCACTGGCCATGTTTTTTGAAAAAATAGGGGAAAAACTGAAAGGTTGAACATTTAAAAGTATTTTTTGCGATCGCGTTGGCCATGAAACCGTCAGAGATAAAATCGAAATTCTTCTATTTACCAATTCGCGAATCCTTTGCGAGTAAAATTGTGCAAAGTTTTTGAAAAAATCTTAAATGTTTCCGGAGAAAACGTCAAAAACGAAACCCCTGCAAAAGGGCTATGATTTGAGGAGTTGTATAACTAAATCTATAGGACTTGCATAGGCTTTTAATATGGGAGAATCCGTTTTTATAAGAGCTGGTTTTTCGCGTTTTTCTCCGGAACCGTTTGAGATTTTTTCAAAAAATTTGCACCATTTTACTTGCAAAGGATGCGCGCATTGGTAAATAGAAGAATTTCGATTTTATCTCTGACGGTTTTATGACCAATGCGATAGCAAAAATTACCTTTATTTATTATTGATTTTTCAGCTTATCCCTTATTTTTTAGAAGGAAATTGCCAGTGCACGTATAACTCTGCAAAACATTTAGTTTTGTTGTTCTTGATGCAATAAACACAGCCCTGATCAGATTTTAGGTGACCCTCTCTTGTAAGAAAAATATACATTTAAAAAATAATACACTTGATCGAAAGACGGTTAAGAAATTAAAACAAATAGTGTTTTGGCAGGACAAAAGAATTGGAAGGGGGCGCAATAAAAATTGATATGGATAAGGGGGGCGCAATAAGACTTGATATAAAAAAGGGGAGCGCAAACACAAAAAGGTTGAAAAACACTGACATAAGGTATCTAAAAATTGCGCATTGATAATTTTAACTTTAATCATTGTGGAAAAAAATTGTTGTATTAAATTTTTGGCATTATTGTTTTTTTTGGAGTCGAATTTTAAAATACGAAGAAAAAAGAGTTTTTTTTAAGAGCATTGAATATTAAATTTTTATATCCAAACGATAAAGTTGTAGTTACAGATAACCTTATGAAAGAGTTGCTAATGAGCATATAACAGACATTAAACAAAGGTTTAATGAAGAAGTAATAAACCGAAACGGGGAATTATTAATTCAGCTGTGTGCAGACAACAACTTTCGAAATTTGCAACAGTTACTTTCGACCTTAAACCACAATATAAATACACTTGGCAAGACACTAGGGGTCGGAAATTGGTTATCGATTACACAATCTGCAATAAGAATATTTCCACGTCACAAATGATTAGAGTGCGAACGCTGAACTCAGCTGATATAGGAAGTGACCACTCGTTGCTACTAGGAAGACTTAGATACATAATATAATATATTAAATTACGAAATTGACGCAATAGAAATAAATAAATATAATAAATACAGCATTAGCACAATTTAAGTATGATTAACTTGGTCACACCATAGCATACGCGTCATGGATAGAGGATTTGTAATACACAGGGTGTCCCGAATTTTTTTTTTTTTTAGCATGAAGATAAAAACTGTAGGAACAGCGAATGTACTTACAGCTGTATCCTGAAAAAAGGCAACAAAGTGCGCGTTATTACAGGGAAATAAATTTAAAAGAATATGGTTCTATCGAAAAACCTA
Organism: Elmis aenea; assembly: GCA_947652605.1. Taxonomy (NCBI): domain Eukaryota; kingdom Metazoa; phylum Arthropoda; class Insecta; order Coleoptera; family Elmidae; genus Elmis; species Elmis aenea. Next base: position 21,046,357 of record OX393579.1, read on the forward strand.
CTAGAATTACACAACAAATCAATAGAGAATTAAAATAATCTGTTTTTACATAGTTTCTATGACAAAGAACAACAAGCAAAATTTTGAAGTTTTTGTAAATGTACCTACCCGTAATTATATTATAACAAAATTGCTACAAAGACTATCGAATCACACAATACAATAAAATTCTAATAAATGATACCACAGACAAATTTTGATTTTAGATAAATGAAATTTTAGACATACGATATGTGCAAAAAAGCGGCATTTTTAAGCACATGCAGACAATTGTTTCACATCCGGTTTCGCCGGAAATGCACAGTGTACTGCAATTAACAGGATCTCTTAATAAATCTTCAAATAATTTGAAGTTTTTGAAGCACACTCTTAATAAAAATACAAGTTATTGGTATCGATGGCTTCGTTAGAAGATGCTCCATTTAAATAACCGCTTGTACCACTATAGTTCCATTTAAAAAAATTGACTTTTTGTCAAAAAACCGATTCCGCAACCTTCAAAGCCGATTAAAGTAACCTAAATGTTATTTAAAATTTACAAAAACGTTTTTTGGACAATTGTTGACATAATAAAATTCAATTTATGCAGGTCACGGTACACTTAATAAAAAATTAAATTTTGGTTAAAAAATTATTTAAGGTTATAAAAATTAACCAAAATAGTGCATTTGCATCAAAAATCGCTTCCTCTTTCCAAAAATGTAAAAATATACAGTGTGTTCCATTTAAAATCGGCGAAACCGGAAGTGAAACAATTGTGTGCATGTGCCCAAAAAGCACGGGTTTTTGCACGTATCGTATGTCTAAAATTTCATTTATCTAAAATCAAAACTAAAGAAAAAAGTGGGTGTATTACACTACATTTACACCCGGTATAGCTTGATAAGAGTTTGGTAAGATACGATTTTTCTTGTTTTTCTGACTTATTATTAAAATAGACATGGCAAGAAATATCTCTTTAGAAAGAAGATAAAAAGCATATTTAATTATTCTTAAGCTAACTTGACAGCCCATTAGAAAAAATTAAATTAGAGATATCTCGAATATGGAAAGTGATAAAAAAATCTTAAATTTAGGTTACATTTTTCATGAAAAAGTACCTTGAAAAAGTACAAATAAAATTGATCTTATGCAGTACGAGGAATTTTGTACTTTTCAAAATAGATTGTAGCTCTTCTCATACTTAAGAATGATTAAACTAATACAAGCAAACCTGTATCTCTTATCATAAGCGATCTGGGACACCCTGTATACTTTACAAAAAAAGCTATAAGCCCAATATAGAAGGAAGGAGTAGACGAAGAAGAAAAATAAATTATGTAGACTTTTTAATAACTTTTGAAACAAAATCTTTCGCTGGTTTATTTAAATCAAAGAGACTAGCAACCCCAACTTGATTCTATGACATATCTAGTGCCCTTCAAATTTGATCGATACAATTTTAACCACATAACCAAAAAATTTATACGCGTCTTGGCATTTTAAAGGGCAGCTATTGACCTTTAATGCTGTGTAGGTATATGATCATAAATCTGAATTACTAATGTTTATGACAGACAAATGTATATTGTAATAATTTGGACGCTGTATAATGTCCATTGTGTAAATGTACAGTTCACTTTTAGCAAGCTTATGGCAATATTTTGGTTTTCAACAGTAAAAAGACACTCTGCAAAGGTTTTCGTCGGGACCTTCGTTATAGCTATAAAAGGTCCCGGTTTTAGTCTTAAAAATGTTTAAATCTGGAAAACTTAAATTCCAAGTTTTATTAATAACTTTCTTTTCATCAACAGTAAAAATTTAAAATTTGGTATTGCAATTTAAGCAAAAGCTTAAATCATATGATGCTGTTAAAATTGCTTTCGAGTTACGTTTTTAATTTATGTTTCCTTAAGTAAAAAAGACAGTACTTGGGAGTTCTGTTATAAATATTTTAGATTAAAAGGATTGTAGAAGTGTATGATTAAATGGCGATAATAAAAAACAAGTGAATTACGAGAACATGTTTATCTTTAGACTGTCTCAAAAATCAATTGCAATACTTTTAAATAATAAAACGTTTTGTAATAGATTTGGAATATTACAAAATAAACTATTTTGCATCCTTTATAAGCTGTACGTAATAACCTATACCTACAGTTATATTATAGAAATTTTTATTTTATCTTCAGAGATGCACTACATTTTTAGGCAATCAATTTTGATAAAAACAATTTCCTTAGTTCATTATTTCAATAATTTGATTTTTCGGTCATTAATGAAACCAGACCCCAATACACTAAATTGAAGTCCGTCTACAAACAAGGAGCGGCGTCACACCTTTCCCGCAAAATTCAGCTTAAATGACAAATTGATATTTGTCACGTAAGAAAGCAAAAAATTATTAATCAGACTTTTAATAAACCTTTTTAACGTGTCAGACACGATATACTGACATAAATAATGAATATGCTTAAAAGAAATTTGGCGTGAATTATTTTGTAATAATTACAAACACTTGAACTAAAAAAATTAAATTATAACTTGCACTCAATTAAGGAATCATTAATTAAATTAAAGTGTTGATGAATTTTTGCATAAAACTTTTTCGTTAGGATAACGTGATTTATTATTAAAGGTAGCATACAACAAACGCGTAATCAGTAAATTATCATTCTGCACGCGAGGAAAGCAAGATCAAAGGTGCTTAACAAAAAAAAGAAGAATAAATTAAAACTAATTTACAAAGTGCCAAGTCAAAAACCGTTTTAGAAATTATGGAACGTTTTTATTTATTTACCTATTTTCTGCAAAAATCTACGTCGATTATACAGGGTGTTGCATGACGTAAAGGCAAAACTTAAGGAGCATGTTCCTTGAGTCAATTTAAGCAAAAAACGTTATACAGGGTGTCCCAGCCAAGACGAATTATTCGATAGCTCTGTTATTAGTAACAATATTAAAAAAAGTTAAATATAAAAGTTGTTCGTAATCATTTACTACATAACCTAAAATTATTTTCAACTATACACAGTGTTTTGTTTTTGCGCTCTGATACCAAACATAGTTTTTTTTATATGGTAAACCTGTATATTTTGTAATTTTTGGATGTAAAATTAAATTCTCTTTCAAAAATATTATAAGTTGTTTATTTCTAAAATGAACCGTTTTTGAGTTATTAACGTTTTTTTGAAAATTTTGACAGATGCCGACCTCTATAAAAATATTTATATTTATTAACATAACAACACCAGAGCAATTTACTCTCGCAATTTATTAGACAATAGTGTCATAGTGATTGTTGATTGGTTAAACTTTCAAAATAATATACAGGGTGTTGGTTTAATTGGTCTATTTCGCTAAACTTTAAACGCATGTAAGTCATTTTTTTTTAATGGAACACCCTATATATTATTACATTTTCTTGTAGAAAATTTAATTATCTTCCAAAGTTATTAAGCATGTTTTATGTCTAAATATAATATTTTTGAAGTTATTTCGTTTCTTATGTTTATTTGCGAGGATTTTACCTAAAATATCGGTAGTAGTCTTTAAAAATTCAAAAAAAAAATTATGAACTGTCAACCAAAACACTTAAATCGGCACAATTTTCACTATTATGCCACTAAAAATCCATATTTTTTTAAGAGATATTATATAATATTAGCTGTTGTTGAAACGCTTTAAAGACTGGCCTAACTGTAAATGACATTTGCGTCTATTGGGTTCATAGAAATGAGCGCATCGCAAGGATAAACACCTTAAGAATCTAGCACTATTGGGAGAGCGATGCACAGCTACCTTAGCTCACGGTAGTTATCAACAGCGCATGCGTCTAAAAATCCCGGCAATAATTCGTCCTCTAGTTCATGTACTGTTCTGATCGTCCGCAAACCTGTTCATGTATCATTTTTATTGTTGATGGAACGGATTACTGACCGTCCGGTGAACTATCAGAGACTGTGATGGAACGCGATATTCTGCGCACACTCGTGACCGTTTACTGGATCGTTCAAGTAGTTGATGGAACCAACCTAATATTAGCTATAAGGTTATAGCATACAGAAAACAACAAGCAGATCGCTTGAAATAGACAAATTATTGTGCGAATAATTATTAAAACTAGAATATAAATGTAAATGTACCTATGAGTTTACTTAAAAATCACTTTTCCTAGTTTTAAGAAAAACTTATTATAACAAAACTTTATGCATTCTAAGTTTAAAATAATATTAAATTTATAGTTATCAAGATGTGCACCGAAGTAAGAAGTAAAAAGATTGTTGAACTGTGAATAACAACAAGACGATCAAGAGTTAGTTAACTTCAAGCTTCTGCAAAATGATTTTTAAAAGAATAAAACGAAAATGAAATCGTTGGAAAAACAAAGTTATTTAATATCAAGATTTTGATGTGGAAATTAAAGGTGATCTTAAGAACATGTGTGAAGCAAACTCGATCAAAAATTAGTATTGGCAATAAATCAATAGCGACAGATCCAAACGAGAGGGTTAAGTAAATACAGGAAAAGTAATATAAAAGACTACAGTTATAATATAAATACATTGATTTTGAGACATCTGTAATAATATTTATTATCTGTGACACTTTTTACACCTTAAAATAACTGAAGAAATAAAAATTTTAATTTGCTTTTAAAATTGCATATCTAAACAATTTTTAAATTATAACCACGTTTATAAACCTTTTTTTTTGTTTCACTTAAAAGAACACTATTGATTTGAATATGTATAAAATCATGAAAATGTACACTGTAAAAAGTATTTCTGTAAATTTACCATGACAATCATTGGCATTATTAAGCCATTTAAAATCAGGGTAAATTTCCAATTTGAAATGTATATTTACAGAAGTGATGTAAAATTACTTATAATGTATAAAGTAGTTTTACATAAAAAGATTAATCATTTACATCCAATTTCCATATTCTGAAAGGCTATTTTATTTATTGCTTCCATATTATTCAACAGAATGTTACACTAAAACAGTAAAATTAAGGTATTTTAGTAACGTAACGTAAAATCTATAAATTTACACCAATATTTGGGTGTTTGATTAGTATTATTACTCCTAACTAAAAAAATCGATTATATCGACGAAATGGGCGCTGTTTTACGTCGTTTCGAAAATGCCTTACTCGGAAAACGACCGAATAGTAAGAAAATTGACTCACCAAAAATAAACAAATAATCCTAACTTCACACTCCTCACACCTACCTAAAACAAAAAGCAGTTTTTAAACACAAAAACACACAGTTATAAATGTAATCTACAATATAGCTATACACTTTTTTCTTCAAAAACAACATCCTTTTAAGTGCAGATGATCCGTATTTTCATATAGATTTAAACAGATTAAACTAATAACTAAATTGGTCTTTTTAAACTTTTAAAGATCACATTTTTTCTTATTAATACATACAATTTATAGAGAACAAGTTAACAAAATAAAAAGCATACTAAAACTGATCTTATACTATTCCATTTACTTACAATGAATTAAAAATCAAAAATTATATTTTTTGGTGATCAACACCAACACAACACTACAATAATTATAAAATTATTTAAACAGTCGTTTCGTAATATACAGTAATACAACTACACTGTATAACGACATACTCTGAAAGAAAATTTGAACGGCTTCAATGCTTATCAAATACATGATACCTAAAATTCAATAAAAACTCTTAAAATGTAGCTCGAAATTTAGCTAAAAAGTGCGCATAGCAGTTGTGTCTCGACTCTCGATATACAAGACCGTGCTATTACACTAAGGGACTAAGTGTTAAGGCCTGAGTGAAAAAGCGTGCAGCGGGGCGTGCGGCGGAGCGGGGCGTGCGAAATAGTAGCGTTGACTGTGTGGCCTCAGTAAACGCAGTAAACAGACAGCGTTCGAGTGACGTATATACTATAAACTGTCATAATGGCTTCCTACGATATTATTGATATGTATTTAGAAGAAAATTCATTTTTGAAATTTGACTTTAAAGAAGGTCCGAGTGATATTGTTAAGCAAAGAAAAAATTTTAATTTATTAATTTAAGGTAGGAATAATCTGAAAATTTGTATTTGTATTCTCTGTTTATTCGTTTTTTAAAATTTAATTACAAAATAAACAATAATCCTAAACTATAAAGTGTAAATTCAGAAAGGAAAAAAATAATAATAATAATTATTATTATTATAATGAAAAACTACATATCTTGAAAAAAATTTAAAAAGTACAGCAAAAACTGGCAAAAAATGAGCAAACAAAAAATTGTGACATGAAAACATTTCGAGTTTTTAGCAAATGTACCTCAACGTAAAGTTGGAGGTACATTTCTTTTTTTTTTAATTATCTTGTATTTGAGAGCAGCAAAAAATTTATGATGTACCACCAGTACTGGACGGACCTACCAAAAACGCTGGTAAACGCTGTAAAAAGACAAGCTGGTTTGAACTCGAACGCCACGCTACGCCGAACGCAAACAAGCACGCTCTCCCCCGGCGTGCACTCAGGACACTTGCATTCATAAGCGTGTGTTTGACACAAACGCCACACGCCCCGCCCCGCTCAACGCTCCGCTCAAGCGGGCACTCAGGCCTTACACTTACTCAGGAATATAAACCAGAGTTGTATCGGCATTTTCTGGACCATCCGATTTACATAAACTAAGATATATGTATAAGATTGCTACCGAAGAAGTAACAGCTTATAATTAAAGGAAAAATGTAGCTTTTGTGGAATTTTGATGTGTTTAAGAATTCACCTAAAGTCAAATATTTATTTAAGTACAAGTACAATAAACGAAAAAGTTTCTGGTTTTTAAACAGGTTTATTACGTTGCAATTTTTAAAAAGATCCTACATGTTTCGCAGATGTAATTTTATCTGCATCCTCAGGGCTAAAATTAATTTTTTTGTTATTTTTTCAAGTTTTTTCTTTACATATTTTGTTTATAAAAATTATATCACCTAGTTTATTAAAATTAGTATTAATAGTACTTACATATTTCTAAAATTGTTGAAAATTGTTGAAATATTGTTGAAAAATGTTGAATAAGTTAAAATACCATGTTGAAATTGTGAAAAATGAAATATCAGTTGATTTTTTTAAAAAACGTTGAGAAGTAAACTTGAAATTATTCTTATATTGTATTACGAAGATTAGCTTAGGTATTCTTAATTTTAAAACATATTAAAAATTGTTCTTAACTAAATTTTGGACGATACTTTTTAACAAAACACAAAATGACGGCACAAGCACGTTAAAATGTACTGTTAAATGAATGGATCTACGTTATTATGAAACCGGTTTGTAAGTTAATTTTTGATAAAACCAAATTTCTTGTTCGATAAGTTATTGTTTTCACTATAAAATAAAAGATGTCACTACTTAAAAATAACAAAGCTTAGGCAAATCCTTAAAATTAAACTAGTCTAAAAAGCTACATTTCACGTACTATACATTATAATGAAAAAAACTTACTGATTAACAATTTTCGTTACACAATTTTAACAATTATATATATAAGCACTACAAAAATATTCCTATAACTTATCATATAATTACTGAAACAACGGTTTTTTTTAATAGACATACCATATAAAAGTTTTATTTATTAATATTATTGAAACATTAAAGACTTCTGATTACATTTATTTAATAGCAATTTGTAAGTTTTTTGAAATATATTGTCAATGTCCGACCTATCATTACATGCATTTTTATTGACATTTATGAATATACTTTCGGCAATTAAACGTTTAAATTGATTTTTTTCATGATACATAGTTTTAATGTTTTCAAAATTAAATTCATGTTTAGTTTCTAGAACATGCTCTGTTAAACTGGTGGTGCATTGAATATTATTTGTATTTTTGGACTTTAAATTTTCATTTAGTTTTTTAAATCACTTTTATGACCATACATTCTGTTTCTTAAATTTTGTGAAGTTTGTCCTATGTATATAGTATTACAACTTTTGCATGGACAAAGGTAAATTAAGTTATTTTTAAGTTGTTTAGGTATGGGATCTTTTAGTTTGGTGTATATATCTCTTAAAGTAAAATAATTTTTGAAAACTAGTTTTATGTTATATTGTTTAAACAGTATTGCTAACTTTTCTGATAAATTATGAATATAGGGAATTTTATAGAATTTAGTTAAATCTTGTGAATTGTTTTCAGGTGTTTTGAGTATTTTTTTTGGTTTGGTTATGAAAAAGGTATTTATTTATTATGTATATTGGATAATTATTTTGTAATAAAAAACTTTTAACTTTAGATAAATTTTCAGAATGAAATCTGTCATGTGAAAGTAACATTATTCTTCTTTTTATGTTTTTAACTATGTTTATTTTTTGATGTATTGGATGGTGTGAATTAAAATTTAAAAGTCGGTTAGATTTACTATTTTTTCTATACCAGTTTGTATATATTGAACCATTATTGTTATCTCGAAAAAGGGTGACTTCTAAAAAGTTTATCGAAAAATTTATTTCTGTCTCACAAGTAAATTGAATTTTAGGATGGTAACTGTTAAATAAGTTTAAAATGCTATTAACTTTGGATTTAGGAACACTTAAAATTAAATCGTCTACATACTTTTTTAAGAAAGGGATGTTTTCAGATATTTTTGGCATTATTGTTTCTAATAAGTCATCTAAAATTATTTCAGCAATGATAGGTGATATTGGTTGGCCCATTGGTAATCCAAATGTTTGTTTGTATATAACATTATTGACAGAGAAAAAACATGAATTGAAAATTAATTTAGTTATTTCTATAAAAAGGTTTTTGTCTATTGATGTATGAATTGAAATATTTTCCCATATTTTACAAATTATATTAATTGCTAATTCGGTAGGAATATTGGTGAATAAGTTAATTACATCGAAACTAACAAGAATATAATCTTGTGGTAAGGTTATATTTTTAATGAAATCTACAAATTCATACGAATTTTTTATATAATATTCATTCTTATGTGTGATGTTTTTTAATATTTTTACCATAAATTTTGATATGCTGTATGTAGGAGAATTTACGCAGCTAATAATAGGTCTAAGTGGTTTATTGTCTTTGTGTAATTTTATAAGAGCATACATTTTTGGTAAGATACTATTATAAGATTTGAGTTTTTACTTTGTTGGTCATTGATAAGTTTATTTTGGTGTAACAGTTTAATTAAGTCATTATTTTTGTTTTGTAAAGTTTGTAAGGGATTTTTTAATTTTGTTTTTAAGTATGTTGTTTGGTCATTTAGTATATTTTGAAGTTTATTAATATATTCTTCTTTTTCAATAGCTACTGTCTTATTTGATTTGTCAGATTGGATGATAAAAATATCTGGATTGTTTTTTAAAAATAATTTTGTTTGTATGAGTGCATTAGATATAAATTGATTGTTAGATGACTCTCTTTTTTGTTGTGTTCCTTTTAATCTAGTAATATGATTAGTGATTATGTTTGTGGAATTGATTCTAAGACTGTCAGTTATGTTTGGGTCATTGTGAGTGTTTTGAATCTTATTTAATATATGTTCTAAATCACATATTAGTGGGATCGTAGGAAAGTTTTTGTAATTAGGCTCCACTGCAAATTTTGGGCCCAAAGCTAATAAAGTTGCTATATTTTTTGGCACATTTGTTTTAGTTAAGTTTTGGAAACCGGTTTTATCCTCATCATAAAAATTTAATGTTTGTACTGGTACATATTGTTTCTTATATAAAATTTGAAATTTATTTAGTTTGGTAGTAGAGCATTTTATCTTTAAATTATTAATACTTTTTTGTCGACTGGTTATAAATGTTTCTATCATTTCTAAAGGTAGAACTGTATTAATGTCCTGAAATAAACTGTTTATAATTTTCTTAATATGAGCTATCTTTATAAACGTATAATTTATTTCATACAAGTACAATGTAAGACTGTAAACATCAAGTAATTTTACAGTAGGTACTTTTACAATTTTATTGTAATATTACTTTCACATTGTAAAATGCATGTTAAGTTTATAAAAACTTAGTATTTATACCATTAAACAAATAAAATAAAGCAGTTACTTACATTGTTTTGTGGCAATTCTTATGTAAACCTACATATTGGCGAATGTAACTTGGGGGTATTTTTACATACATTTTTTACTGGGTAGTGTAATTTGGCTTTGCACTATCTTTTTAAAATCGTATTTTTTTTAGATAAGTAGCTAACTTTTATTAAGCATTTATTAAAGAAATCAATAATGTGTTAGACATTTTTTAGATGAAACTGTATACACAGATTTTTATAGAGAAAAAAGTCTGTAAAATTACCAATTTTATGTACCTAATTGGAAACGTTATTGTAATTAACGATTATACAAAAAATAAAAGAGAAAAATTATTAAAAGATAATTCGTCAACAAAAAATTAATTATAAATTAGTAAGGATGTATCAAAACATTAAAAATTCAAAAAGCATAAAATTTAATACTTTCACAAGCATATAGTTAGTGTCCTCGTCGATAACAAGAAATGATTGGTCTCAAAATATTTCATCTCTCAAAAATGATTATTAAACTTTACACTCTTAATAATTACATGCGCACAACATTTTAATTTAAATAATTTTTGGCTTTTTAGAAATGCAAATACTCTTAATTTCTCGCATTATTATAGCTTATTATTGCTAAAATGATCTACAACAATCACCTTTGTTTAATTTAAGCTTATAATTAATTCATAAATCTAATTTTAAAATATCTCCCTTATTTTTCAAATTACCATGTACTAAAATCTTTACACGAAGTTAAAATTTGCTTGGCGCATTGGGCAACACAAACTGGTGTGGTGATTTGAAAGGTAAATTTAAGGTTACACAGTACCGCCCTTAGATCAGGGCCAAAAAAGCTTTTGCCGGGGGTCCCGCATCTAAGAAGGCACGCGCTTTGTAGAACGTGCTCTTTATAGGTATAAAGTTTATTAAGATGAAAGTGAGATTTATATAATTTTGAATGACGTGCGAATATAAAGAACGGCGAAAAACTAAAACTATTTATGTAGGGCAGTGTTACTCAAACTTTCTACTCTGAAGACCTCTTCCCAAATGAAAAGCTTACAGAGGACCTCAATTAATTGTTTTTTAGACAATTTTTTCCCTTCGCCGGGCTAATAAATTTGGATTAATTTCGAACATTATAAGAAGGTTCGGGGGGGCCCTTTAGAGAGATCCAGGGACCCATAGGGTTTCGCTGACCACACTTTGACAAGCACTGATTTAGGGCATTTCGTCTCTGTAATTTATTTATAGGGAAGCCACTATCTTACTCATTAAGTCCATGTCACATATTCTTTACCGCGTCTTCTTTGATAAATGTTTGACATTTCGAACTTTTTTTTAATAGTCAAGAGCAGTTAAATTCCTAAAACTAATGATTGATAAAACAAATAATAGAATTAGCGGGTTTTTGGAAATTAAACCAAAATTAAATAAGGATTCTAAAAACAAACTCTTTGGGGGTCTATTATTAATTTTATTTTAAACTTTCAACACGTTTTGTGTTAATGGACCACTATAACACAAAGCTCATAAATTATGGAGACCACGAATCCACGTTATTAGGAGATGGCGCATAATCTACGGCAACAATTAAACATCTGAGATATTTAACAAAGTTTATACGATGCAACAAAACTTACAAACGACTGGTCACTGATTAAAACTATACCGTGTGTAATGTTGCACGAGATAAATTTCAATTTAGTTTTGCTGGATAGTTTGAGTTGCCAAGTTTGCTGGAATTAATCGGTATACTCACACCTCTTGCTTCAATCTACAATATAACTTTCTGCAAGATGAACTGCTAGTGATAAGAACAGCCACTTAAATTTCCGGCTTAAAGACAACATGCTGCTAGAATTTCAAAGAGACATTAGGTCAAATGAAAATGCTGTTTATAAGTGCTTTTATGGTAAACAATTTAAAATCTTTATTTATTGCATGTCTTATTGAAACCTTTGGTGGCGCAAATTTTTGACAGCATTTGTAATTGATTCGTTCAATAAGCACTAAAAGCGGTCGCATAGTTACATTGTCGTTATGTGTGCATGAACACTCACCTTAAGTTAAATTATAAATGGTACCACCTAAAGCCGAGTTCAAACCAGCGCAACAGAACGGGAAACTGATATAAAGCAGCCTACCATTTTAGCGAGTCTGCTAAATACCGACACTTTCGAGATACATACTAGCGCAACAAAAAGGCGAACCGGACGATCTGATCGCTGAAACGATCGCCGCTCCATTTGGCTATTCTAATAGCGAACTTGTGGGAGTGGTCAAAATGACGTACGTGCAACCGTCATTAGTTAAAGTGCAAGTGCGAATATGTCCCTGCTAGCGGCTGCATCGCTTTTCAATATTTTATTAAAATTGTTCTTATGTGATAGTTACGATTAAGCGATCAGAATCCATGCCATAGGTTTGCAACAAATCGGTATAGGGCCGAAGAACTGTAAATTTTGTGCAAAAAAACTAAAAAAGACCGATCATCTAAAACAAAAGGTCCTCATGGCTGTTTTTGCCGTTTATTAACCACCGAAAGCCTTAAGCATCCTGCTACTAAAAAATTAAAAAAAGAAAGTAGTGAACTAGGAAGAAAAATAAGTCCTCGGTTCTTTTTGCGTTTATTAATCCCCGCCCCCATGGAAGCCTCCTGCCTAAACCACTGCCACTCCATTACGAAAACAATTGACATATTAACACTTTCTCTTAACACGACCTATCGGTACGAGAGTACTAACAATCTACATTGCAGAGCAGCCGTCTACACTTGCAACATGCGCGTGCTATACTCTTTGATGGTTCGTCAAAATACCGACACTTGGCGGATCATGGTTTTGTTGCACTCCTATGTTGCAGCGCGCTAAAATGTTGCACTACTTTGTTCGTCCTTCTGTTGCGTTGGTCTGTAGTCTGTACCCAAGTCCTAAAAGGCAGACTCGCTAAAATGGTGGGCTGCTTTATATCTGTTCGCCGTTCTGTTGCGCTTTCTGGACCCGGTTTAAGACCATCCATAAGGTAGCTTACATACTAGTCCCAATACATTTTTATATTGTATACGTTCATTTAATGGAAATGCTCTTATAACCTAAAAAATACGTTTTTTTTACTTTCGCAATACGTAAGTATGAACTAAGGCGTAAAATTTATAAACACTAGATTCCAGCGGATTAACCTTTTTAGGTCCCCTGAATCCGTTTTGACTATTTCCGGTATAACATCCGCATGTTTGTATAAAAATTATACGATTATTGTAAAAAGTGTTAATTTGCTGTTTTTTCAAACAAACCAACTAATGTACAGGGTGTTCCAGTTTTAACGATAAGCCAAAATTAACAAAAAAAAACGGTAATAGATAAAAATATTTTGTTTATGTTGAATTGTAGTCTATATTGAGATCTATAAAACGTTTTTTGGAAAATTCAAAATTTTAAAATAATTCCCAAAATTCAAAATTTTGTGAATTTACGTCAATAATGGCTACATTAAAAAAACATTGTGTATTGTAGAGTTTATTTTTCTTAATAAAATTCGATTTTTTTCAATCCAACTAGTTTAATCAAAACGCCTGCAGGGACATTTTAAACTTTTTATACATACAAACACTTATACACAAAATATATGGCGAAAGTCATTTGGTGGCCACGCCAGTTTATTTAAGTAAAGAAACACAAACGTAGTATGTTTTTACGATTAATTCAATTTGCGTTCAAACCAAAAATTATGATAGAAGTGAAGCAACGTAAAATTTTACTTTTGATTATTCTGATAAGCAAAATATTATGTATATTTTGTATTTGTTGAGATATAAGCTTAAGTAGGTATTTATTTTAGAACACGCTGTACTCGAGATCTTTACATTTCGAATACCAAGCCAATTCTGAACTAACTTTAAAACGAACTTTAAATTTATTGGCATAATTTTGAAATGAGAGTTATTTTTGATTTACCATGTAGGCAAAAAAATGCGTTTTTATTTGGAGACAACATTATAAATTATTGTTACCTCTTTTGTTGCATTTGAACGTAAATCTCCCAAATTTTAAAAGATATAAACACATACTATAAAAAAAAATCATTAGTAAGTTTGTTGGTGAACGACTCCCCAGTGTTCTAATGAAAATTTTTTCTCGTCACTTTAGAAAAAAAGCTGTCCTTGTTGCATGTGTTTATTCAAAGGGGATAAATATTTAATTATGTAAACAATAACAACCCTCGACAGGAATTTGGGTTATTGACCGTACTTTTGCCCACGTTAATGCACAACGCCAACTCTGATAATTATTTTAAGAATCTCTGTTTCGTGTCAAGTTCAGGCATTATAAAAGTTATTAAATACCAAGCCCACGCCTTAAGTGTCATCAATACTTAAAAAAAGCATAATTCTGGCTGTGACATGAAAACAGACTATAGCGGATCGCATCTGCGGAAGAGGAGAGACGTAATCTTTGGGGTAGGTCTACCCACGCATATGTCACTGTCTAAAGGGGAAGACTGTTTTCAGCTAACTTCGTGTTTTATTTGATTTCAGAAGTTGTGTTGTTTGCTCTCGACTGTGTTTATGTTGAAAACTCCGTAGCTGGGTATCAAAAACTTGGTCAAATTATTGACTGAACTTTTTAAATTATTATAGCGACGAAGTCAAATTCGACGACCCCATTTGTCAACGAAAACTGAATTTTAAACGTCTTTTTCCTCATAAGTTTATATTTATGTGGTACAAGGTCGCTGTTACCGTATTAAGTTTCTTTTGTTATTCCAAGAAAAGGTTTATTTTTGGAAAATTGTAACGGTTCTATACAATGCTTTTTTTGTACAGAAAAATGTAGGCGAAAGCTTCAGAGAGGCGTTGTGCGAATTTTTTTCTGTAAATCCAATTAACCAATTCAGTCCCTTAAGTTTTTTACTTTTAAATATAGAGCTTTGGACTTTTAACGTCTAGAGGTGTTTTGTAAAGTTCTTAGAGACTGCTATATTTAATGTAATTTTTAATTTTTATTTCAAAAGTCTGAAATTCAGAAAAACTTATCATTGGAAACGCTAGGGAACGCAGTTTTGTTCTTTATTTTTTTAACTTATGTTTTAACAATATGAAGTTTTCTTTTTTAATGTATACAGGGTGATTCAGTTTGACTGTCGCACCCTTATAACTTTGTTATTTTAAGAGGAAACCCCCATGAACTTTATATTTTTCTAAATCGTTGAAAACTCTTTATCGAATGACGCTCAAATATTTTTCGACGATGAAATATGCCAGACTGGCGATTGGCACTTATTTCTTCGAGATTAGATGGTATACTTTTTTTATTGATTCTGATAGAGAAACAACATTGTACCTATACACGAAGGGCGACTATAGTCGCGTTCCGCGAAACTCCGTTTCTTAACACGTTGACTGCCAAGGAAACTTCCAGGATTCCGCTCGGAGACGCCATATTATATTATTCAAAACTCTAATTGTAATATTATTTAAAAAAATTCAGTTTGTGTAAGGGCACTACATAGTGAGGCTGCGCTTCTCGCTGCGCTACGCGCCGCGCTTCTCGCCGCGCTTCTCGCCGCGCTACTCGCCGCGCTTCTCGCCAGGATGCTAGCCGCGATGCTGGCTGGGATGTTCGCCCCTCGCTATTCGTATCTGGCAAAGCAAATATTCAAACAAATCACGGTTTATGTCAGTTTGCGTTTTCAAGTTCATATTTTATTAAAATGTTTACTACGAGTTCTGATAGTGATAGTGAATTATTGACAAGTAATGCCGTCAAGTGGTGGTTACTTTCCAATAGAAAAGTTAGAGAATGCAGTGTGCATCCTATAAATAAAAAACGCACCAAACTTGGTGAATTTTATCATTTGTATGAAGAACTAAAACATTATTACTCCTAGTAAATGCTTAAAATTTTAATGCATACGGAACCAAGTATTTATTAGTCAAATCAGTAGTAAAAGCTTTTACTTGCTTTTATGCATACGACCCAATTTTACTAAAAAGAGTTTTCTCAAAATAAAAGGTTACACTACATATGAGACCCAACACTCAGATGGCAAGGCCCACGGACGGAGGCACTGCGGTGATAATCAAAACCGCAATAAAACACTATGAAAATGCAAGTTTCAGACAAGCTCACATTCAAGCAACTGCAATTACAATTGAAAATTTTGTAGGGTTTATCACACTAGCAGCCGTATACTCTCCACCAAAACATGCTATAAAAAAAGAGCAATACACACAATTCTTCAAAACGATCTATTCCAGAACACCTTCCGACTTCAAGCAATACAACAACTGCGACTTTTTTCGAAATAAATTGTATTTGTCATATACATATTAGTTATTTTACTTCCAGTGGGACATATATATCCCACTCCTATTACCCAATAGGACATATATGTCCCACCACCCCTAAATGTCCACCCTCGTGAATTTTTTTTTCATATATTGTTTTTGACTTCTTTACAACTGTATCTAAAGATATACATAAAAATTATATCAAAAAACGAAAAAAAAACAAATTGGGACTCAAAGGGTTAGAACCATTTAAAAGAATATGTAAAAATAAATATAAGCATTATCATATTAATGTAAAATTATCTAAAATATAAATAAAAATTTATTATTATTATTATTATTATTAGTATTATTAAACAGATTTCAACATTATTCGTTTATATTGATCATTAACAAATTGTGAAGAACATCTACAACCAACCCCAAAAAAACCGCTCGACAGATCGTCACAACTTGACGGCATTACTTGTCAATAATACACTATCACTATCAGAACTCGTAGTAAACATTTTAATAAAATATGAACTTGAAAACGCAAACTGACATAAACCGTGATTTGTTTGAATATTTGCTTGGCCAGATACGAATAGCGAGGTGCGAACATCCCAGCCAGCATCGCGGCTAGCATCCTGGCGAGAAGCGCGGCGAGTAGCGCGGCGAGAAGCGCGGCGAGAAGCGCGGCGAGTAGCGCGGCGCGTAGCGCAGCGAGAAGCGCAGCCTCACTATGTACGTGCCCTAAGCCAGCCTTGATTTTTCTGTCTATTCCCAGAAGCCTACTATCCATAAATACGCTTATATTCTACGAGTATAATCGTAGCTGCACGAAAATGGCTAGTAACAGCACCACGAGTTATCTCGTAGTCGGCGTCCTGGATAAGAACGCAAACTACAAGTTATCTCGTACTTGGCAGTCAACGTGTTAACTTGCGGTTACAATATGTTGTCACATATTGTACAAGTCACCAAATAATTTTTTTAAAAATGTACTTAAAAGTGTTACAAAACTCACATGCTTACAGCTAGAGATAATATGTTATCCATAAATTACATCCAAAGCATGTTATGTAAAAAGGAGTGGTTTTTGAAGCAAATATAGCAAAGTTTTGTAAATTGTCAGAAATATTAACGATCATGGATTGTTTACAAGAATTATCAAAATTCCATAAAGTGGCATTATGTTTGACCATCTGGGCGTAGGTAATTTGGGGCGTTTCGCTTCCAGGAACACAACAGTTTCTATTACTTAATTTTGCTATTAGTTATTACTAAGTTTGACGTAATTCAAACAATTTTTAGAAAACAGGTATTATACACTATCACTTTACTTCTGTAAAATAAACGTTTTCAGTGCTCAAAGCTACTGTACATCGATAAATGTATTTGAGGCAAATAATAAATACGGTAAAATGTAACTGTGGAATTCACAGAACATGGCGGAATTTTTAGACTCTACTATTTATCTTCAACAACAACCCTTTCTATATTTAGTTATCAAACCGGTTCAAGAAAAAAAAAAGATTTTTGCGCTCTCTGTTTAAGTAGTTGAAAAAAAAAATTGGCCGCTATGGGCGAGTGAGCACATACTGTTACCGTCAGCGCTATTGGTCATCCCCTCTCCACTCTTCGACCAATAGCGTGCGGCGCTCTGGCACGCACCGGGTATAAATACTGGCAAAATTGCACGCTCAAGTCAAGTCGCTCTTAGTACACCAATAGTCTTGTATTATTTTACCAAGTGCTAAGTAAGACTTCGAGGCTCGCATCACAGCGGAGTACGCAATGCAGTGATACGCAGCCTCGACTCAGTTCGATCCAACAACGTCAGTTCGCTATTATTCGTAATACGACCATCCATCATACCATACCATTCACCAACGCTGTCACCTGGAGGCTATGCGGACCCGGCACCTCCGCCTCTACGAAGCGGACACCGTCGCCTCCGCCGCCATAATCCCCCCAGCGACAATACCCTTTTGACGCTCGTATCGTACAGTGGGAGTGTTTTAGCGGGATGGCGTTTTCACTTTTTTAGAAAGCAGTTTATTATTGTAGGTATTGATAGTAAATTGCCAGAGTTCGTTTTTTCAAAGAGAATTTTAAAATCTTCATGTACCATATAGTTTTTAAAATAACATGAGGTATCTACCAATGCTCTAAGCACTTTCCATTGAAACCTTTGCAGGATTTTTAGTTTATTAGGTTTCGCGCATACCCATAACTGTAGACCATAGCTTAATTTTATATAGCAATAATTTGTTATGTAGAGAATTTTTGGATTTCGCTCCAGACGCCAGCGCATCTCACCATTACTGGTGAGCAAGTGGTATGTCGCAGAACTGACTTAGTTTGATTATAATTTGGCCCTTAGCCATCTGTTACACGTTACACCATTCACTGAGAAGGTTCCAGTGGGTTTGTAGATCGTCAAACGCTATGGTTGGATTTTTGTTCATTGGCAAGATGGCAAATCAACTTCAAATATGGCGACCATAGTGTTTTCTGTTTCAGGTATATCCAATGTGTAAAAGTAAAACTATGATCCCAGAGCACTGACTTGAGAAACTGTTCTTTGTATGACCAGCATTTCTTCTTTTTAAGCTTTACGGTAAAGTTAAAGTAGATTCCACTTTTTTTTAGAAAGATCTTTCTACCCAAGTAATATTTTAATAATTTTCTACTTAGAAAACGTTGTCTTTTAAAATATACACGTTAGAAAAATATGGAACTTTAACTAAGACACCTTGTTTATTTTACGCAATGACTATTTTCTTAATAAATACGTAGAGCACGGAACAAAACTCAGTTT